>OY856187.1:40608119-40785041 GCA_963693315.1 Diogma glabrata | reverse complement strand
TAAGCTAACGCTCAATATAAACACATATTAAACACTTCTAACACAAATGCTTACCAACATTTTTATCCTTAGCTAACTCATCATATCCTTCATAGAACGCAGGAATACCATGAAGTTCTGCAAACTTTTTTGCGCTACTTAAATCTCTAGCAGCAATAGCAACTACCGTATGTTCATCTTTCGGTAATGTAGATACTGCATTTACAAAATCATGTGATATTCTGCCGGCACTAACGATTCCCCATCTTAATTTCATTTCACCTTTATATAATTTCTACGTTAATAATGCACACCATTTATGTAGTTCAGACTAACAATTTATTCTTTATCTTACCAAAAAGAGTTACTATTTATATTTTGTTCAAGGAAAGTTTATCAACAATTTGATAAATGTTCGATTACATCGAATTGTTTTGTTTGTATTGCGAACAAGAAATATGTTATTAAATTTGAAATACTTTTGTGTTTGCTTAAGTTAGCTTTTAGCTGATTAATATATTCTATACTTCCTGACCCCCTATGATTTCGATAAAATTTCATATATAGATAGCCAATGAAAAAATAAAAATAGCATTTCTTTCAAAAAATTAAATTTCGCTCTAGGGATGGACACAGGGTGGCGGCAAAGTTTTAGGGGTTTGCGAACCATAAGTATCGTTGAATATCGATTGCTAACGATTGACTGAACCGATTTAAGTCATTTATAGTTCATTTGAAAGGTAATTGATAGGAAAAAAAATTAGTTTATAAAAAAATTACTTAAAATATTTAATAATTTTTTAAAAGTGCGTTAAACTTAAAAAAAATTTCAAAGATGGCGTTGTTGGGGGTACCCTCACTTTTACAATTTTTTTTTCCGGAAAAAAAATGTTTAATTAGTTCGTAATCTAAAACAAAAGTTTCTCAAGTATCTAATTCCTCGTTTTAAAAATAAAATTTTTACAAAATTTTCATTTCCGTTTTTTTTTTCAATTTCTTTTTAACCAATGCAGTGAATCATCTATTTAACTCAACCCACCGGTGTAACATATTTTTTTTTTTTTTAATAAAAAGTGTTGTGTAGTAGGAATTACAAATGTGTCACAACAACACATAGATACCTTTTAAGACCCAGGTCCCACAACAACATGCGTCTTGAGGTATTGGTGGACGCTTTTTTTAAATCTTTGTGGATTGAAGGCACTCGAGACTATTGATTCGGGCAAAGCATTCCATTTGTACGATGTACGTACAAAGATATCCCTTTGCATTCGATTACAATGACAATGAGTAATCTCGACAGTCCAACCACCTGCACAAACCGATTGACGAGTCAAACGGGGAAAAACATATGTCTGAGGCATTATGGACCTGATTTCATCCGAGCACTGCTGGTGACGATATTTATAAAAAACAACGAGATCAGCAACAGTGCGACGATGTTGTAGAGAATCAAGATCTAATGTTAAATCTCGATCACCAACAATTCGTATAGCACGCTTTTGAACAGAGTCCAAAAGAGCTAGGATAGAAACAGATGCAGCGCCCTAAACTTGACAACAATACTCCATACAGGGACGAATATAGGACTTATAAATGTGGAGTAATTGATGCGAAGTAAAATATTTTTTACATCTATTGAGGAGGCCGAGTTTTCTTGGCGCGCTCTTTGCCATGGCCATTATATGATCGTTCCAGAGTAAGTCATTGGATATTGTGACTCCCAATAAACGAACGCTTTCACATTCGTCTATTTGGTCGTCACACATATTAATTGAAATATCGTTGGAAACTCGGTCTTTGATCTGGAAACAATCAATAGCTGTGTTTTGGTGGAATTAAAATTGACCCAATTTTTGTCACCCCAATCGGCGACTTTTTTAGACCCTCGTTTACATTTATGGCAGCGTCTCTCCGGGCGGGATTTATTCGTTCATGCATTTTACCCTTTGAAAATAGAGAGACGTATGACTTGTGCAGTGTACTATCATCTGCAAAACTATTCATTGGGTTACTGGGGATTTTCAACAGTTCGTTAATATAAATTAAAAATAAAGTGGGAGATAAAACTGAGCCTTGGGGTACACCAGCGTTAATTAATTTGGACTCAGAATAGAAGCCATCTATAGATACCGAGATGTATCGGTTAGACAGAAAATTTTGAATCAACTTCACAACATTGGGATGAAAACCGTATGCAACGAGCTTGTTGATCAAGTTGGCATGCCAGATTCGATCAAATGCTTTTGAGATGTCTAATGCGATCACGTACGTTTCAACATCTTTCTCAAGTATGCTATTCCAAAGATGTGCTACATAGATAGATCGGTTGTTGATCTTTTGTTTCTAAAACCGTATTGGCTGGTATTATTATTTTAGACAGGACTGGGAGTAAGGCTATTGGTCTATAAATTGAAATATCACATTCCTTTCCTTTTTTTGGGACAGGCTGGACATTGGCCAACTTCCAGCAGGATGGAAAAATACCAAATTTATAGGATTTATAGAATATTTTAGTGAAAGTTGGTGCAAGTTCTTTTGAAAACGTTTTTAGAATAACAGGAGGAATGTTGTCCAGACCGGAGGCTTTGTTATTGTTTAACCCCCTTAAAAGTTTTTCGACAATTTTGGGTTTGAAATGTAATTGCTTCATATTGATTCCTGAAGACTGGATTTGGGGAATTTCTTTAGGAGTTTCTAAAACTGTCGAATCTGAAGCAAAGCGTTCCGCGAACAATGTAGCTTTCCTTGCTGGGTCAGTAACGATTGAGTCACCATCGATGATAGGGGGGATAGAAGATTTAGTACCAGAATTTAAAGAATTAATGGCACTGTAAAAACTTTTGTCAGAAATTGACATACTCGAAAGTTTTGCCGCTTTCGCTCTGTCAATCTCTGCCTTTTCGTTTTCAATTATCTGGTTTGATATTTTGTTGGCCTTCAAATATTGGGATCGATTAACAGAATTCTTTTTATGAATCCAAATATTAAGTAGTCTACGTTTGTTTCTAAGAGCCAATTTGCCTGCCTTCGAAAACAAATATTTTTGTTGGGGTTTCATTATTGAAAAGGGAACGAATTTGTTAATACCGAATTGAATGGTTTCAGTAAAGTTTTGAGCAGAAACATTTACATCGTCAGTATAAAAACAATGACGATCCAAAAGGGAAACCTTGAACAAAAACTTCGGAGACCAATCGTGTCCATTTTTGAAAAGTGAAATATTTTACGGGGTTTGGGAACTCTAGTTTGTAGTAAATCAGTTTTGATAACTGATGTGATTAGATAATGGTCAGAATTTCCAATACTACCCTTCTCGACATCGACACTCGTAATATCTGGCATAGATGTGAGATAGAGGTCTAGGAGAAAACTATTGTCACCGCCATTACGAGGAGTGAAAGTTGTGTTTTTTACAATCTGCGTCAGGTCGTGCGCATATGTATGACTAAACTAATTTACATACAATACATATGTTATTCTTCTCATTAATCGCTCCCAATCATAACAAATAACAAATTATATAGGACAAACTATGTATATCAAACTTAGCTCGAATTTCTATAAATTCTCACAATATATTTTTAAATGACGAATTTTAAATTACATAAAATTATATAAACTTGATGATATTACAAAAATGAATTAATATTAAATTTATCGAAATAAATATAATTTCCGCTGAATAAGGTAATTATATTTATTTCATATACGATTGACCTATATCACCTGTACATAATAAATCGATTGTTAATTGGTTAATCGATTTATTTATTAAAATAAATATAATCCTAAGAGGGGATTATGGCGGAGAAACCCTCTTCAAATTTCACTATAAATTGCATGTAAATTATAATGAAAAAAATTAATAAACTTATCTGAAAGTTTAAAGTTTTAGTTTTACTTGAACCTATAACTGGAAGAAAGTCTGCCCAATAGGCCTTAGTCTACGGGTTAAACATAGTATTTCCAGTTACAAAGACTTTCTTCCCATCGTAAATTTAAAGATATAAAGTGGACATCATTATATAGCAGTTCTACAGATACTTCCACCATATGGCGACCTACAAACAACGAACCTGATAGGCCACTCTTCAAGAATTCAAAAAAAAACAGAAGTAGCAGATAGATGTGCAGCATACTGCAACATTACAACGAAATTGTCATATGAACAAAACACAACTTACAAGCTTGATCAAAGATGGGTAGTCAACAACAAAAACCAGAAAAAGAAGAAGAGGTAATAATTACGAATGGAGCAGGATCAGACACCAACCTCAACCTACAGGGCACACAGGGAAAAGATTTCACCAAGATAGAAGTAATCATGTCCGCTGTGATCATTGTCATAGTAATACTATTCATAGCATACAAGATAAAGGAGTATGTGAAAACAATGATCAGCAAACGAATTATTGCAACAAATGTGGAGCACGTTTAACAAGAATTCAACATTTCAATCAACAAACCTGCTCACCATTAAAAAAAAACTACATTTAAACGTAAAATAAATACAATTAAAATATTTTCATAAAACAAATTTCTGTAATAATAATAGTATATTATTGAATTAGGAGCTAAAGTTGTACTTTTTGTGTTGAGTCTATAGTTTGGCGGCCGACGGTATGGAAGGCCGACAATTATAGACGAAACACAAAAAGTTACTTTAGCTCCGAATTCAATACACTATTTTTTCGGCAAACGTTTAAATTTGTTTAAAAATATGAAATTAATGCATCAAATTTTTTATAAATAAGTTTTAGGTAATAAATTTTCTGAAATTAATTTTTATTGATTTTAATTCATTAAAATGAACTGAAATGCATTCTGTTTTGAACAAATTAATATTATCATGTTATTTTGCGGCCGTAAAAATATGAAAATTACTTTACTGCCACCGTAAAAATATGAAAATTACTTTACAGCCGCCGTAAAAATATGGAAGTTACTTTACAGCCGCCGGCAGCTAAAATAAAAATAGCGTTACTTTTGCAGCCGCCTGCTAAAAAGTAAGACTTTAGCTACTCCCCATCGGCAGTAAAGTTAAACTTTACAGCCATTTGCCGAAAAAGATAATTTTATTTCCGTAAATATAAGTATAAACGAAATTGTTTGTATGATTAAGGCATAAATAAATTTAAAAAAAAATACATATATAACATTTACGCCTAAAAATACTTTGTGTATATAACTAAAATTTTAATGTTTGCGCCTAAATGTCGTGTTGCTTCTGTTCCAAATAAGTTTTGTATTTCTTGCACTTTCATATCCATTGGTAGTAGAGTTAATATTTCTCGTTTCTCCATATAATCGCTATTTTCAGAAGAATTCAAGGGTTGGAATCTCTTAACCTACAAATTAAATATCTAGCATATCGCTAACGGAAAGAAAAAAAAACTACTAATAATAATAATATAAGAATATTTGAAAATTAAACTTGCTTGTTCCACGGAGTTGAGTGGAGATAGGTGACTTTCGTACTCGTATGTCACCAATCCTCTTTCCCCAACTTCCAATAGACGAAGTTCACTTTGCTTTCTACAGCGACCTATTTCTAAAGCAATTTGCAATTGATCGCTATATAATTCCAGACAATCGTTTTCCATTCATAAACAAATTTCTATATCTCTCTTCCAGTTTGTCATTTATGATGCATTAATTTGAACACCGGTAGTATTCTCAAACATGTATATATAAGTGTATAAAAATATATATCCAAACTCCGTACATATATATTATAGCTTGCCGATTCGTGTATGATGAATTGAGAATGACAAGGCTAATTCTGCTTATCCAGCCAAAAAGAACTTCTTGTATTTTAGAAACTGGAGGGCCCTTAAATTGGCTATAACAAAAGAAAAACCCAGTTCAAATCACCAAAAATAAAAAATTTTTTGAATGAGTTCACTCAAAGAAATTATTGGTTTATTGTTTTTCACAAATCAAAAAAAAACGAAGCTATCTTCTAATTTTAGTGGCTGATAAATTCCTTGTTACACTACTAAATAGCTCATGTCTATTTTTTTTTCAATTGAAAAGATTCACTTTCATTTTTATATTACACCTAATTCTGTTTTTACACGACAGATTGGTTCCAGAGAAAGACGTGTAAAAAAAATTCGTGTAAAAATATACATTGTATATATGGAAAAATGGAGGATTGGTTCCACTCTCAAGAAATCAGTACAAAAAAATATTGGACAGTTGCACTGACTCACACCACCATCAGTTCTGAAAATATAGTACGCTTATATATATTATTCAAGTGATAGACATTAGACATGTTGACATTAGACATCATAGCTGTTGTCATAAATTAGTTATAACTTTAGAAAATTTGTTAAATAAAAGTAGAAATTCAATAATTTTATCGAAAGTGGCAAACCAAAAATTTGAATATGCAGAATTATTGTGAGTTTTTAAAACTGCACCGCTTTCCAATTACAGAATTTGGCTGCTGATCCAGTTTTAGTATTGAGGCCCGAAACGTAAACAAAATTCAAAAAAGTTGGTCAAGTGCGAATAAAATTCGCTCGCCGAGGGTTCCGTGAACGTAAAAGAACAGAGTATCAAAAATAATTGACAAAGTTGTGTTGTATGTATATAGTCTTTCTATTGCCAAATCATAAGGACATACAAAATGTATATTTCCGCTTAAAGGTTAAACGATTTTGCCACCTGTGCAATCAGCTTCCATTCATGTCGTTCTATGACTAGTGGACCACAGCTTGGACATCCTGTATCACGAAGGTTTTGTATGATGTCATCACGTCAACGTTGTCTGGGTCTACCTCTCCAACAAACACCAGCTGGTTGTTGTTGAGATGCTTTTTTTATCATTCTATCTAGTGGAGCCTTTTCTACAAGATCAAACCATCTAATCTGGTTGGATTTAATGAATCCAATTACATCGTAGCTACCAAGGAGCTGTCTGATTTCGTGACCCATTCGGATTCTTTACTGATTCTCAGCAACTTTGCATGAACCATAAATTCTTCGCATGCCCTTTCTCTCGAATGTTGATAAAATTCTACAGTCGGTGCGATTCAGCTTTCACTTTTGAAGGTAGATACAGGTCGAATTAATGCTTTGTAAAGTGCGACCGCGAAAGAAATGTTAATCGCAGAAATTTTAAGTATGCGTAGAAAACGCTGTAGTGACGAGGGCTTTGATATATGCCTGCATGTCATTTGACGATGTTTTTACAGACCCAAGGTATTAGAAGTTTTCAACGAGTTCCACTTTATAGTCGCCAGTATCCAGATTTCCGGGAGTTATGTTCCTAGATGTTGTTAGAAGTTTAGTTTTGCCGGTGTTGTGATTCTTTTCTTAATATCAATTGTTCTACGTCCGAGAAGCACAATATCATCTGCATAACCAAGAATTTAACTAGATCTGTTAAAAATGCAGCTTTGTGTCTCGATTCGGCTTTTTCTTATCGCGTTCTCAAGCAGCAAATTAAATAGTACCGGCGCAAGTGCATCACCTTGTCGAACACCTGTTTGATCGTGTTATTTCGAAAGTTATATCGAAAGGACCAGAAACTGTTGTTGTCGCGGATGATGCTATCATATGCTTGCTTGAAATCAACGTAGAGCTGGTGGATGCTGATGTTGTACTCCCGACATTTTTCTAGAATCATCCTTAGAGCAAAACATTGATCTGCGGTTGAACGGTTGGGATGAGCACCACAACTTTACGGTGCAATTGCTCGAACAGGATCAATGTCATTCTTTCTATTCAGTAGGCTTTAAAAGTGGGAGCGCTATACTACCAGCACATTACGTTCATTTGTTGAAAGTTCGTAGTTTCCATTTTTTACGACTGTGGATCTTGGGTGGTAATTTTTTGTCATATTTTGCGCATTGGCAAAACACTCTTTCGAATTTCCATTAGCCGCATGTTGGTTGATGTTTTCGATACAACCTTTATATGTTCGCGTTTCTTTTCCGTAGAAGACAATCAGCTTCGGGTGTTCCTTGTTAACCATTTTTCGCTTATTTTCAACGCTTTAGCGGCAATAGTCGTCAAACCATTCGTTGCGCTTTCGGTGGTCGTTTTCCGATTGTGGTGAGAACAGACGCTTGAGTTGCATTTGTTTTACAGCGGCAATGTCTCGCCATGGTGTAGAATCATTCTCACTTTGTTCTTACGCAGTTCCTACTTTGCTCTTCTCAACTAAACTAACCTAATTCTGTCAACGTTACACAAGTAGCACGGCATGGACGTAGAATTTCGCTAACAAGTAGCAATGACAATGGAAAATTGATCGATCAGATACCAAAAGTGTAACATATTATCCATTGAAAAATGTTACATATTAAATTTTATTCATAGCGGTTTATGGTAAGAGTAGCAAAATCCGATTAAGAGTAGCAAAATCCGATGTCTTTGCCGTGCTGCCTGGGTAATGCTGACAGAATTAGGTTGGTATATCGCAGACAAGCAGAGTAGAAACAGCTTAGTCAATGACGCTACATCACAGCAAAATGGCGCCTTAAAACGAATGCGACCCAAGCGTCTCTTCTCCATGTTAAGGGCGGCTGGAAGCGGGCGTCTGTCTTGGATCAAGTGGCACGCTACATAAACATGGTTATTCTGATGACCTTACCATTAGAACAGACATATTTACAAAATTTATGTTGGGTCTGAGGTTAACACCCTAACCCCGAAAAAAATTTTGTTAAATTTAGAAACCAGAAAAAGAATAACAAACCCGGACAAAAAACAGAATTTTACATGGACGTGAAAAAGGACAGACTACCGAGCGCAGCCTGAACGCACTTGATGCTCTCTAATATGTCTAGAAACAGAGGCTGAGAGGTATGGGGTGGATATCATTGCTCTGCAAGAAATTAGACAGCCAATAATCGGAAAATAAGATTTAGATATTCACTATCTATACTGTAGTGGTAATCCTTCTCGAAGAGAATTTGGTACTGGGTTTCTTGTTGGTGCACGCACACATAGAGCCGTGATGAACTTCATTCTGGTCAATGAGAGGATCTGCTACCTACGGGTACACGGTACATACAACAATATTTCGCTTATTACCGTGCATGCACCTACTGCAGTTTAGACCGTCGACGAGGAGAATGCTTTCTACATACCAATGGAAGAGGTTATGAAACAAATACCAACACGAGACTTCATTATGGTTCTTGATGACTTTAATGGGAAGGTTGGAAGAGATATTTGAATCGAATAATAATGGTGAGAGAATGACTGAGTTGGCTTTATCAAATAAATTGAGAATTGCTAGTGCTTTCTTTTCGCATCGATCGATTCATAAGCAGACTTGGGTCTTACCGAATGGAAAAACTCGAAATCAAATTGATCACGTGCTGGTAACAGCACGTTTCTTTTAAGAGAATCTGGTGGCGCGATCGTTTAGATCTGCATACATTGGAAGTGACCACCCACTTCCTTGTATGTGCTAAGATAAGGTTCCACTTTCCAAATCCAGGTATTCCAAAATTCAAAGAACAGAATCGTTTTAACATCTAATCACTAAAGAATGCTGAAACAGAAGAGAGATATCAAAACCATATTGCCAGACATTGGAGGAATCAGGTCCACGAAGGAGAACTATAAACTGGCAAGTAAAGCCGTTACAAAGCTATGTAGATGAACGTAGAGAGAATGGTGGATGAAGAAGTGTGAGGAGATTGAAAGCTTTAATAAGGAACATCAAACACGTTATTTTTTCAACAGGTTAAAACCTTAAAGAACTAGATCGACTGCTATACAAAACAAAGATGAGAAGCTAAAAGTAGACCTTGAAAATATTTTAGATACTTGGGCTTCTTATTTTGAGAATTTTCTTAAGTGACCAGGAACAAGTCGGGCGACGAGCACAGCTGATGTCATACTCGGCCAAAGTGAAAATTTTAGAGGAAAACTTTCAAGTCACTTAAGAATGGTGCTAGAAAAATTGATCTGAAAAATAACTACGATAAAACCAAACATATGAATGTTTCAAGGAAGGATTTGATGTGCGGCAATGATGGGAGTTGAATCTTTTAAATATTTGGGACCAATGCTTGACTCAAACAACAGCATACTTACATAAATAAAAGCTCGAATCATTGCAGATAGTTGAATTTTCGACTCAATTAAACCTCTCCTTGGATCACCGTATGTATCAACTAACACCAAACTCAAGTTATACAAGACATTGATTAGACCGGGTGTGATGTATTTGTCACAAACCTGAATCCTTACAAAAAATCACGTTTATTACTAAATTACATTTTATTTTTTTGAGCGTAAGATCGTACGCTTCATTTTTGGTTCACTTAGTTCACTTCTTACTTTGGTTCACAGACGATGAAGAGTAGAGTACAGAACCCGATATAACTTTGAGATCAGCGTCCTTCTTGTCGGTCATGATACAATAGATTGTATCTGGTCCAATAGGATTGCTTGGTTTGACCATGTTCTACGAGCCAATTCACAGTCTGATTGAAATCGGCCACAGTCTGACCGGAATGATTAAAAAAATGTACGTTAGTACCACAGGGAGTGGGCAACCACAAGGGAGACCGCGACTGCAATGGGAGATGGATGTAATAAACGACCTTCAAAAATCGGCTGCCATGGTAATTATGTCGCTATGGCGGATAACCGTGGTGAATATGCAAAGCTGATTAGCTTGGCAACGCCCCTACATGGAACATGAAAGCCAAAAAAACAGAATTAAACAAAAAAAAAGAAATATTAAATTATACCAGCCTGTATATGGTTTATATTGAAACACACACATTTTGATATATATATGGCAGTACAACCGAAAAAAAATAAGTCTGCAAGTGGTAAAGCAAATTTGCGCAATCCACCCGCCCATAAAGCGGCATGTCCACGGAATTTGCAGGGACAAAACATATATGAATCAATAAAAAATTTTAAAATACATGTTCAAAACATCTGCGGATTGAACGCTAACCATGACCACGTGCAACATCATCTTGAGCACGACAAACCGAACATTCTATTCCTTACAGAAACACAAGTTTCTGAAAATTTTCTCTTTATAGAATCGCTTAATTCCAAATATAGGCTCGAATCAGCTTTCAAACTCCATCAGGGCGTATGCGCATTCATTCATGAGAGTGTTGCGTACACGCGCTTTCCAAATTTTGAACTACACGGTGACGGCTTCAATACAATGGTTTTAAAGATTTGTCTTCCAGAAATGACTTTTTTTACAATAGCTTTATACCGGTCCCCCAACAAACGTAACCCAAACTTTTTTAATATACTGACAAAAATTATGGACGAGATTAGAGCAAAGTCCCCTAATTGTGAAGTTATCGTTACCGGTGACTTCAACGTCCACAACAAATCATGGTTGGAATTCTCCAAATCGACCGACGATGTTGACAATAGTGGAAAACTGGCAGAAATTTTTGCCGCGTCTCAGGGCCTATTCCAAATTGTTAAAAGCCCGACTTTCACTCCCCGTAATGGCGGTGATAATAGTTTTCTACTAGATCTCTATCTTACCACAATGCCAGATATTACGAGTGTCGATGTTGCGAAAGGTAGTATTGGAAATTCTGATCATTATTTAATCTCATCAGTTATCAAAACTGATTTACTTAAAACTACAGCTCCCAAACCCCGTAAAATATTTCACTACTCAAAAATGGATAAGAGTGGTCTTCAAAATTTTTTCCATGGTTTCCCTTTCGACCGTCATTGTTTTTACACTGACAATGTAAATGTTTCTGCTCAAAACTTTACAGAAACCATCCAATTTGCTATCAATAAATTTGTCCCTTTCTCCATAGTAAAACCCAAACAAAAATACTTGTATTCGAAAGCTGCCAAAACGGCACTTAGAAACAAACGTAGATCATTTAATATTTGGATTCATAACAAAACTCCCACTAATCGATCCCAATATCTAAAGGCCAACAAAATATCTAATCAGATTATCTCAAACGAAAAGTCCGAAATTGACAGAGCGAAAGCCTCAAAACTTACGTCTATGTCTGTTTCTGACAAGAGTTTCTACAGTGCCATTAATTCTTTAAATTCTGGTACAAAATTTTCTATTCCCCCTATTATTGATGGTGATTTAATCGTCAATGATCCCGCAAGAAAAGTTAACTTGTTCGCTGAACGCTTTGGTCTGAACTCCACTGTTTTGGAAACTCCTAAAGAAATACCCCAAATCCAGTCTTCAGGAGTTAATATGAATGAACTTCACTTCAAACCCAAAATAGTCGCTAAACTTTTAAAGGGGTTAAACATCAACAAAGCATCAGGAATGGACAATATTCCACCCATTATTTTAAAAACCTTTTCCAAAGAACTTGCACCAACTTTAACTAAAATATTCTACCAATCCTACAAATCTGGTATATTTCCCTCGTGCTGGAAGTTGGCAAATGTCCAGCCCGTCCCCAAAAAGGGACCAAAATCCGATATCTCAAATTATAGGCCAATAGCTTTACTATCGGTCCTATCCAAAGTCTATGAGCATTATATTAATACACATATTTCAAAATTTCTGGAAGAAAATCATTTAATATCCGACAGCCAATACGGTTTTCGAAACAAAAGATCAACTACCGATCTATTAAACTATGTAGCGCATTGTTGGAACAGCATACTTGATAAAGGTGGTGAAACATACGTTATCGCTTTAGACATCTCCAAGGCATTCGATCGAGTCTGGCATGCCAACTTAATCAACAAGCTCGTTGCGTACGGTTTTCATCCCAATGTTGTGAAGCTGATTCAAAATTTTCTATCCGACCGATACATTTCGGTCTCCTTAGACGGATATTCTTCTGAGTCTAAACTAATTAACGCTGGTGTACCCCAAGGCTCAGTATTGTCCCCAACCCTATTTTTGATTTATATCAACGAATTGTTGAAAATCACCAGCAACCCAATAAATAGTTTTGCAGATGATAGTACTCTGCACAAGTCGTTCGAGCCCCTTCTTTCAAAAGGTAAAATGCACGAACGAATTAATCCTGCCCGGAGAGACGCTGCCATAAACGTGAACAAAGACCTGAATAAAGTCGCCGACTGGGGTGACCAAAACCTTGTCAATTTCAACTCCACCAAAACACAGCTGTTGATTGTTTCCAGATTAAAGACCGAGTTCCCCAAAGATATTTTATTTAGTATGTGTGATGAACCAATAGGTGAATGTAAAAACATTCGTTTATTGGGTGTCGCAGTTTCAAATGACCTACTCTGGAACGATCATGTAATGGCGATGGCAAAAAGCGCGTCTAAAAAACTCGGCCTCCTAAATAGATGCAAAAAATTTTTCACTCCATACCAATTGCTCCATGTTTATAAGTCCTATATTCGTCCCTGTACGGAGTACTGCTGTCAAGTTTGGGGTGCTGCCTCTGTTTCCATCTTGGCCCTCTTGGACTCTGTTCAAAAGCGAGCTATACGAATTGTAGGTGATCGAACTTTGACATCAAAACTTGATTCCCTACAACATCGTCGCACTGTTGCTGACCTCGTTGTTTTTTACAAATATCGTCATCAGCAGTGCTCAGATGAAATCAGCGGCATCATGCCTCAGACTTATTCTTACCCCCGTTCCACTCGGCAATCGGCTGCCGCAACCAGTGAAACGGTAAAGATCCCGCGCTGTCATACTGGCAGATCGCAGAGAGACTTCTTTGTCCGAACTGCGTACAAATGGAATAGTTTGCCGGAACACTTAGTCTCAGGTGGCTTCAACCCACAGATGTTTAAAAAAAGCGTTAATCTACACCTCAGAACGCCAGTTGTTGTGGGACCCAGGTCTAGACCTAGGTCTTAAAAGGTATTTATGTGTTGTTGTGACACATATTCTAAACCCTATTACACAACACATTTTATTAAAAAAAAAAAAAAAAAAATATTGAAACACGTACTGTTCAACTAAAATTATAATTTATAAATTATCAACTCAAATATAATAAATGACAATAACTCAAAAACTGTGCACTTCACAATTATGTAAAAATTGCTATGTTTCTTAAAGCAAGTGCAAGTCATTCAAATGACAGCCAGTTTAAGTCGAAAAAGATTTTTTCACCCTTCCCCATTTCCATCCCCTCAAAACACAGAAAAATAATTAGTGGAAACCGTGCTATTTTTAGATAAAAATTTATAAAACATCCTCCCTTTTCTGATTCGTATCCCGGATCGTACAATAATGAATAGAGAGTAAAAATGTAAATACTTACTGTATTTCTACTCTACATTTTAATTCTAAAGAATAATAAAATAATACACACCTTATTCTTGTTAAATTGAGTTTTATTTCACTAAATACGTATTTCGAAAGCTATCGTTTCATCGACAGTAGTATCTAAAAACGTTTTTAGATACTACTGTCGATAAAAGCATGTGGCTAACATTAAAAATAAAATCATTTCTTAAAATTTAAAGTTTAGCAGGCGAAGATTTGGTTAACATTTAATAAAAAAACAAAAAATATATTATTATTATTCGGATTTTGTTTTCTTTCCAAATAGTTTTGATAAAATGAAAATTGTCACGCCTTGTATTTTTTAGTAAATGTTTTATGTAATTTTATACTAAAAAAAAAGGAAATAATTGTAGAGTAATACATTGTAAAATTATTGTACAACAAGTATAATTATACCTTGCAAATCAACAATTGAATTTGTGCAGACAGACGCACAGCAAATATTCATAGCTAATTTTACTCTACAATCAAGAGGCCACCACAACAAGTTTTCTGTCGTCACTCCTGCCACCAAAGCAGCAAGCATTCTCCATCAGCTCTTCGAGAACCAGCGTTTATCAAGTCCAAACGCAGTATCATCCAAAAGCATATAGCTTTTGAAATACGTATTTAGTGAAATAAAACTCAATTTAACAAGCATAAGGCGTTTATTATTTTATTATTATTTAAATATCTTGTTACAGTTTAGATCTTTTAAATTTAAATATTTTAATTTAATTTTTTTTCGGCATATGTATTGTAATTTGAAGCGGCTTTTAAAAATATATAAGGTACTACATAAGAAATTTCTTTTCTTGAAAATTCGGATAAACGGGCGAAAAATTTAAATTTAAAGGTTTAGTCTATTCGTGTTATTTCAAAAAATTGGCGTGCATAAAGAAAATTATTATTTTTCTCCAACTCGTGTTATTTCAAATTCGTGTATAATAAATTCGTGCAAAAACAGAACTGAGTGTATTTAACATTTGTTATCTGTTGTAAATTAGTTAACACTCATTTTCTTTTGTAACTTAATTAACATGTATTTTATGTGTTTTCAGCTTTTTAAAAGTAATACATCGACTTGAAACTGAATACCGAATCATCAATTTTTTTATGATCACGCATTTATAATATTCTTGTGGACAAAAACAAGATCTAGCAACTTGAGGAAATATATTTTCCGTTCCATTTTTCGTTATTGTGAGTAAGTTCAATATTGCTTTTCGTTATTTAGTTGTTTGGAGATTATATTTGAATTTGAAAAGTTTTGTTGTTCTTGTTCTAAGAAATGAATTATGAGTTTTTATTTAGAAGAGAAAATGAAATATCAGAAATGTTAAAATGTTTATTAATACATTCCGAAATGTAATAAATGTGTTTCGATTATTCAATTCAAAAACGTCTAGTTAGTTACGTCAACGTAACGTCTAGTTAGTTACATTTTTTTCACTCAAAATAACCCCAAAAATAGATAAAAAGACACATTTTAAGTCAAAATATTATACACCGTTTTTTCCATAGAGCGATATTTTTCAAGTTATTTGCAATTAAAAACTTGCATTTTTCGATCAAATAAGCATGGTTTTTGACGGTTTTTCACACATAACTCAAAAACTTAACGTTCCATCAAAAAAGTTAAAGTAAACAAAAATCAAGTTTAAACCGAAAAAGAGATTGGTTTTGGTATGAGTTTTGTAAGTCCTAAGCTAAGGAAGTTATAGGTCATTGAAGAGAATTATGTTTTTTTAACAATTTGCTTCGAAGTATTCAACGTTAAATAATGGAAAGCGTTAAATTTTTCGGAATACCTTTAAAATAAGTGCTAGTTTAATTCGTGTCCTTTAAAACTAAGCGAGTTACGAAAACGGTTAGCAACTCGAATTTAAAACAAAAAAATCAGCGTTAAAGTCTCAGCTATTCGCAACAAACTCCATATTCTTCGTTATCCTTCTACAAATAACTGTATTTTAGTATTAGTCATGAGATCCAGAAGTTAAGCTGCATTAGAATACGCAGTTTTTGGAAAAAGTATGATGATAATGAAAAATGTATATTTCAAATTTCTTAAAAACATACCTTCTCTTCAAAAGAACTCTAAAACGAAATAAGATACGTAGCAAGTACTCAGCAAGAAAATGATTGTTTTTGTTTAACAATAATACTTTGGTAATACTTTGTTTTCTGTCGGATAAAAAATACCGAAGATGTAACTGTTTCAAGTTTGCATTATAGTACTCCGACCACCCAACCTGAGCCCCTCAACCCGTAACCATTTAAAGATGAAGGGTTTGAATAAGTTGGAATGAATACCATATTATGACTTTTGAATTCCCTATTTTTTAATGGATGTTGTAACTTTAAAATTAAGAGTAGTATGTTACAAAAACCACTTGCATTTGTTTGGTGCAAAAACAATGTTTTTCCAAAATGATTTATGTGAGTGTGTGTCAGTGTTTGTGTACGTGTATACACACAAATCTATTTGAAATAGTGCGTGACTGTATAGTCAGCATGTTCGCGTGACTGTATAGTCAGCAGTGCACCGTTAAAAAATTATTTTTTTTAATAATTTTTAATAACAAATTAATCAATTAATTAATTTTTAATAACAAATAACAAGTTCGAATTCAGTTTATTTCAAAATAAATTATTAAAATTAAAACAGGAAAAAAAATTCTATAAATATTTCAAATTAAAACTTTTATGTTTAAAATTAATAAAGATCTAAGTTCAGTTTTACTTCATTGCCATGGTGCCATAAGGAAAAACAGTATTAAATATATTGTAAGCTTGAGAACCTTTGAAAAATTTAAAACGTATTTACGAGTTATTATTATTAATTCGGTGGAATTACAAAAATACCAAACTATTGAGCCGAGTTCTAACTTTCCGACTAAAAACAACGGAAAATACCCGCTTAGGTTCGAATTATGGTGGGCGAATCATTAAAATTGCACCATACAGCTTTTGCAAAATTATAGTTCTTTAACTAGTTTTTTTAAATAATAACAATTCTTTTCATAGCGCCAATCACATAAAGCCTCAATTAATTGGAAATTTATTCCAGTAAGCATATCTGTTCAAATGTCTCAAAGCCCTCTTTTAGTTTTTACGTAAGCGTAACAAATTTTTGTAGCTTTGGGTACATTAAATTGCATCGACGTCTCACATCCAAATTCAAACTACCTCCATTATAAACTTCTGTACGCACGTTTTGTTGTAAGATATTATTTCATTGTAGATGAAAAAATGATTGTAAATGATTGTAAATCATTTAAAATACTTTACTATAGCATGCACGTTATCTACAATCTATACTATGTACAAATGTATTATTTTTTCTTCCTAAAATTGTTTTATCCCTGATATCTTCCAAAAAAGAAAGTCTTTGGCGTTATTGGCTGTATTAATTAAAATCTTATATATATTAAGGCTTTTTTATTCGAATTTTGATTAATTTCAAATTTTCAGTGCTAACTGATATTACTGTAACTTAGGTTTTAAAGATTTTTGAGATTTTTCGGATCATAAATAAAAAAGTTATTATATACGAAAAACTTTTTATATACATATGCATTATAAGTTTACATACATACAAAAACGAAATGAAATTTAATTCTTAAAGTTTATCGTATTCGAAGAGTTAGAGTTGTTTGTTTTTTTTTATGATAGATGAAATGAATGGTAATGTTGTGAATGAATGTTGTGAATGAAGAAATAAATGATGATTTAGAATTGAATGTGGTGAATGATGAAATAGAAATTCCCTTAGTAATTTTGAGAGATTCTCTCAAGTGTGCTTTGAATGTCATTCCAGGTAACTTTGATTCGTATGTTTGTGGTGCTTTGGATATGAGTTGTCGTTTTTGTCATGCCAAACATATAAATCTAAAAGCCTAATATGTTTGAATAAAATGTTTCCTTATGAATTCATGTGTTCATGTGTTTGTTAAATTTGTCAGATGAAGATTTCAGATGTCAAATTATTCAAAAATTCATGTGTTTGTTAAATTTGTCAGATGAAGATAGAATTGATTCGACGTGATAATGGTATGTGAGTTTATATTATTTTTCTTTGTTTTTTTTATTATCTTATATATTAATACGTTAAAAAAAAACTTTCTGGAGTCTAAGGCTTTTTTATTCGAATTTTGATTCATTTCAAATTTTCACTGCTAACTGATATTACTGTAACTTAGGTTTTAAAGATTTTTGGGATTTTTCGGATCATAAATAAAAAAGTTATTATATACGAAAAACTTTTTATATACTTATGCATTATAAGTTTACATACATACAAAAACGAAATGAAATTTAAAACTTAAAACTTTATTTTATTTTTTTATACTAGGAAGGCCCGGCGTGGTTCGCTACGCTTATAAATAACGTTTTTGCGTAGACCTTTTGTTGACGTAGAAGCGATGATTTCAAAAAGTGGTAATGAGAAATGCTAGCATATAATTTTTAATTTTTCTTTTTAAATATATGAATGAAAAATAATCAGAACTCTAGCTGATCAGTTCGGATATATGACAAATTAGCGATCAAATAAGTTTTCAAGTAAGCTTATTTGATCTCTAACTTTATATATCCGAACTGATCAGCTAGAGTTCTGATTATTTTTCATTCATATATTTAAAAAGAAAAATTAAAAATTATATGCTAGTATTTTTCATTACCACTTTTTGAAATCATTGCTTCTACGTCAACAAAATGTCTACGCAAAAACTTTATTTATAAGCGTAGCGAAGCACGCCGGGCCCTTCTAGTATATATAACTATAAAAATATTGTTTTGTGGATTTATTGTAACAATAATTTATTAATTCAAATTATTGATTTAATCTATAATAATCAAATAAAGTGTTTGTCTGTCTGCGTGCGAAATCTGTAGCACACAGGATTCTGAAATTTTGCCAGGAGAAGGCCATTAACAGGTACTAATGCACCTCGGAGCCGAAGTTTTAAAGCTTAATTTAGTTTTTTTTAATTAATAATTTTAATTTTCCTAATGGTTTGCCCAAATGTATATTATATTTTAACTTGGATTTTTATTCAACCTTCACTCAGTTATCTTTGATCGATTTTTTTTTCCGCAAAACAGAATTACCATTTAAAAGGAAAATTAAAGTATAATGTGACAAACAAATTCATTTAGATGAAAATTATATACATTTATATATTTATTATATACAAACATGACACAATTATATGCATCCATCACATTACGTTGCAATAAATATTTCTAATTTACAACAAACATGTTCTTGGTTTGGTGTATATATACATGTGTAATACATATTGCATTTGGTTTATATATATGTTATACATGTCCAATATATAGAAAATGGGCGTTTCTTTTCCTCTTTTTAGAAACATTGTTGCAGCAAGTTTTTGCAATGGAACCTTTGTATTGAAGAAAAGGATTATGAAAAATAATATGAAAGCTACAGGTAAAAGCGTTTTACTTATTAAGAAAAATATGCATCCCCATTAATTTAAAAAACAAACAAACAATGTAGGTTATTTGAAGAAATCAGTAAAATCTATGCAAATATGTCAACAAATGGAGTGATTTGACTCGTTTTAGATTAGTATATAAGTCTGGATTGAATAATGATATTATTCTTATTATTATTTTTATATTATGCTACAAATTAGTCTTATTATTCGTGATGGTTCCGCACTTCTCTCGATTCAGTCAATCGTATAAATATCGCATTCCACATTTGCATTCGAATATAAATAAATAAATAAATATTATTTTGTACTTTTATTTTTACTAGAAACTTTTGTTTTAATACCTAGTTAGTTGAAGTTGTTTCTAATTCTAATCTCTAATCCGAGTGACAAAGTAAGTATTTCAAACATGTAGAACACCTAATTGTTTGGAAATGTTTTGTTTTACACTCGTTTCTGCTTGACACAGGATATCACTTCTTTTTGTACTGAACAGATAGTTTTGACTATTAAACTTTAAACTGCACGTTTTTCACGAACTAAAATTTACATTTTTGATGTTTTTTGTAACTGATACCACGAGTTTTTGTAGTAAATAATAAATTTTATGAGCTCTGATTATAATGAAATAAATAATAAAAGTATACCAACTTTAAAGATTGATTGAATTATTTCCCATTTTTCTGTGCTCATAAAAACAACATACCCAATAATCCACAAGATATATAATTTGGGCCAAAGACTTATCTAGTGGTGTGGATTGGTTAGTTGAACCTCGCATATTGGCACCAAATATTTTGAGGAGTATACTAGAATTGCTTAAGCATATGATGTAAAACCAAAATATAAGTCTCGTCATGTTTGCTTTTTGGGCCAGAATCTACAATAATTTGTTTATCGCCTTCAGATGAACTTTCGATAATAAACATGGCTTAGAACTATAAAAAAATGTAAGTAACAGATTTAGTTCAAGTATCATTGCTTTAATATTAATTTCAAATTTCTTTAATATTAACATTAATTTCAATGTGATTTTTCAGTATACAAATACTGAATTTATATTGTCTCACTTTTGTTTTATTTAGCTAGAAACTAATTTTAATAAAATTATTTTTGAATTAAAAATAATTTTCAGAGTATGTAATTTCATATTTCAAAATAAGATTGAACAAACGTTTAACCACTTGTTACTGTGAAAATTTTTGTTTATTTTTGTTTGTTTGTATCTGCAAATCGACTAAAACTATGCAATTTGCTGTCCTACTTGAAAAAATTTTGACAGCTATAAAAGTTGATCATTAGCAAAAGGAATTGCAAACCCGGGAACATTATTAGGGACAAAAGCGTTAAATATCACACGCGCTGTTGTTGTAGGGGTCTAGTGATCGGCACTTTACGGTGCAGTTTTTAATTTCATTTAAGTTAGATCGATAAATACTTATGTTTAAAAAAAAGCTATATAATAATGTTTTTATGACTTCCTTTCTAATGTTTCTTAGTCAAGACCAGAATTATCATAGTAAAATTTCATTAAATGATATTTTTGAAGAATATAAAACGAACACACCAACCATAATTTCTATAATTTAAAATTTCTAGAAAAAGTGATTGCATACTCTGAATTATTGTTTGGGACAAAGGCTCTAAATAATACACTCCAATATTTTGTTGTAGGGTCTATCTATTGGCACATTAAGGTATAGATTTTTAAGCGAATTTAATTTAAATTGAATAGCGAAAATTTTTGGAAATATTCAGTCATTCGCAGTAAAACAAATTATAATAATGTTTTTATGACAACCTACACACCTAAACCTTAACACATTTCTTTTAAAAAAAAATTGTCTTGTTAAAACCTTTTACGCAGAATCAGAGTAAAATTTTAGAAAAAAATATTGAAATCCAGGAAAAAAATTATTTTGAACAAATTCACTAGATAATATACGCCGCTCTTATTTAAAACACATATTTCCCTACAAATGGCCCAAAATAAATGTCCATACGCATCAAAAGAACAAATTACAATATGTAATGTTTTTATGTCACACTACAAACCAAATACATTCCCTTTTAAAATTGGTCTTAACTATTAGCTAATATGCTTTAGCTTTTTTATGCAAAATCAAAGTAAAATTTTAATGACAACAAAGTTTTTACTTTTTATGATAGTTTCCTTTCTAATTTTTTTCTAAACAACATAATCAGAGTAAAATTGACATTTGTTGATTTTTTTTTTGATTGTAAAAAGCGTTCAATAGATGGAGCCAAAGACAGTATGAAACTTATTCGTATTAAAAATTATTTTAACATTAGTTTCTCAAAACTCTAAACTTTTTTTAAAATGTTATATTTTAACAAATTTTGTTTAGAGTCATGTGTATTAAATTCATTTCATATTAATATTTAAAGATGAGCTTATGTTAAAAGAGTCGCCATAAGCTTATATTATATGGACAACATTAGATCAAAACCTTTTTTTGAGGTTATATCTACTAGGTTCAGCGTTAATAAGCAAAAGTAGTAATCGCTATTTTTTTTCACGAACAGCGATCTACCGCATCGATTTGATTCTAAAGCAAACTAGCTTAATTTCTATTTACAAAAGATTAAATTATAATGTTTTTATTTTTAAAAAAAGTGTCTTAGCTATTTACATTTTAAACTTACAATAGATGGCGTCAAGACAAAAAATCAGTTAACGGAAATCGCTTTGATCTTAATAAATATTCTTATGAAATTTCATTTTTCAATAATCGTTTTCGAAATTTTATATGTTTTAATTAATTTTGTTTACGGTTTATGGTACAATAGTGCATTATGATGCTAGGACGTAAAGCTAAAGATTTTGGACGGATGTGGAGTTTGCAAATCGAGGCGCTAGCCGAGATTTGCACCCACGTTAAGTCCAAAATAGCTTACGTCCGTGCATCATATACTATTTTTTATTCGCCACAAGCAAAATATTTTAAGAAAAGTTGTTTATTCTTAATTAAAATTATAAATTTTCATAAATTTTAAAATAAAAATATGTTGAATAAGTAACCTTTGACAAAATATTTATTATTTTTCCAAATTATTGTGTAGCTATGACAACAAATGATAACGAAATGAAATGATGATGAAATTTTGAATTTGAGGGTTGCTTTGATAAAAATTTTTATTTTTCATAGAATTTAAACAAATACAAATGCGTTTTACTTTTTTGGACGTAGCTATGACAACAAAATAAATAGTTGAAAAGTGATACTTTAAAGCCGCAAATCACAGTAATAAAGTAACACTTTAATATGAAGGCGAATAAAAAATCTAATTCAAATTAAAATTTAAAGGTGAGTTTATGTTACAAAACTCGTCATAAGTTCATATATATTAAACAACATTAGATCAAATCAATTTTTTGAGGTTATGTCCACTAGGTTCAGCGTAAATAAGCAAAAGTGGTAATCGCTTTTTTTTTTCTCTAACAGCGATCTACCGCATCGCTTTGATGTTTGTCCAAATTTTGTTTTTAAAACTCTGGCAGAAATGTCGAAATAAGACGATGGCAATAAATCGACAAAACCCAAAAAACGAAAACCTTCACTAAAAATGCTGTCATTCTTAGACCGGTTTTTCGATTAGAATCAAACATCAGCGCTATGCATATTTAGTCTGCTCTTCAAAGTTTTCTTTCAGTGACATGCTCCATTACTAATAAAAACACACAGAGTGTATGTAGAGCATTGGAAATAATTGGTTAAATATATTTGAAAATCCAAATTGACTTTATTTAAGATCAGCAAATAATCTGGATAGATTGATAAATGAAATTAGTCAACATGAAATGGTACGATAAAACAGTAAATTTTGGTGCGGTGTGCCTATTTTGTATCGCAAGTATGACGGTTCCAGATTAAGTCATTGGCAACTGTAACACCCAATAAAGGAATGTTTTGACGTTCAAATAATTTTTCGTGACACATATTAAGCCGATTAACGCGAAAAATTGCAAGTGTTTAATTTAAACTTTCCGAAACTCTTTACCAATCACTTTCAAATGTTGACCTTCCGTTCAATTTTAAAACTATCTGGATTGATCAGCTAGAATGCTAATGATCTCTGTTATTCATATTTCCCAAATGGGAAAATTGAAATAGACTCCTTCTATTCTCATTACGACTCTTTGAAATTATTCTTACTAATTCGACAAAATGTACGCAAACAAACTTTTTTATAGGCGTGGCAACGTACGCTGGGTCCTGCTAGCTTACAATATGTTTATTGCAAACAAAAGTAGTAAGTCAACCTTTAGAAATGCAATCAGAAGCAAGAATCTTGACCTTACTCTGACTAACATAGGCATAACTGATAACCATATTAAGAACTGGCGTATTTCGAAGAAGCCTTCTTTGTCTTATCACGGTTATGTCACGGTTATCACGGTTATATGTTTCAATATAGAACACTGCCCTAAGAGCACTCAGAACTCTAAAAAACCCCAAAAAACAACTGGGGTAACAACAACTATACACAACATATATTCAGAATAATGTAAATACTTGGAACAGAATCAACTCTACATTGGAACTTGACTTTGCACCAAACAATTTACAATAAATAATCACTTAAGCATACAACCTTAACATTCAATAATTCAATCTAAAAGAAACAGAGATTTACCCTGGTGGAATTAATAATGAGATTTACCCTGGTGGAAACAGAGATTTATCCGGGTAACTTGAAGAGGAATTGGAACAAAGTTCGTTAACTCTTTAACAGTGCCAACAGAACAAGTAATTGGCTAGAGAGGCTCTAACTAATTATTATAATGAACTCAGACAATCAACAACTCATAGTTGAAAGGGCTTTGGGATAGAATAAATTGTCTGCCTATTTTAGCTGGACTCTAAAAATTGATGTTTGATCAAACAAACCCTCTAGGCTCAATCTTCTATCCAAATGTACGTACACCCCATTTAGACCCTAGAAACAGCATCTGATCCTAGAGTAAAAGGAACGGAGCTTAAGCTACCAGAACAACAGTATTTAAAACCAAAATGTTTGTCATTAGTAGTTGCGCTTTTCTATGCGCTGAGAAAAGATAGCAAAATATTGAAATATATATTATCTTTGGTATCCAAGCAGCACTTTAGGAATTAAAATCCATCGGCTTTGATTCAAAGCTAGCATAGAAGTGCTTCTAAAATCTACAACAATAGTGTCACTCTTGTGTGAGAACATAACCACACAGGGATACAAAAAAATGTTATTGCCTACGCTTTAGCAAAACATGGTGCCAATAAAATATTTGTTGAACCTGAACCATGCTTCGGAATAGCCAAGAGTTTGCTCAAAAGCACAATCCAAACATAAGAACAAGAACAAAATATTAAATTATGGAGAAGCCGAGAGGAACTATGTAGTACACTGTACAGTCAAAGATGTTTCTCTGTAACCTTCCTATTTCACCATTGGTTGATCAACTTGATCATAAAAGACTAATACATAAACTGTCACATAAGTCATTAAAACCCTCAACTTGGATTTATATAAGATACAATATACAACTAGTAACGGTATCGATGACTGACTAATCGCAGGTCGCAGTAATACTTGAACTGATAATCTCAAGGCCCTAAAATAAAAAAATTGAAGAAAAACGTCATATGGATAGAAGTAATTTTAGTTATAGAAGAACTATGTGCACAATGTTTAGCAGAAATGCAATATGTATTTTTCCTATGAATTTTCAAACTTATGATGTTCTTGTAGTGGTTTTGGTAGAGGCCATATCTATTTTATAAATTAAATTCTTTAATTCATTGAGTACAATTTAATGATAATTATACTTTTAAATCACTCAAACCTGACAAGCATTTTCATTTTTAACAAGAGTTTAAATTTAATTTTTTATAATAACGAAAAAATGATACGTACGAAAAAATAAATTTCAACATTGGTAAACCGACACGAAACAAGAAAAACAATATCAATTAAATTGCTCACAATTATCCCGAATAATAAAATAATAGGTTAAAACAATCACACAGGTGTCAGTCTTACCGTAAAATTGAAATAGCAAAACAATCTAAAGACTTACCATTATTATAGTTAACTAAATAACAAATATTTTATAAAATAAACAAAACACCTGTCCAGTTCAGTAAAATAATTGCAATAATTAAAATAAATTGAAGTTACCTGATTCGAAACAAAACAATGCGAATTAAAACCAAGCAGTAAAGTAAGTTAATATCTAGATGTCATTTTGATGAAGATAAAGAAAATTGTTTCTGACCATTAAATACCTCTTAGTAAGCTTTGAAGGCAATTTTTAAGGTTTCATCATAGTTTGTTAGCAATTTTTAATGTTTTCTGCCCTGTGTGGTGCGTAGATTAGACCTTCATAATTGGTCTCCAAGGTTATATTGGATCTTTCCGGTTAATTTTCAAATTTGCTGATCAGATAATTTTTTTATTTATTAGGACACAGATTCATCAGCAGGATATGTTTAATTTTTGCTTTGGTTTCTGACATCTGAGCCATACATTGTAGAAACAAAACAGAAATTAGACGTATCCTAACAAATTAATTAATCAGCTGATCAACAAATTTGAAAGTTAGCCGGAAAGATCCATAATAACCTTGGAGACCATTGAACAATTATAATTTTTTTAAATAACTTAATAACGAAATTACTAAAGTCCCCGTTTGTTTTTTGTGTTTGTTTTCATTACCTTCGCTAAACAGTTTCTTTCGCACATAACTTTAAATACAAAGAAATTAAAATTCATCAATTTAATATTACGAAAGCATTATTTCATAAAAAATTAAATAAACCAGCCATTTTAGAAAATTTAAAAAACTTTTTCAATTTTTCAATTCAAAAAAAAATTCAATCAATTATTAAATATGTAAAACTTCAATATATTTCGCAAAAAATCAAATCGCAAAAAGTTAAATAAGATAATAAGATTAAATGGCTAAAATTCATTCATTTTCTTTATATGATATAAATAAATGTTTAGATGAACTCGCAAATATTTATACATTTAACAATAATTTAAATTAATTTAGAAAAAAGCAATTGTTTTCATCTAAAATAAAAAAATAACATGAAAGACAAAAACCAGTCAAACAAATAATCAAGATCACTTCAAATGTAAGAAATTAATGCTATAACATTTATTCACATAAAACACATCAACAATATTAAAGTCTTCAAAAATTAAAGAACAAAATAGGTTATATTTAATTTGAAGAATTTAAAACTCTTGATCATCTTCGGGATATGTTACGCCGAGTTGTCTACGAATTTCATCTTCAACTCGAGCAATCCGTAAACTTTCTTCATGTGACATCGTTTCTTCTTCTAGTTTTCCCTCCATTATAGCTTTTCGTACTGCGGTCGCTTCATAACGTAAACCACAGGTATTCCAAAAGTTGAAATCATGTTTTGCTTCTGGTAATGTATATGATATCACCGTACCATCAATGTCTGTTAATTTAATTGGACTAAATATTGGTTGTAACTAAAATAAAAATTATATATTGTTTTATATAAATTAAAAGTGTTACGTTTTGTGTTTAATTTTTGCTTAAAGTTTAAATTATAATAAATAGTATTCATCTAAAACTAATAAATAGTATTCATCTTACGATCATTTTTCCTTTAGTTCCTGTTACAATTAATTCATTAGCACCAAAGCTAGTTTTTGTTATTCCAGTAGCAATGTTGGCTTTTCGACCACTCGAAAATGTCAGCTCTGCATTCATTGATATATCAACACCATCATCGTTTAACTCTCCAGTTGCTTCGATCTCAATAGGAGATTCTCTATACACCCACAATGTTGCTTGAATCAAATATATTCCTATATCAAGAACTGTTCCACCACCTAATGACTTTTTTCTAAACAAAATGAATAAATATTTAAATGTTTTGAAAATAAAAATAAAAATTAAATTCCTAACACTATTCTCGCAGTATCGCCTATTGGAACAATCATTGATCCTTCAACATGTTGTATTTCACCTAAATCACCATTTTCTATTCGTTGTCTCAAATGCCGGTAGGCTGGAAAGAAACGGGCCCACAATGCCTCCATAAAGAATAACTTTTTGGATTTAGCATATTGAAGGAGGGATCTTGATTGTTTCTCATTCATACATAAAGGTTTTTCACACAAAACATGTTTTCCATAATCCAACATAAGTTTTGAAAGTTCATAATGTTGTGGATTTAATGCACCAATGTATACAATATCTGAAATCAATTTGTTGCTTTAATTTACACAAAACTTAAAAAAAAAATTGAATCACTTTTATCAAGTGTGATAAGCTGTAACTTATATTTACTTAGTAAATTTACAGGAGTGCGGCCTAATGCAAATAATTCAGAATTTAAAATTTTATTTTATTCGAGCATTCATTTCACTGCTCAAAATAGTATTCAGAAATTAAAATGTTTATAATTTCTATATCGTACTTTCTTAAAGAGTGATATTTTTAGTTCTTCGATTTCACTCCTTTGGAGTTTTTATTTTATTTTTCGTTTCTTTCATCCCTTTGCAAAAGAAAAAAAACTAATTATCTTTTCCTCATCCTTTTTATATATTTTTATAAAAAAAATGTAAAATTTAATCAATTATAAAGAAAAAATTAAATGTGCGAGTATTTGAAAGAAAATATTTATTTCAACATATGAGTATCGATATTTTATTAACGTTATTGTATTATTTTCACTCCTGTATTTAAGAGTGTTATATTTATTTTATATTACTCGCTCTGAAAAAACGGAGTAAAGGAGTAATAAAAGGAGCGTTTCAAACTCTGATAATCTAATCATAATGCAAGAACGTTAAGCTAAGGTTGTTGAACGTGTGTGGAGTTTGCGAATCGGACGCTAGCTGAGATTTGCACCCACAATAAGTCCAAAATAGCTTACGCCCATGCATCATACACTACTTTTTATTCGCCGCAAGCAGAATATTTAAAAAAAATTGTTTTATCTAAATTAATTAATTTTTTTTCAAACAAGTTGTATAACTATGACAACTAAAAGTTACAAATATTTTGATTGGATAATGAAATTTTGAAATGAAAGAATGCTCTGTAAATATTTATATTTTTATAGAATTTAAACAAAAACAAATTTTTTTGACTGCTTTGGACGTTACTATGACAACAAAATATATGGCTAAAAAGTGACACTTTGAGGCCGAAATTCACAGTCAGTAATAGAGTTACACTTTAATATGTAGACGAATAAAAAAAATATCTTACCAATATTCGGATTTTCACCTAAACTATTAAATTCTTCATAGTAAGTCGGTATTTCATGAAGTTTTGCAAACGCCTTTGCATTTTCTAGACTTTTGTCCCCAACTGCTACAACTGTATGTTCACTTTTGGGTAATGTCCCTAATGCATTTACAAAATCGTGTGTAATTTTACCAGCACATGCAATTCCCCATCTTAAATTCATATTACAATTTTTAGTATATCGTATACTATAGTGGCAAACGAAAAACTGACTTACTAATTGTTAGCTGTTAACAATTTGACTACTTATATTAAATATTCTAATGATAAGATAAATTTAATATATAATAAAAAATGATTTCTAATCTAGATTTATAGACCTGAAAACAAGTTACTGTGAGTGCTTTAGTTTTATTTCAGTTATAAATATAATGGAAGTTCAGAACCGTATTCAGTTATATTTACAACAATATCAGCTGTTATCTATCCATTCGAATGACAGGCTTGTACTAAAAATTAAATTTTAAGTATGTAATATAATAGTAAAATATTTTTATCTCAAATGAACTGCTGTCTGTAAGCGAAAATAATAATTTTATTTAAATGATTCAATTGAAGATCATTTATCCTCTTCCAACTTTTAATAACATCTTCATGCTTAACTTATTAACTAATGAAAATTTTTCTTATAAAGAATGATCATTATTCGATAGGTTATTATTACATTAATCAAATTGTTTTGATTGTATTAAATATTATTTTTCAAATTTCAATCACAATCGCTGTTCTTTTTTTCTTTAACATCAAATTAAGTTTAATTCTTTTTTTTACTTGAATTTATGTTGTATGTCTCGATATTCGTAAAGTTTTGGTTTTTTATCATCATTTATATAAAATATAATTTTTTTTTCTTAACAATTAAAACAAAACCCATGTTATCTCTTATTTATGACAAAACTTTACTTCATAATTTTCGAAAACCAACAAAATAATCTACAATCAATTAAAAAAGTTTACTCAAAACCAATGGCCGGCGTAGTGTAGCGGTACTTATGACAATAGTCTTTTGATTATGTCATATAGAACGGAAGTAAGACGTTCGTTCATAGGTTATTATTGCAGGAATCTGTCAATGGATTATTTAGATATAAAACCGCGAGGTGCTTTTAAATTAGAGGATACATTTTGGAAATACAAGGGTGAAATGGACCCTTTTAAATTTTTTCAATATTCCGAAAACTAAGCAAAATTTCGAATTTTTAAATATGATGCTTTTTATAGAGAATTAAATTTTATATTGAAATAAATAATTTAAAGAATTTTTAAAGCAATCTAACCAAAAATATTAAAATGTTAATGAAGAAATAAGCCAAAATTTCGATTTTTTGTCTAAAACTTTTTTTTTGTTTAGAGATAGGTAAAAAAAAAGATAAAAATATTTTTGGTTTTAAAGGCAATTTAGTCTACTTTTTTTACATACACCAGTGATACATATCTGATACATATCACCAGTGATACATTCACATCACAACCTTCGTAGAAGGTACTTGTTTAATAGTATATCTAAAATGTATTGACGAAAAAGTAAGAAAAAAAATTAAATTTTTAAAAGGAAAAAATCAAATTATAATACGGTATTACCGATTAGTTTCGTAACATAAATTCTCGAAAATTTCTAATTTCAATTAAAACAATCAAAAACCTTTATATCTGATAATTGCTTAGTGTCAATGTGCTAAAAAACTCAATTTCATAAAAAACAAGAAAGAGTTTGATAAGTGAAAAAATCATAAGAAACAATTTTATTAGTGCAAATAATAATTAGTAGTTGATTAATAAATCCAAAAATTTCAACTATATAAAATATTTGTTATTAACTTTCTATAAAAAACTGTTTTGTATTTTATGTTCAACATGTGTTGCGATAAATGTGGGAAAAAATTATCTAGAACAAATAAGGGGGCAAAATGTTCAAAGTGTCACAAAGGATATCACCAAACATGTGGTGGATTTTCAGCTGAAATAATTAGTTTAATTGAAACTGGGGGACTACAATGGCGTTGCGAACTCTGCCGATATAGTACAGGTGATGTTAATTCGTCCATAGTAAATTTTGACGGCGATAGTGATCGTGATGATGATTTGCCACAGCTAAAAGGCGCTTTGCAAGAATTTAATAATGAAATGAAAACGATCCAGAACAATCAAGATAAATTTGCTGCCTCTATTAAAATCTTGAATAGTAAATTTGATAAATTACTGGAAGTTTGTAAAACTGTTGATGTCCACGAAGGTCGTATCAATCAACTGGAAATTGAAAATACTAAGCTAAAAAACGATATTGCAAGTGTTAATCGACAGCTTGAAAAAATCGAGAAGGATGCTCTAAGTTTTGTTCATAAACTGGATATGATTGATGTTAACTCCCGTAATCTAAACATTGTATTACATGGCATTCCAGCAAAAGAAAATGTAAACGAAAATCTTAAAGATGTAGTTAGTGATATTCTCACGAAACTTAATGTACCGTCATGTGTGAACAATATTACAGCATTGAATCGAACACGCAACGTAGAGAAACCATCTAGCTCTATTATAATCCAGTGTAGCAATCTAGAGTGCAAACAAAAAATCTTCGATGGTTATAAAACTAAAAAAATTGAACTTGGTCGTAATTTAGTAGCAGCTGATTTTGGTCTATCTACGAACCAAAACGATAAAAATATATTTATTGTTACTGATCATCTTTCTACATATAAACAAATGTTACTACAAAAAGCAAAACAATTAAAAAAAGACAGTTTCTGCAAATATGTGTGGGTGCAGAACGGGAATGTTTTAATTCGTAAGGATGATAACGAAAAGATTGTAAGAATTACGTCAGAACGCCACATTCAAAATATTAGAACATCGTTAAATCAGTAAAATATATTATAAAACCAGCTGTTCTGGATAACAATACGATGAAACGGTATCTCTTTTATTCATTTTATTTTTTCTCATTTATCTTTCTCTTTCTTGTATATATCAGTAAATACATATTTAATTAAATTTTATACCAGTAAATACATATTTAATTAATAATGAAATTATCGATATATTTTCAGAACGTTAATGGCTTAAGAACTAAAACAAAAGATTTTTTACACAGTATTATGATTACAAAATATGATATAGTGTGCTTAAATGAAACATTTCTAAACGATACAGTGCATACCGCTGAACTTTTTACAAATAATTACATTGTATATAGACGTGACAGGGACCTAAGCATCTTTCCAAATAAAAAAGATGGAGGTGGATGTTTGATTGCCATTAACAAGAAGTTTGATTCTTACAGATTAAACTCTTGGGAAGTATACGCTGAAGAGCTTTGGGTATGTTTACGATTACAAAACAAAAATTTATATATTAACTGTCCATATATATATCCTGGAGCAAGCTCGTCAGATTATCATAGTTACTTTTTAAATGTCAGTAATATTATTAACAATATCGGCAATAATAGTCCATTTTTAATTCTAGGCGACTTTAATTTATCTAGTGTGAAATGGTCAAGCACTAATTGCAATGTTCTTGAACCAAGTATAAGCGATACAGGACCAGCCCAAGAACTGGTTGAAACAATATTCTGTACTGGCTTACAACAATTTAACAATGTCTTCAATTACAACCGTAAAATACTAGACTTAGTGCTTACGAATATTCCTCTAACTCATGTCTCAGTGTCTAAAGCAACTGAAATATTATCCAAGGTTGATCAACATCATCCCCCTCTACATATATCAATAAATTTGAATAAAATAGCAATACTTAAAGAGTATAAAACGCCTAAATTTAATTACAATAAATGTGACTTTGTAAAAATAAACCATGACATAGCTCAGATAAATTGGAATCAACTACATGATAAAAACATTGATCAATCTGTAGAAATATTCTACAATGTAATCAGTCAAATAATAAAGGAACGTGTTCCAAGAACGTTCGATAAAATCCGAAAGTTTCCAAGCTGGTACTCGGAAAAACTTATAAAATTAATCAAAATTCAAAATAAGTACCGCTCAATTTCTAAAAAAAATGGTGACCTTGAATATTACAACATGTTCTCAGTTATAAGATTGAAAGTAAAACAAGAACTCAAGAAATGCAGATCAATATACCTTCAATCTATTGAAAACAACATCGTATCTAATCCAAAATATTTTTGGTCCTATGCCAAGAATCTCAGAAAAAGTGACAATATTCCGGCCTCGATGCACTTAAATAATTTAAGAGTTAATTCACCTGGGGAAATTTGCAATCTATTTGCAACGTATTTCAAATCTGTTTACAGTAATAATACAGGTTATATAAATTATCCTACGTATATATCTACCGCAGGTCAACTTAACTCAATAGTTTTATCAGATTTTGACATTATTTCTGAATTAAAATCATTGAATATCAATAAAGGTAGTGGATCAGACTCATTACCTCCAATCTTCTTGAAAAATGTAGCCGAAACAATTTACTTGCCGCTTGGAATAATATTCAATAAATCATTGAGCGAAAGCGTATTTCCAAATCAATGGAAAGTTGCCAAAGTTTCACCTATTTTTAAATCTGGCGATAATACTAATATACAAAATTACAGACCTATATCAATCCTTAATAGTTGCTGCAAAGTTTTTGAGCGACTTATTCACAATGTACTGTTTGAACTTGTAAGAAACGTAATTTCTAAAAGGCAGCATGGTTTTTTTAAAATCGATCTACTTTGACCAATCTCTTAGATTTCACTGAGTATGTCTATGATTCTCTTGATTCGGGTTTTGGGGTTGACGTAGTTTATACAGATTTCTCCAAAGCATTCGATAAAGTTAAACATCCTTTATTATTAGCTAAATTGAACCGTTTTGGAATTGGTAACAAATTAGTTCAATGGATAGGTTCATATTTGTCAAACAGAACACAGTTTGTTCAAATAGGCAACTGTAAATCATCATCATTTACACCAACATCTGGTGTCCCACAGGGTTCCATCCTAGGGCCCCTGTTGTTTTTAATATTTATTGATGATGTAATGAATCATTTACACTGTAAAGCACTATTATTTGCGGACGATCTGAAAATTTTCATGTCAATTAAATCAAGAGATGATTGTAATATTCTGCAAAAAGACCTAGATCAACTTTACGAATGGTGTGTGAATAATGATCTATATCTTAATATTGAAAAATGTGTAACTTTGAAAATTAAACCAAGAGCTACGCACAGTAGTTTTATATATAAAATAAATAATATCAATCTAGTTGAAAAAGAATCTGTGCGTGATCTCGGTGTGATTATCGACAACAATTTAAAATTCAATATTCATATTCAGCACATTGCTAACAAATCCTACAAGATTCTTGGTTTTGTAATGAGAGTTTGTTCTGACTTTGTAAACCTAAAATCATTCATATCCATATTTAACGGATTGGTCAGGTCTCATCTTGAATATGTGTCAACAATATGGAACCCGAAATATCAAGTACACATTAACACAATTGAACGAGTGCAAAAAAAATTCACCAGATTTCTAAACTTTAAAACAAATCAACCAAAGGAACCCTATAGTGACAGACTAAAACGATACGGGATCAAATCATTGGAAGACAGACGATTAATTGCCGATGAAATATCCATCTTTAAAATAATAAATACAAAAATCGAATCTGAGTTAACAGATAAACTAATTTTTAGAAATGAGTCACGCTATAACTTTAGAAATAAACCACTTTTTCAATTAGCTACATACAAAAATAATTTTAGAATGCACTCACCACTAGTGAGAATGCAAACTTTGCACAATACCACATTTACTAACTTAGATTTGTCTCCAGTTTCTTTGCCATTATTTAAACTGAAAATATATCGATACCTTCAGCAATAAGTTTAAGTTTTTAATTATATTCTTTTATGCTTCAGAATTTAGCATGAAGAAAATTTTTTGTAGTATTTTTTCAATTATTGTTGTTATGTTACTTATGTTATTATTGTAACTATTATTACTATTTTTATTCTTCTCTTTCAATATTTATTCAATTGTAATATTACTTTGCTCTATTTTTTTCTTTTCTTTTCTTCTTTTAAGTGTTTTTTTTTATTATTATTTTTTTTTATATATGCTATTACAACTATAATTTAAAAACACCAACATGTAATTGGATTTTATCTGTTTGTTGGTTTTTGTGATCTAAATAAATAAATAAATAAATAAAATCTCTGACCAAAAAAAGATATAGGCAAAAAAACAATACAATAAAAAATTTCGAAATTTTTGCTTTTCTTCATTTTGTTTCAACTTTTATGGCATAAATTTTTTTTAAATTCTAAAAATTATTTATTTCAATATGAAATTTAATTTTCTTTAAAAAGTATTAGAGTCAACAAATCGAAATTTTGCTTAGCTTTCGAGATTTATTGAAAACCCTTAAACGAATCCATTTCACCCCTATTTTCGAAATGCATCCTCTAATTTAAAAGCATTTCACAGTTTTTATTCCTAAATAATCCATTGACTGATTCCTGCAATAAAAACCGTGAAGGCCATAGTTCCTTATTGTTCTGTATTTTAGGACAGAACCAATAGCTTACAAATAGTGTTGGTAAGAATTACAATGTTTGTAACAGCCAAATAATTGGTCAATGCAATATTTTAACCTATGCCTATTATAAATTATACTACACAACAGTTAGTTTTTTGCATCAAAAACATGCGTTAGACAACTCACCGGCACTGATTTTAAGCAGGTATGATTAACTATGACTTCACAAATTGGTTTTAAATTTTATTTTCAGGTAATTATTTACACAATTTGATATTCTCACCAATAATTTGTAGCAAAAGAAAGGTAAATAATAAAAAGGAGACTCTGGCAGCCCTGCTGGTCGAAGAAACCACGACCGTCACGTTCTCTCCCATAATAACTTCATTTACACGCTCTCACACCTCATACACTTACGCACACACCCATGCACTCACGCGTGCACACATGCACTCATGCACACATCCACATACATACACACACTAACACCTTTATATATAATATATATATATATATATATATATATATATATATATATATATATATATATATATATATATATATATATATATATATATATATATATATATGTATATATATATATATATATATATATATATATATATATATATATATATATATATATATATATATATATATATATATATATATATATATATATATATATATATATATATATATATATATATATATATATCGATCTGACGGTACTCACCCCATGCTAGTAGTAGATCCGGAATCCGTCTTCATATCCGGATTGGCCAATCATCACTCTCTCAGTCCTGACACACGGTATTGGTCTCGCCACGGTCGAATCGTGCAACGCTGGATGAATGTATAACAGCTGGTATTTAAGGTGGTTAATATGGTTGAAATAAATGAATGACGAGCGACAGAAGTAATACAATAAATATTGTTCCACGCAATGGTGAGCGGATGTATCACAAATGGTATTTGAAATGGTTACTATGGTTGAATATTATAAATAAAGATGAACGACGAGCAGCAGAAGTAATACAGTAACTATTGTTCGATGCAATAAAGAGCGGTTGTATCACATTTGGTATTTGAAATAGTCACTATGATTGAATATTATAAATATAAATGAACGACGAGCGGCAGAAGTAATACAATAACTATTGTTTCGTGCAATGGTGTACGAATGTACATCAGCCGGTATTTAAAATTGTTGTCGCCACGGTCGAATCGTGCAACGCTGGATGAATGTATAACAGCTGGTATTTAAGGTGGGTAATATGGTTGTAATAGATGAATGACGAGCGACAGAAGTAATACAATAACTATTGTTCCATGCAATGGTGAGCGGATGTATCACGAATGGTATTTGAAATGGTTACTATGGTTGAATATTATAAATAAAGATGAATGACGAGCGACAGAAGTAATACAATAACTATTGTTCCAAGCAATGGTGAGCGGATTTATCACAGTTGGTATTTTAAATGGTTACTATGGTTAAAAATTATAAATATCGATGAACGATGAGCGACAGAAGCAACACAATAACTATTGTTCCATGCAGTGGTGAACGCATGTACAAGGTCAAACCCATTAAAGTACGCAGAAACGAAGTGAACGCTAATTACAATATTTTTCAAGCAGGAAAACTTTGACCCATGTGAAATTGGTTTCGTTTCACTCAATTTTATGTTCCGTTGAATAAACTTCACATGAAGGTCAATGACACAGACATATAATATTTCTTTATTATATAAAAAAAATTCTAAGTGCTTTCATCAATTTTGACTCTTGTTTAATTTAATTTAATTTTTATTTTTTTGAAAATAAACACATGCTTAATCTTAATTTTCATTACATTTTTTTTTGTTGCCAAGCTAATAAATAAAAAAAATTTCACCTTACCAAAGTCATTTGCCAATTTTCTACAAAATAAGGAAATTTTTCTAATTACAATCACGTAGCTAGTTAATGCTTATTATTTTCTAGTTAATTTTACTAGGGACAAAACAAACACATATTGATTTCTTTTTTTTGTTTCCTTTTTTCTTATCTAACCTAATATTAAGGTATTATTTATTAATTTGACTAGAACCCAAAGAATTATTTGAATTTAATTTAATAAGCATTTATGGAAGTTTCTCCATATTTTTATTGAACAAAAAAAATGTTTAATGTCACAAAAAACCAATCTCAAGCGTTTGAGCAAATTCACTGAACTGACAGCACAATAGGTAGAAACACAACACGGACGATAATGTCGGACGATAAAAAAAACGTTTACAATTTCGCTGTTGTAGCCACAACAAAGGCGTCAGCGTGAAAAGCTGTCAAAAATAAAATTGCATAAACTAAAATGCTTTGTTCTTTGTCAAAATGAATTTCACAAATTTCAATTTTAAAAATAACTAAGTTTTACTGATAAATAAATAATAATAATTTTTCTACTAATAACTAATTTTAAAAATAAAATACAAAATACAAATTACGAAAATATATAACTGAATAAAACCGAACTTTGAACATAAACTGAAAATTCAGTTGACAACTCAAAACAAAACGATTACAACCTCAGAAACGCGAAAAACATCAGAAAATTATATTTTTCAGTTGGCGGCACTGTCACAATAACATTAAAGACTACCCTTGCAGCCAAATAAAAATAAAATTGATATCTGGTAATAATCATCGCCGACGATAAATTAGAAATAGAATCTAAATTTTCTCCGACGAAAAATTTTTTTTCGTTTATCGCTGTAGTTGTGTTTGAAATGTATGTATCCTGTGTATTCTACTGTTACTAACGTCGTCGTCGGACGATTTCGCCGGTGTTGTGTTTCTAGCTAATGGGTCGTATGAATAAAAATTAGATTATACTTTACTTTGCTCAATTTACGTAATTCACCATAGTTCACCACTAAATCTAAGCATATTCTCAGTTTAGTATGGTAAAAGAGAAAAGAAAATTCGAACATAAATTTCTCAACTCACTTTCTCAATTTGGTATGAATAAGACATAAAAACATAAGAATATTCTCAAACATTTTTAAGTTAGGTATGTAGCATGCTCAAATAGCTTTACTCATAGCGTTTTCGTTTCTCGATTTAAGTTTTCACCTGAGAGCGGGCAAAACTCTTTCAGTTTTGCATTTCTTTTTGTAGCTTTGCATTTATTTTTTCAGTTTTGCCCTTAAAATACTTGAGAATCGAGCAGAAAAAAAGACACATTTTTTAGATCTGTCAAATTTGTTTAACAAAATAAAGGAATTCAATTTTTTAATGTATATATATTATTATATTTTTACACTATTTAATTAATTTTATTTAAGAAAAATGCATCATTAAAACTATGTTTTTTCTTATTTTTTATAATATATTTATATATTAAACAATGCAACATTCTTGCACCGTCTCTTGAGAAAAAGCAAAAAAATGCATTATTTTTAAATTGCAGATTTTCTTTCGATCAGTTTTTAGTTTTAATCTTTGTTTCATGTTATGAATTTTTTTTTTAATTCTGCAATTTGTTGGATCAGTGTAATGCTCAATGCATGGACCAATGATTAGGATGATGATCTGCATCATATACAAGATCATGTTTAAATATTAGTAGAAAAGTCAATCAGTAATTTATATCATGTACATATATCAAGTTAATATATTAATAGTAAGATTAAGATAATTCTAAACATATATATTGATTCTCATTAATTCTCATACCTGACATAAAACAAGCAAATTCATACATGTCATGTGTTGTAGTTTTATTTTGCAAATGAACTTAATTTTGATATAAAATTTAAACTAATTTCACAAAACTTATAAACAACAATAATATGCAAGGTGTACGATTTCAAAATAATATTATTGTCTTTTTAAAATTTGTTGTTGATAATGACATCAAATTTGTATATATTTTTTTTTTGCTTGATATAATTTAAATTATATAACATTAAATTATATTAACTTACATAACTTAAAATTATAACAACAATTAATATGTGTCACCGGAACACAAATTAAAATTGTTTTCTTTTTTTAAATTTACCAAAACAAACAATGGAATTTTATTCTTGTGTAATATTTACGAATAAAATTTTATATTTTGTTTTGGGATAATATGATGATTTAAATGTTTAGGAAGATAATTTGTATGGATGAGGAATTTTTAAGAGAAAATAAATACGGATATAAATGTAGGTATATATGTAAGTTAATTTTTAAGTTTTAGATAAGATAAGTTTTGGACATTATCAAATAGTGATGTTCATCTAAAGATAATCAGATTTTTTGAACATTGTAAAAATTAGAAATGATAAGCTAGTTATCATCAGTGAAAGATTATCAGTTAAAAAATATCAGTTGAAAATAAAGAAAAGATTAATATTATATGGAAAAGCAGTGTTTCTATTCATCGTAGATTTGAAGAGATCGAAAGGTAAAAATAGCCTAAGACCTGGAATGACCCTTCCTTGGTCATCCGTTCTTCAATCTAACATTTCTCAGCTCATCGACCACCTGCAAGAACTGAACCAGTTTATCCGTCTACTACCCTTTTTGGAACAGGTTGTACGCAAAATAACACCAAATTTAAAAATAACACCATATTTCGGTAAAAGCTCCTTTCTTATAATACAAATAAAAGAGTTTAGTGAAGATTGGTGCTAACTCTCTAGCAAAGGTTTTCAAAATAATTGGGGAATACGATCTGGTCCAGATGCTTTATTAGTATTAGTTTGTAAAAGCATTTTCCGAACAACGTTTTTACGAAAAGTTATCTGCATCATGTTGTGCAAAACTCTAGGAATTGACTTAGGTAAGAAATTGGGTTCTATTAGTGTAGAATTTTTAGAGAACAATTAATTCAGTAAATTATTTGTGATATAACATCACCCCGATGGAAAATCTCCCATCAAGAATAATATAAGAACTGAATCTAAAAAATTATGGTGTAAATTATGAAACTTTTTGCAATCCATACAATTTTAGAGCGATCTAGTTTCGAACCAATGAGAAAATTTTTAAACTTTAAAAAAGTTTATCATTCTCATCAGGGCTAGCCGACTAGATAAACTCTACCAAAAAATGTTAACGCTAATGATTATAAACCAAAAATTAGGTAACAACTCTAGCGAAGTGTAATAATTTGCACCATAATTTTCTAGATTCAGTTCTTATATATTTAGAGAAATAATTTCCCAGAAGGTTAACTTTTTCTTTTGGGTCTATCTTGGGTCTTCTTTGTTCAGCAAATCTAGACGCTTTTTTCCTATTACAGAGATTTTTTCCTCCATGTATTAGTTTTCTGCATATATTTCCTCAATTCTATACTGTTTAGAGTTCAGTTTTGTTTTGATTAAACTTTTGAAATGCCCTTGTTTTAATTTATATTGCCTTTTTGCATTTTTTTGGAAAACCAAAGATCAGTCTTAGGAACGGTTATTCTATTGGGAATAAATTTCCGCATACCCTCAAAAATAGCCTCCGAAAAATTTAACGCGGCTATATTAGGGTCTTAGCCGGTAAGACAATTACGTTTCCAGAAAAACCGCTTAAAAAAATCTCTTTGACTCTGCCAATTCGCGGCTTTATAGTCCCAAACAAGACGAGGATTGGCTTTAAATTGTTTTGGAATTTGTAAGTTTAACTGTGTAGAGATCAAATTATGATCTGAACCACCTAAAGGTAATTTAAAGTATCAGATTAAATTGTACCAGGTAAGGATCATTAGATAAATATTATTAAGTTGCTACAATTTTTACTGTGATTAGATATTGTATAGATGGTGTTGGCAAAAACGATATACATGTTTAAGGTTTATAACTAAGTTTGGATGTTGTCGTCTTGAAATTGCCTGTGGTGAAAAACACGTGAAATCAGCAAGGTCTGGAAATGAGGTTTTAATTTTGTATATTTAGGTATTGGAATTCATTGACATCAATAAAAAAAATTTCTGCGGTTTTAGTTTTTTTTTTTTACCCTGTCTTAAGATACAGGGTGTTGAAAAATCAAGAAATTGGTCGACCCTGGTGTATTTAAATGGCTCTACAGTCAAAGCATCTGGACTGATTTTAATGTTGTATAGCTCAAAATGTAGGTGTTGAACAGAGCTAATCAAAATAATAATTCACATTATATGACCTTGAACTTTCTTTTTGAAAAATAACGGTAAAACGTTCAAATTCGATATTCTAGAAATGCAATTTTTTAAATTTTATCAATTTGTTAAAGTTTAAGGGTGTCTGGCAGGGGGTTACCACGATAGTAAGTGTCTGGCAATGGGAGACGTAACTTCTAATACTATCCCGAAGAATATATAAAAAAATTACCTTTTATACTTTCACGAAACTTTGGATGCCCCTTTGTTACCTGCTCCCTGCCAAAGCCACCATGATCCAAACTTCATATGTCGCTAATCGTTCCTACCTGAGTGGGGGGATGCGCAGAAAAACTTTCAGCTTTTATAAAATAACGAAGGTCTGGCCGTCGCGGGCTCTTGTTCTATAAGCTATAATCTTATCTGGCAATTGAAGTACACACAATATTTTTGTATTAAAAATAATTTAATATTTGCTGTGATAAAATATACTATATCGAATATTAAGTAGTATCTCTGGACTAAAATTGCCCATTAGTTTTTGAGAGTCAACAAAACATATAGTGTGATTAAAAATTAACTAAAAGTCAATTTTTCTCCATAAAACAAAAACAATACTTCCACTACACCTAAGTGAACAAAAAATAGAAACTAGGGAAAAGTATAATATGAGTCTAAACCAGGAATGGGGAACCTTTTTACCATTAAAAGCCAATTATAATTTTGCAAATCGTTAACAGGCCGCATTATGCCGAGTATTGTTGGGAGGCTGCATCTGTTACTATAATGGCTCTTTTAGACTCTGTTCAAAAGCGTGCTAAACGAATTGTAAATTTTCTACTTTTCTCTGATCTCGTTGTTTTTTATAAATATCTTCATCAGCAGTGTTCGGATGAAATCAAATCCATTATGCCTACAAACAGTCAAGCTGTGGAGATCACTCACTCACCACTGTCATATAGTGACAGAATGCAGAGGGGTTTCTTTGTTTGTACAACGAAATCAACTAGCTGATAGATACGCCAATTTAAAAACAACTCCTGAAACACGAGGATATCACTCATACATTCCTACAAATGATGGATCAATCTTAGCTAGACGTTATTCTAACTCTACGAAATTTAGTAATGGAAAATTAAATAAATAATAAAAATGTGTAAAATATTTATTTTGAGTTAAAATTAAAAATTTATTATAAAAACATATAAGAAAATCCAAAAAAAACTGTTAATTTTTTAACTTTACTTTTTTTATGATGAAAAATTTTAAGGCTTGCAACACGCCAATGACAATAACGCAAATTAATAAAAAAAAACAAAAAATTTTCACCTCCTGAATTTTTTATAAAATGTTAGTAACATATGTACCTTTCACATATTAAAAAATCAAAAATTTAAAAAATTGCATTTCTAGAAAATCGAATTTGAACTTTTTACCGTTATTTTTCAAAAAGAAAGTGTTCAAGGTCACATAATGTGAATTATTATTTTGATTAGCTCTGTTCAATACCTACATTTTGAGCTATATAACATTAAAATCAGTCCTGCAGTTTTGACTGTAGAGCCATTTAAATACACCAGGGTCGAGCAATTTCTTGATTTTTCAACACCCTGTATCTTAAGACAAGGTAAAAAAAAAAAACTAAAAACGCAGAAATTTTTTTTATTGATGTCAATGAATTCCAATACCTAAATATACAAAATTAAAACCTCATTTCCAAAATTGCCTGTTTTTTGCTGATTTCACGTGTTTTTCACCCTGTGTCTTTGGATTTCATGTTTTGTACTTTGGTTCATATTTTGTACACTAAAATTATTTTTAAATTATTTTTAATGATAATTATCGAAGCATGTCTAAGTAAATAATGTTTAAAACAATTATATATCTTTTTTATTTATTTATTCGTATGTTGAATATATATATATATATATATATATATATATATATATATATATATATATATATATATATATATATATATATATGTATATATATATATATATATATATATATATATATATATATATATATATATATATATATATATATATATATATATATATATATTTTGTTGTATATATCTTCACATGACGGTATGTTATTAATAATATAAATTTTATTAATAAAAGAAAAATCCAAACAAAATAGTATACTACTAAAATTGTTGTTGTTAACTAGGTAAGAGCCGAAAGGACGATGTGTTCGATACTGTACCACAAGTGTGTCAAAACAAAAAAATTTCTCCCGGCGTACTACATAAGCCGGGACCACGGCATATGACTGAAATAAAATCTCATATAAATTTTAAAAATATTTTCGGCTCATACATCTGTCACTTGAATTCGTATATCTATCTCTTTCATACTTATTCAAACCAACAACAATTTTAGTTTTCATTGTTTCACATTTTTTTTTTTTGTTCGCACGGCATTACGTTCGCAGCAGTTGTCAAGTGAAATATTGTATTTTTGTTTAGTGTTTGAATTTTGATGATATAAGCGTGTTTAATTAATTTTACAAATTGTTCTATGATTTAGAAACATTATAAATTAATAAATAAAGTTATTTTAATTAATAAAAATGAAGTGTATAGTGTCTAAGTGTAAAAATCATGATAAAATAAAAGTGGTTGGAATCAGTTTTCACAGGTAAACAATGTGTTACTTTTTAAGCATTTAAGTAAATTTTTAAAACCACAATTATATTTTAAATGCTAAATAAATAGTTAACATTTGTTAATTAGAAGTGCCGTTTTAAAAAAATAAGAAATTTAATTTAAAATTATGTGTTTTAAGTTGATATTTTGATGATTCAAAGCCACGCCAAAAAAAAAAATGGAGTTTGTTTAGTGCTACAAAATTAGAGTTTAACTCATCTATATTGAATTATTCATATTTATTAACAATATTTGAAGTTTATGTAAAATATTTCTACTCACCATAATTAAATTAAAATCATTTTTCATCATTAAAATACAGATTTTTGAAATCACCAGTTTCCATATTTATTACAACAAAACTAAACCAGTTTTTTTTCGATACGATATGTCATTTCCATGCGTTATTTTAATTCTTTTGTGCATTAGCGCCGTACTGTTGTTTTATTTTTAAGGGTCGATTTATGAATAGTTACGATCCAATTGTGTCCCTAAATTAAATTTTTTTTGGATATTCAGTTTTATTTATGTGGAAATGTAGAAATTTAAACAATACATCCAAATTATTAGATAATGTCCAAAAACAAAGCATTATATGACACCAAGAATTGGTGTCATAACAAAAATACCGGTTACAAAAACACCTGGCATGTAGTATTTGACCAATGGCCTCAATAAAATTAAATGGTTTTAAGTGTTTGCTATGATAAAAAAAAATTGTTAAAAATATTTAAATAATAAGTCATTTTAAATTGCTGTTGTGTAACATTACTTTAGATTTCCAAAAAATCAGACTATAAGAGGAAAATGGAGGTCAGCACTTCTACTTGAGAATATACCCGATATATCTGAGAGGGCTGTTGTGTGTTCCGAACACTTCAGTCAAAATGATTATGTGTTAGACGCACAAATGGGACGCCGGGAACTTAAAAAAGGAGTCATTCCAAAGGTAATAAACAGAAAATACAGAATAATTACGCGGTTAGAAATAACGCGCCTATTAATTTTATATTTACTTCATGCAGCTTGGCATTGTAGATGGAATTAGTGTCACGTCATCATCATCTGTTGAATCAATGGATAATGAAAAGGAAAATAAACCCAACTCATCTTCTGGCCTTAGTAAGAGGTGTTATGAACTGCCGACTATACAGGAAGGGCAAATTCAAGTATTATCTTCGATATCTTCGAGCGATGTAAGTAAATTGTTCATAAAATTGATTATATTTTATAATTATATTTTTGTTTAATTGGTTTATTTTTAGTCGTCCCCAGTTAAAAAGTTTAAAAAACAAGAAACTGTTTACAAAAGTCCAAAGCCATACAAAAAAGTAACGAAAAAACGCGCCATGAAGCAAACTACAACTGAAAGTGGCTCTGGTAGTGATGTAAAATTTCGAAGCATCGAGAAAAAGAGATTATTACGGGAAGATAATAACCAGCTCAGAAAAGCAAAGCGGAATTTACTTAGAGCCAATTTATATAAAACGAGGAGAATTGCGGATTTGAATGTTATTCTTAAAACATTGAAAAACAAAAATTTATTGCAAGCTGGCAATAGCGATAGACTGGAAGAACTTTGTGGGCCACTAAAGCATATTAGCAATAGAGTCCTTGCAAAACGAAAAAGCACGGAATATCCACAAGAAATACGAGTTTTCGCTTTGAATTTGAATTTTTATTCACCAAAAGCATATAATTATGTTAGGAATACATTTAATAGTTGCCTGCCACATCCCAGCACATTGAACAGGTGGTATAAAAACATTAATGCATCCCCTGGTTTAACATCAGAGTCTTTTGATACAATTTCAAAAGTTGTTTTGGAAACTAAAAATTCTGGGAAAGAAGTATTTTTAAATTTAGTTTTTGATGAGATGTCAATTAAATCTCAAATCGAATGGACCGGAAATCATTCTGTCGGTTTTGTGGATGCTGGTGATGGTTTTGAAAGCAATACCGCGGCAACATTGATATTAGTGCTAATGGTAGTTTGCGTTACAGGTATTACAATTATTTCAATATGCCCATAAACTTTTTTTGTTAATTCAATTTTAATTTAATTTTATTTTAGGTTCATGGAAAATACCAATTGGATTTTTCCCTATTAAATCCATGACTGCGGAGCAAAAAGCAAATATAATAACTCAATGCGTATTTGCCATTAAAGATACTGGAGCAAAATTGATTGGTATAACTTTTGATGGTTGTACCACAAATATATCAGCGGCAAAATTGTTAGGTTGAGAGGTTACATTTCCAAATCTAAGTCCGATTTGTAAATTTGCTGGTGTTGAAGAGGACATATTTATGATGCTTGATCCGGTACATATGATCAAACTTTTGAGAAATACGTTAGCTGACAGAGGCCCTTTTCTGAATGACGGAGACGGACTAGTTGATTGGAATTATCTAAAGTTGCTGGTAGAATTGCAAGAGAAAGAAGGTTTAAGGTTAGGCAATAAACTAACCCAAACCCATATATATTTCTATAAACAGAAAATGAAAGTAAAGTATGCCACTCAAATTTTAAGTGATTCGGTTGCTGATGCACTTGATTATTGTAACCATACGTTAAAACTAGAGAAATTTAAACATTCAGAAGGCACATCAAATTTTATTAGAATTTATAATAAAGTTTTTGATATTTTAAATTCAAGAAAATTGGACGATGCAGGGTATAAAAAAGCACTTTGTAATTCAAATTTTACTGAAATTCACGCCTTTTCACAATTCGCAATTAAATATTATTCAAATTTAAAGCTAAGCAGCGGAAAACTATTAGTTGAGTCACCAAATAAAACAGGGTTCATAAGAATAATACTAGCATTGAAAAATATTGAACTATTATACACAAAATATATCAAGAATGGTCCACTAACTTTTATACCTCTTTATAAATTAAACCAAGATCACATAGAGCTATTTTTTGGATCAATTAGAAGTAGATTAGGGAGCAATAACAATCCTACAGTGCGACAGTTTATTACAGCATACCGTAAATTATTATGCCATTGTCAAATAAGAGACGGTGGGATTGGTAATTGTTTACCTTTAGAAGAGATTCCCATTCTGCAATTAAATAAAAACTCATCTGTAAAATTTATTAACTCTACGGTTTCAAATAAATTAGCTACAACTGAGGACGAAGACGAAGGTAATGAGGAAAAACTAGAAAATTTAACCAATTTATTAGATTTAAGTGATTCTAGTAGTTTAAATGAATATACAAAAAGTATTGTAGCTTATATAACAGGGTTTGTGGTATTTAGTTTGCAAAAAAAATTAAAATGTGAAAATTGCATAAAATTACTAGAAAATAATGTTTGTACTATCCACGAAGGATCTATATCAATTAATTCTTTTTCTTTAATCAAACAAAAATCTCGGGGAAATTTAAAAATACCTTCTGAAGATGTATTGAAAATTTGTTTGTTCACAGAAAAAGTTTTAAAAAGTGCGATCTTAATAAGTGATAAAGAAATTTCTATTTTAAATAAAACGAACTTTGCCAAAATTTTAATTAGCTCACAAAATCTGTGTCAACTAAAATCAATATTTATAAATAACACCCACATTCATACCAATTCGTTGATTAGAGCTGTGATTGAAAAATATGTAAACATTCGATATTTTTATATGGCTTCTAAGTCAAAAAATCAAATGTCAGTTAGAAACCACCTTACACGACTAGCTATATTTAAAAATTTATAATGTATGTATCTATAATTCTAATTATTAAAACCATGTGTAATATTAATTCAATAATCTTAATTATTTTTAATTTAGATGTATATTATAATTTAACTCCCATTTATAAATTTATTTAATAAGTTTTTTTTATACCTACAAAATAAAAACTAATAACATAAACCTAATTTTGAGTTCAAATTACTTTTATATGGAAAATGAGACCCCTCCTTTTAATATAATTTTCTACGTCTTTATTGGTCCCCTCCAACGCTAGCAACGCTTACCCTCTTTTTGACAGAAGTATAAACCGAAAATAATTTTCTTTATGATCTATCCTTTTATTATTATATCGTTGGCCGGGACTTGTTGTGCGTTAATGATACAGACTGATCGACTGATGTACAACGCAAACGATTACACTACACTCCGACAGTTGATATCTAGCAATGCGGTGGTTTTGGCTATATATGTGCATTTGATAAATTTTTCACTATTACCACCTACACTAACATAAAACAAAATTCGTTTTATAAATTTATATACCCAACATCTTACGTTATTAAATTAAATTAAAGAAAACATATAAACATTTAATATAACTTAATTTTCAGTTTTATTATGATTATTGTTTTGTTTTCTTATTATTTTTATGGTGCTAAAATTTCGATCATGTCGATTGAACTGTTAAAATAAAAGTATATACTCACATAAAAGACATAAAAGAAAATTACTTTAAGTTTTAAGAGTAATCATGTTACATTGATGAAAAACTAGAATTCTTTAGTTTAATATTTCAACTGGGAAACTTTATAAAATAAATATGTTGTGTAATAGAAAATATAATGGTAACTTTGTGGTTAATATATTGTATATTTTGTAAGAATATGTTAAAATTTTGTAATATTTTAAATTTTTGTATTAAAACTTATGCTTTGAAGTTTATACAATTTGAATAAATATAACAATAGCATTTAGGTGTTTTGACTTTTGACATCATATTTATTCAACCGAGGATCGATTTATAAACGGTTTTGTTTTTATTGAATATGTAAAATTCCATGTATTCCTTTTTGAAGACAGGTGTATAGATTTAAATATTATATAGTGTATAGTGTGCATAATCTGCACTGAACGAAAAGAAAATTTAAATTTTGTGACAGTAAACAAAAAAAGTCGGTGAATTGGGAATAAAATTCGCTTGCCGAGGGTTCCGTGAAAGTAGAAGAACAAACTGACAACAATAATTTACGATTTACAAGTTGTGTTGTAGAGTTTTTATATTGCCAGACCATAGGCACATAAAAATGATTTTTCCCTCTTAAATGTCAGTGGCAATGTCACTTGAAAATCGATCCAAATTATACACAAAATGCTACATCTCGTTAAATATTAGCAAAAGCAGTTTAGGACAACTTAAGAAAAATTCAGCTACACAAACTTGTAAATTGTTTATATTGGAAAATATACATTATTAATTCAATTAATAATAAACAATTATTCAAAAACTGTGCATCGCAAAATTTTGAAAAAAATTGCAGCATTTCTTAAGGAGCCTGTAAACGAGCAACTAAAAATACGTATTGCCGGGCAATATTGCTGAAAATATTGCCCGGCAATATTTTCGGCAATGTGTTGCCGAAAATATTGCCGGGTAATATTTTCAGCAATATTGCCCGGCAATGTTTTAACAAAATACTTGTAAAATAGCATGTAAACGAGCAACTTTTTACGGCAATGTGTGGCTGGCAATCATTGCCGGGCAATATTGCCCAAATTCAAAAACATTCTCGGCAATATTTTCGTATTGCCCGGCAATATATCCATATATTTCGGCAATATGGCCGGTATTGCTACTAATGGCTGGCATGTTGCTATTGATATCGCTCGTCGAGCGAAAATTTTAAACATTGCCCGGCAACTATTTCGATTTTTGTTGAAGTTTTTTTTATTGAAATTGAATTGAGTTCGTTTTGAAGATTTGTAAATGCGTTTCATATAAAAATTTGGTTCAATTATATGGTAGGTAAAATAAAATATTTGAATTTGGGTATTGTTTTTGGTGTTTTAGAATAAGAAAAAAAAAGGATTTTATTTCTTTTCAGATATTATGGTTAATTAATAATTGATGGAAGGTGGGTTAAGAATAATTGTTTGTTGTTGTAATGATTGTAATTCTGTTTTGAGAATGATTGAACTTATTTTTGTTTATAAATCGTTTATTGTTTTGGTATTTTGAATGGAGAGTAAGCTTGATGGTTTTTTAGTATATTTGTAAGCCTACTGCAATGGAAAGCATTTCGGTTTGATGACTTAATTATTAAAGTAATTAAATAATTATTCTTTTAATGTTTAAAACACCCAAGGTTTTATAAATATTTTTTTATATATTTTATTTAGAGAACGAAGTTTGCGAATACTACGATCCTCAACCATGTGCGATTTATATTTTTTCCAAAACGTTCTTGTAGATGAAGGAGAGTATGCGGTCAATATGATTGCAAACAAAGCGCGAACTTAGTTTGGAGGTGATGTGCTGCACGTGTCGTTAATGCATACATCCCAGTGTCGGTGGTTTTAAAATAAATGCGGTGTTTGACATGCAATGCAGAAATCGACATGTGTAACGTCGTTGATAATTCTCAATTTCTAGAACGCACATTTACTTATAACATGCGAAAAAAGATACTTTTATCTTGTTTGGGATGGGGTACATTCTGCATATCGAAGTTTTTATTAATATAGCAGATTATTCGTCGACTCGCTTTTTTTTCTTTACCTCGTATAAATAATTTTTTATTCGGATTCCATGTTAGGTACGTAGGTATTTCCGAATACGGCAGTGTATTCGCATCGCGTTATTTTGACATATGGCAAAGAAAGTGGTTAAAGTTGTATGCAGTAGATTCAAGGAGTTTTGTTGCATATTTACAGATGTGATATAGATGCGTATGTTATTTTCGAAATGTACTGCTAAAAGAAAAATATTTGAACTTCATTCGTGTTTAGGATAATAAAGTACTCATACCACTACTTCAGTGCTTTTGCTGCTTCATTGTAGCACGCTAAAAACTGAAATGTTGCTGCCTTTATTAACGTATTTACTAACTAACGTATTTGGCTGATTTCACGGAGATACCATATTCCATGTTTATGTGCGCTCTCTATGTTCTTGATAGCAAAGGATTGATATGGAACAACCATCCATGTGTATGGAACTATTTCCATGTTCCCGTTTCGCATATCTATATGTTGTTAACTTTACGCCATCTGCTGCCGAACTTCTTTTATAAAAAGGATATTCATCATTTCCTGTAACTGAATTTCCTGTAACTGACTAAATCCTTTATGATATCACTTTGAGTATTAGTGGCCTCTCATGCATTCTGAATTAGGATTCAGCTTTCCAGAACAGGTCATGCTACAAATTTTTCGTCACAACTTCCTACAAATCTTTATCGAATCTGGAATCGGATATTTGCCGTCGGATATTTGCCGCATTTGACATAATTTTGTGTATGTGCGTTAGTTGTGAATATCCGTCATATTAAATTGACTCTCGCTAATGAACTGGTACTCCAGAGAAAAGCTTGGTTTGATTTAAACGGATGAATATCAAACGTTCTGTTTCGAATGTTTTTGCATACATTACATATCTTACATGTATTGGTGAAACAATTGACGGCATTTCCAAATGTGGAAATCTTCATTATCTCGAATCAATCTCGAAAAAATATATCTCGGTTGACATTTATTGCCGACTATAATAATCTTCAGTTCACAAATTTACCAGCTTCAAATTTTGTATATGTATTTTCGATTTTATAATTACATGTATGTATGTACTTACTCTTTTACTATTGTTTTCATTTTTTTTATAAAGGATGCAAAAACTAGAAAAAAAATTAAAAGAAGATTAACCGACTAAAAATATTTTTAGCAAAATAATAATTTTGGCGCCTAAATTAAATCCTTTTACATTTTTATTGTTTCAAAGTGACAATTGATGGTATTGGTGGATTTATTGTTGTGTCTATTTATTTATTTTATTTTATTTTTTTTTATTCATTTTCTTCATTTAAACAGATGTTTGGAAAAATGGTCAATGATCTTCATTGGGTTTTGTTTTTGAGGTAGATTTCATATAAAAATTTACTTTTTGTAATTAATATGCGTCATCACGGGAGTTCCCAAAAATTTTCTTGTCGTTTTATGAGTGAGGTCAACGGGTCAACGTAACTGCATTATCTGACCATTATTTTGTTACCTTCGCCGTTTCACTCGTCAATCGGTTTGTACAAACAGTCAAACTGTAGAGATCACTCACCGTTGTAGTAACAAAATGCAAAGGCACTTCTTTCTTCGTTCATCGTACAAATGGAATGCTTTACCCGAATCGATAGTTTCGAGGACGTTCAATCCACACAAAAATAAAAAAGGGGTTTATTAAAACCTCCGAACGCATGTTGTTGTGCGACCTAGGTCTTTAATGGCATCAACGTGTGTGTTGTTCTGACACATATTGTTATTCCTATATAACACAACACCTTATATTAAAATCGGATAGTTCATAGAGCTTTCATGATTCATTCGGATTCTATACTGATTTTCAGCAACTTTACATGGACCATAAATTGTTCGTATCCTCTCGAATTCTACAATCTGAGGAAGTCAGTGTCCAGCTTTCACTTCCAAAGGTAAGCGCAGGTCAGATTAATGCTTTGTAAAGTGTTAGTTTGCACGACTGCGAAAGATGTTTTGATCGCAAAAGTTTTAAGTATGCGTGAAAAGCTCTGTATGCGGCAGAGACACGGGCTTTGATATCTGCCTGCATGTCATTTGACGATGTTATTACAGACCCGAGGTATCTAAAGTTTTCTACAAGGTTTACTTCATAGTCGCCAGCATTCAGATTGCCGGGAGGTATGTTCGTCGATGTTGTTAAAAGTTTAATTTTGCCGGTGTTGAAGTCGTTTAGCATTTCTTTCAAGCTAAGAGAGACTATCCTTAGCATCGCTTGGTCTACGTCCGAGAAGTGCAATATCATCTGCATAGCCAAGATTTTGAATAGATTTGTTACATATACAGTTTTGTGTCTCAATGCGGCTTTTTCTCATCGCGTACTCAAGCGCCAAATTAAATAGTACGGGCGCGAGTGCATCACCTTGTCGAACACCTGATGCTATATCAAAAGAGTCAGAAACTGACCCTTCGATTACTATTCTACAGTTTGATCCCGATGTTGTGAGTTTGCACAGAGAAACAAGTTTCGCTGGAATACCAAGGCATATGAGTGCAGACCAGAGGTTGTCGCGGATGATACTATCATATGCTTGCTTGAAATCAACGTAGAGCTGGTGAATGCTGATGTTGTACTCCCAACATTTTTCTAGAAATGTAAAACATCCTTAAGGGAAAACATTGGTCTGTGGTTGAACGGTTGGGGCGAAAACCACACTGATAGTTGCCGATGGTAGATTCAGTGAAGGGGAAGAGCCGAGCAAGTACGACATTAGCTAGTATTTTATATGCAGTGCTCAACAGTGTGATGCCACGATAATTCGCAGACTTTAGGCTGTCACCTTTTTTATGTAGCGGAACAGTGAGAGCTGTCTTCCATCCAGCAGGTAGTTCTCCTTGGTCCCAGATTGCGAGAATCAGATCATATATACGTGAGACCAGAGCTGCTCCATCCTCCATTTTTAAATAGTTCTGCAGGGATTCCATCGATACCTGGTGATTTGCCATTTTTTAATTTTTTGATGGCAGCTTCCACTTCTTCTATTGTTGGGTAAGGGACAAAATCTCCTCACTTGACGGAGCAATTGCTCGAATTGGATGAACTTCGTTCGTCCTATTCAGTAGGTCTTGAAAGTGGGATCGCCATACTTCCAGCACATCACGTTCACTTGTTGTAAGCTCGTTGTTTCCATTTTTGATGGCTGTAGATCTTGGGTGGAAATCTTTGGTCAGATTCCGCGCATTGGCAAAACACTCTTTCGAATTTCCATTAGCCGCATGTTGGTTGATGTTTTCGATACAGCTCTTCATGTGTTCGCGTTTCTTTTTCCGTAGGAGTTTTGCTGAGGCTTTTCTGGCGCATAGATAATCAGTTTGGGAGCTTCGGGTGTTTCTTGTTAACCATTTTTCTCGCAGTTTTTGTTTGTGCTCAATGCTTTCGCGGCACTCGTCATCAAACCATTCGTTACGTGATTTCGATGGTCGTTTTCTGATTGTAGTTTGTGCTGCGGATATGATGGTTGATTGAAGCGTTTGCCATTCTTCTTGTATGTTTAATGGCATCTCAAGCGGGATGTCATGCTCTTTTATGCTTTGCGTTACAATTTCCTGATATCTATTCAGTGTTTCCAGGTGTTTAAATGCTTCGACATTCCAGCGCACGGTCTTTTTTGCTTGTCTATTAAATGTAGATAGTAACTTGCACTTGTACTTAAAGATGACAAGCATATGATCGGTGTCCATGTCAGCACCTCTATATGATCGTACGACAGTTACACTTGTAGAGTGTCTCTTAGAAATCATGACGTGATCGATTTGATTCTCCGTTCTTCCGTCATTTGATTTCCACGTTGCCTTGTGAATTCTCTCATGAGGGAAGAAAGTGCTAGATATTACTAGATCATACATCATACTCAGCTCAGCTGCGCGAAAGCCGTTATTGTTACTAGTATGATACAGGCTGTTAGGGCCGATATGTGTTTTAAGTTCTGAACTTCTACCAATTTGGGCATTGAAGTAACCTACCACGATTTTTATATCGTGCCGTGGGATGTTATTGATGACTTCTTCGAGTTCTAGAAAGAACAGGTCTTTAACGTCATCTGCTTTATCTTCAGTGGGTGCACATTGATGATCGTTACATAAAATTTTTGCGTGCGGATTCTCATTGTGCATATTAATTGGGCAAAAGTCGATAACATGTTGATTCACGTGACGGTGTATGAGAAAGCCAACTCCAAATTCTCCTCCGTTTTCATGACCGCAATAGTAGAGAGTGTATCCCCTGGCTGTTTCGTAGGTTCCACTCCCTGGCCACCTTAGTTCTTGTAATGCCACTATATCTAGTGTGTAGCTATCGATTTTGTTTGTAATTTTTAGTAGATCTCCTGGTCTTCTAAGGCCTAGCATGTTCCAGGTTCCCATTTTTAAATCGTAGTCCGGGTACAGTTTCCGAGGTCGTTCTTTAAATGAGTCTGAGATAATCCGAGGTCAGTGTACAGTGTACATTCATGATAAATAATTTTTTACGGAAATGAGGTGTTAGTCCTTCGCCCAACCCAAATTTTCGTGAATGGGTTCGTTTTGCATCTTTAGGTCACCAGAAACAACCTTTTTACACTTTTATATAGCGAGCCGCTTGAAAAAAACAGACGCCCGCTCCAAACCACCCCTAACATGCAGAACAGACGCTTGTTACGCGTTTATATAGCGAATCGCTTAATCCAAAACAGACGCCCGCTCCAAGCCGCCCCTAACATGGAGAACAGACGCTTGAGTTGCATTGGTTTTATGGCGCCAATGACACGCCATGGTGCAGAATTATTGAGTATAAGCAATATTTACTCTGCCCCTTACAACTACACCAACCTGATTATGTTAGCGCTACTCAGGTAGCATGGCGTGGGCGTAGAATTTCCGATTTTCGCTACCCAAAATTTCTGCAATTTCTGCATTGACTACAGAAAATTGAATGCAGCAACAAAAAATTAATTACCCATTACCTCGAATTGATGATACCCTGGAAACATTTGCAGGTACAAATGTTGTCAACAGTAGATCTGCAAAGTGGTTAGTCGCAGGTAGAAGTGCAGGGAGGGGAGCGATAATTGACAGCGTGTAGTATGGGTAGATGGGTTATGGGAATTTAATGTTTTGCAATTCGATTCGTACTGAGTCCCAGCAGCATTTGAAAGTTTAATGGAACGTGTCTTGAGTAATCAACATAATTGTAAGGGTCATGGACTTAAATTAAGTCCAAAGGAATGTAAGGACAGGACTCATATTAAGTCCAAAGAAATGTACACTGTTTGGAGAGAAAGTATTATACTTGGGGCGTAGAGTGACAACAAATGCTGAACACATCGATCCGAAAAACATCACAGCAGTACAAGAACGGCCAAGACCCAAGAATTTACATGAACAGTGGTCCAGGATTGCAGTTATCTAGGATTGTTCATTTCCTACCAATGTTATGTATCAGCATATGCAAATATTGCAAAGACCTCCATAAGCTATAACAAGGACGGATAAAGCATTTGAAGGAACGAAAAAGTAAGAAGATGCGTTAGTGGAACTTCAAAAAAGATTGAGCTCTGCACCAGTTCTGGCTTACCAAATTTGGAATTCAAATTTGACACTAAGCTAGCAATGATAGTATAGTACGAGTGTTATCTCAAGAAATGGAAAGACTAAGGGGTAGAAAATGTAGAGTAAACTTCTTCGTTTGAATTGGCGTTGTAGCACTGGACAGTGCAGTTCACCAAATGATCACACCGTACAGAGAGAGAGTACAGAGTACAGAGTACAGATGTAAAGTCATTGGGAAAGGTGCAGTGCAAGACCCTTTTTTCCCCATGATTTCTATACATGAGTATATATTGCTACCGTATCTTTTTTGCTCTTTCTCTGATATTTGGTTTCCAACTGAGTTTCTATACCTATAAGTATTTTTCTTGATCTGCAAGTACAATGCCGCTCCCCGTCAGAGCGATGGAGCCAATATGAGGGAGCCTCTGCTTCCTTGTAAAGTCAATCACTTCGTTTCTTGCGAGGTAATATCCTTACCCACAATTTTAGACCATGTCAATGTTATTGGCTCCTCTAAAGTAGCACAATTAATTTGGCTCTAAACGGAGCTGGATCATTCAATAGGGGGGCATTGTTATTGTTGAACAAACCTAAATAATAGGCGGCGAGGTTAACTGCTAGGCAATGATATAAATCTCGAAAAACAGAGATTTTATTCATTTTAAACCTTTATAGTCTATAAATCATGAAAATTCTAAAATTTTCATAAGAACCACTTAATATAAGAAACTCTCGAACCCTCCTACTTTTCTCTTGCCCTGACCTAAAATGACTCGAATTTTTAAGTTAACGCACTTGAGAAGCTCTAAATTGTTTTTGAAAACGTAGTCCTTCATCATCAAAAGTCCTTTAGTTTGTCATTCTCAAGACGGTCATTCTAACGTTACCAACTCAAGGAAACTTTTTGAGTTAATCTTGGAGTTGCAAATCCTCTTGTGTCATTTAGAAATCATCTAAAGATGAAAATTAAAATATGGTTCGTCATCGCCGCTGTGGCTAAGTGTATAAGACACACAGGCTTTGAACAGGTGTCTCTGATGAATGTGAGATCTAATTTCGGCACGACGCACGCATTTTTCTACAGAAGTTTTTCCAAGGGAAAAATGAAAAATGATTTCGAATTGCGAAATTCAAGTGATTTCCAATATGTACTTAAGCTTAATTGTCACAAAAAACATCTCCAAATTAAAACTTTGGAGTTTTTATACATTAACAATCCAGTGATCAAATTGAAACAATTTTTAGCTAATTGTAGAAGGCTTACAAATTTATTAAAAAACCATCAAATTTATTTTCCATTCAAAATACCAAAACACTAAACGATTTATAAACAAAAATAATTTCAATCATTCTCAAAACAGAATTACAATCATTACAACAACAAAAAATTATTCTTTACACACCTTCCATCAATTATTAATTAACCATAATATCTGAAAAGAAATAAAATCCTTTTTTTTTCTTATTCTAAAACAGCAAAAACAATACCCAAATGCAAATATTTTATTTTACCTGCCATTTAATTAAACCAAATTTTTAATGACACCTATTTACAAATCTTCAAAACGAACTTAATTCAATTTCAATAAAAAAACAACAACAAAAATCGAAATAGTTGCCGGGCAATGTTTAATATTTTCGATCGATCAAAAAAATCAACAGCCATTAGTTGCAATACCGGCAATATTGCCGAACTATACAAATATATTGCTGGGCAATACGAAAAAATTGCCGGGAATGTTTTTGAATTTGGGCAATATTGCCCGGCCACACATTGCCGTAAAAAGTTGCTCGTTTACAAACACCTTTAAATAAGGTGCTGTTTCATTAAAGGGATGTCTTTAATTTGGGTCAAAAAAACTTTTTCACCCTTCCTCTCTCTCAACCCCTCAAAATAGAGAAAAATAATTATGTGACAATTCACTGTAGTTTAAGTTCAGAGTTCAAAAAGCTGTGTAGTAAAAAATTTTAAAATACATTTTTAAGGGATACTGAATTCAAGCCTTTGCATATGATACGCTACTTGACTCGGTAAAAAAAATATTTTCTTAAAGGCCTTATATCAGCCCCGTAACACAAACGGAAACAACTTTATTTATTTTTGTATCCGTTATCTTCAGAGGACAGGTAAGTTTTAAACGCATACGTTAAATTTCAGGTCCATAAGATTTATATTTTATAAGATAATCGATTTTAAGACAAAAACACATCGAAGTCTTACCAATAGTTTCCGTATAAAAAATGGAACCTTAAGAACAGAAAATTAACGAACAGTGTGACAAATTTTATTAAGCTTCATGGGAAATGAAATGAATAAGTGAAATGAATGAATAAATGTAATAAAACAAATTTGTTTTCCTTTTACTAACATATTAAATATTCAACAAAATAAACCAAATATTTTTCACAAAATTTTAAATTTTATTTTATTCACCAAAACTTTAATTAATGGACATCCATTCTACAACTTAGAATTATTTTGCAGTAAAATAACGCCATCTTGACAAAATTTCTTTACTAAATCTTCATCTAAATGTATTTCTTTTAGAATTTCAACAACTGTGTCATACTCCTGTTTTTCATTTTTGAGGTAGCTACTTTCCGCTGGTGTTCTCGACAGTTTCGGAGCTGGATTAGGAACAAAAGAATTAGATGTCTTACTTTTATCTATAAAAGTTTTTCTCATTGTGTGATTTGGATGTTCGTTGACCGTTTTCCAATCTAGTACTGGAGTTACACAGGCATCCGAGTTGTCAAATACTTCACTCCACTCCCTTTGGGTTTTAGTAATAAAAATTTCTTGAAATTTATTTATTTTGTTTTCCCATTCATTAAACTGCGAAACAGTTTCGGGATCTAAATTTAGTTTTTCTAAAAGAATGGAATAAAATTGTGGTTCCACAGCCCCCACCGCCATATATTTATTATCTTTCGTTTTGTAGGTATTGTAAAAATGCGCACCACCATCCAACAAATTTTTTCCCCTTTCATTTTCAAACCATTCATGTTCTTGACTTCTAAACAACCAACTTCCTACATATGCAGAACCTTCGACCATCGAGTTGTCAACTATTTGACCTTTTCCGGATTTTTCTCTTTCTAATAATGCAGCACATATGCCAAAAGCACACAATAAACCACCTCCTGCAAAATCTGCAAACAAAATTAATGGGGGGAAAGGCTTTTCATGTTCACGACCTAGCATTGATAACAAGCCAGACATTGCGAGAAAGTTTATATCGTGGCCTGGCATTTTTGACATAGCTCCTGTTTGTCCAAATCCTTGAATAATTTTTATTGTTGTAGTTTCATGTCGAGAAATTGAATTCCTTATACATACCTGTTAGTCGAGCATAAATAAGTCTAGAATTCTCTTTCAACAATATGTTTGGTCCCAGTCCTAATCTTTCTAAAACCCCTGGCCGATATGGATCTATCAACACATCAGCATTTTTACATAATTTTAAAACTAAGTTTTTTCCTTCAGTTTTTTTCATGTTTATAGATATTTTTCTTTTTCCTCGCATCAATACATCATAATTGGATCCAAAACTCTGAAAGTAATAAAATATTATTTCAAATATTTAGAAACATTTGTATTAAATTGTTTTTAGTATATTAATGTTGTAATACCTTATCCAATTTTGTAACTGTTGCTCCAAAATCTGAAAGTATCATTCCACAAAATGGACCAGGTGCAATGCTCCCCAGTTCCAAAACTTTAACGCCTTTTAATGCCATATTATAATATTAGCACTCAATTTTTTCCACAACTAATTTATAAACTGCTCTAAAAGAGCTAGCTATACAAGACTTAACTTAGTTGTTGTATTTAGCAAACTGAAAATAATTATTTTTCTTCCACATCGTGTTTAAGTTGTTTTAAATTATGTCATCCTTTGACTATCATTTTATGACTATGATGATAATTAAATGGCAAAGGAGTTTGACCGAAACGTAAAAAAACAAATTAATTTTAAAAGTAATTAATGCGTTTCTTTAGCTTTATAACACATTGCCAAGCTTTTGTATTAAGTTGTATTAGAAACATAATAGAATTCATCCAAAGTCAAAATCAAAGATTAAAAATAAAAAGTGCGTAAAAGTATGACAACAATTTTTTTTCTTTCATGGTAAACACGTAAAACCAGAAATATTAAATTTTTCTATGATAGTTTAGCGTTTATAGCTGTAGTTTCTAATCAAATAGGATTAATACTAAAGCACAACTATTTAAACTCTTTGCTTTTTTGTTTTACTTCAATTCTATTCTATTCCAAATTGTAGAGCATTATATTAATACACACATTTCAAAATTTCTGGAAGCAAATCAATTAATAGTCGACAGCCAATATGGTTTTCGAAACAAAAGATCAACTACCGATCTATTAAACTATGTAGCGCATTGTTGGAACAGCATACTTGATAAAGGTGGTGAAACATACGTTATCGCTTTAGACATCTCCAAGGCATTCGATCGAGTCTGGCATGCCGACTTAATCAACAAGCTCGTTGCGTATGGCTTTCATCCCAATGTTTTGAAGCTGATTCAAATTTTTTTATACAACTGATACATTTCGGTCTTCTTAGACGGATTTTCTTCTGAGTCTAAACTATTTAATGCTGGTGTACCTCAAGGCTCAGTCAGGCTCATCCCCAACCCGATTTTTGATTTACATCAACGAATCGTTGAAAATCACCAGCAACCAAATAAATAGTTTTGCAGATGATAGTACTCTGCACAAGTAGTTCGAGCCCCTTCCTTCAAAAGGTAAAATGAACGAACGAATTATTCCTGTCCGGAGAGACGCTGCCATAAACGTGAATAAAGACCTAAAAAAAGTTGCCGATTGGGGTGACCAAAACCTGGTCAATTTCAACTCTACCAAAACACAGCTGTTGATTGTTTCCATATTAAAGACCGAGTTCCTCAAAGATATTTTATTCAGTATGTGTGATAAGCCAATGGGTGAATGTAAAAACAATCTACTCTGGAACGATCATGTAATGGCGATGGTAAAAAGCGCGAATAGATGCAAAAAAATTTTCACTCCATACCAATTGCTCCATGTTTATAAGTCCCATACTCGTCCCTGTATGGAGTACTGTTGTCAAGTTTGGGGTGCTGCTTCTGCTTCCATCTTGGCTCTCCTGGACTCTGTTCAAAAGCGAGCTATTCGAATTGTGGGTGATCGAGCTTTGACATCAAAACTTGATTCCCTACAACATCGTCGCACTGTTGCTGACCTCGTTGTTTTTTACAAATATCGTCATCAACAGTGCTCAGATGAGATCAGCAGCATCATGTCTCAAACTTATTCTTACCCCCGTTCCACTGGGCAATCGGCTACCGCAGCCAGTCAAACGGTCGAGATCCCATGCTGTCATACTGACAGATCGCAGAGGGACTTCTTCGTCCGAACTGCATACAAATGGAATAGTTTGCCGGAATCCATAGTCTCAGGTGGCTTCAATCCGCAGAGGTTTAAAAAAAGCGTTCATTAATACCTTGAAGCGCAAGTTGTTGTCGGACCTAGGTCTTAAAAGGTATTTATGTGTTGTAGTGACACATATTCTAAACCCTTACCCTTACCCTAACAATCTTAGTGACTCTAAATCCAACATAGTAATTTCTTCTTTTGATTTTTCAATTTAAGTTAGTACAACACTAATGGTGTTATCTATATTTGTATCTATAATTGTATGTAAAGGATAGTTCAATCTATATTTGTATGTAAAGGATAGTTTACATCAAACTTAGATTCTCCACAATACTCCCCCACCAGAAAAATCGTTAAAGATGTTTTTGAGCACCTACTGCGAGTGTGGAGACTGTTATGACTGTGACATTATGACTTGTATATCATGATTACATAACATTATGATTTATAGCTTACTTAAAAAAAAACAAAACATAAAATTATATTTATAACTTTGCAAGTCAAACAAAATAATATATTTGTTCCAAATATCGTGCCAGAAATTGTACTTTTCGCCCTACTCGTGTCTTGATTACAGGTTTATCTAATACCATTGATTGTGTTTCTTTATTCCAATTTATTTCGGTAGAAGGAAGTTCGACTTCTTGTCTAGGTACAGATAACGGTGGGTGAGATCAAAATTCTTCTGCTCTCACCAACTCATCTGAACTTCTTAAAATAAAAATGAGCTTAAGCCTATCAATGGATATTATTGCCTTTCTGTGTTTTTACTTAATCTTAAATTTTTAATCGAACCGTACGACCACTGAATACGGGTCTTCGTAAGGAGTTTGTAGGGAGTTTGCGCGCGAACTACGTCAGTTCTAACGAAAACATAAGAACATGTTTGTAATTCAGGATGTATAAATATTGATTCCATTCCTAGACGTGACATAGGAACCGGTGTTAGTTTATTCATATGTTCTTTTAAATTAATCAAAAACGAATGCTGATCTTTTAAAGGTTTAGGATCGAAAAATTCACCTGGTAGTACAATAGTAGAGCCATATATCATTTCGGATACAGGCGCACCTAAATCTGTTTTATATGCTGCTCTCATTCTCATCAGTATTGTCGGTAGAACTTCTACCCAATTTTTAGTTTTATGACTAATTAAAGCAGCTTTAACGTCACGATACTACCTTTCAATTAGACCGTCGTTTGCCTGTGGATGATAAGGACTTGATATACAGTATTTAATTCTTATTATTTTTTCTAATTCAGCAAATAGGGAGGCTTCCAATTGTCGCCCCTGATCACCCGTAAGAAAATAAGGAACACCGAATCGTGTAATCCAACCATTATATAAGGTTATTGCAACAGATTCCGTAGTTATATCAATGAAAGGAAGCGCTTCAACCCAACGTAAATATCGATCTATACATGTTAAACAATACAAATAACTATTTGAATTTGGTAACGGCCCCACAATATCAATATTTATATGTTGGAATCGATCATCCAGTGCAACGTATTCTCCTAACGGACTCTTAGTATGCTTTACTATTTCGGCCTGTTGACAGTTTATACATCACTTTGACCAATGGTTGCAAGCTTTTCTAATTGAGGGCCACACATAACGATCTCTCACCAGTTTAGTAGTAGTTTTAATACCTGGATGCGCTAGGTTGTGGAAGTTATCAAAAAATTCTTTCCAGTGGATATGCCACCATACAATCTCTTTGCATTTGATAAAATTACCGTCGTTAACTTGAAAGAGCTCCTCATCTGTAGATTGCGATTCCGCTAGCATTTCGCTTGAAAAACTAATCGGAATTTCTATTGTATTCAAATCAGATCGAGATAAGGCGTCGGCTACTATATTTTTTATAACCGATATATGGCGTATATTGTTAGAAAATTGCCCTCTGAAATCAAGATGTCACAATTGCAAGCAAATGGAAGCGGTTTATGATCGGCAAATATAATGAAGTTTCGACCCTCTAACATATGCTTAAAATATTTAACGTTTCTTGATTTCTCATTCCACTCTATATTTCTTTTGTCGTTACGTTTGTTTCCTTTCATGTACTCTAATAGTGGTATTTGTTCCTTTGCTGTATTTGGGATAAATCTGTGAAAAAAATTCACCATAACAAAAAATCTCCGTCCTCTTACTTCTTTAGGCTCAGGGTATTCCGCAATCGCTTTCACTTTCTTGGGCAATGGAAGGATACCATTTGCATTGACTAGATGCCCCAAAAATTTCACCTCTGTTTGACCGTACTCACACTTATTCGGGGTTATTATTATACCGTGTTTTCGCAATCTTTCAAATACTTGTCGTAAATGATCAATATGTTGCTCTTTAGTATTTGAAGCAATCATAATATCATCAATAATGGATATGCAAAATCTAGACCTATAAAACTTCGTTATTAAACCTTTGGAATGTTTTAGCTGCGTTCTGTAACCCAAAAGTCATTCGGACAAACTCAAATAAACCAAAAGGTGGAATAATTGCTGTTTTTTCAATATCTTCCTCTCTGACAGGAATCTGATGATATGCTCTTTGCAAATCGACTTTACTAAAAATGGTTTTCTGATACAAGGATTGATTAAGGTCCTGAATGTTAGGAATCGGGTAACGATCTGGCATGGTTACGGCATTTAATTGGCGATAGTCACCGCAAGGTCTCCATTCTCGATTTGCTTTGGCAACCATATGTAATGGGCTCGACCAATGACTTTTGGACGGCCATATTCCATTTTCCAAGATGTGCTGGATCTCTTTTTTGCACTTTCTAATCTTTTTGCGTCCAACCTACGTGCGTTTGCCCACATCGGAGGACCTTTGATCTCTATGTAGTACACTGTAGAATGTTTTACCGTTTGTGTGCCTTGAATTGGTGTTGTAAGCTCCTGATATTTAGAAACAACTTCACTAAATGGCGATTCGTATTTTCTATTTGTCGATAAACATAAACTAGGTATCGTCGATATCGTTCCGTTCCACTCTAGTTTAGTTAATGGGTCTATTAAACGTTGTTTCTGTAAATCTACCAATATTCCATAATGTTTTATAAAATCCGTCGCTAGAATTGGTGGTTGTACCTCGGCAACTACGAATGTCCACTTAACATCGCGACTCAACCCTAAATTTAATATTAACGTTTTATTGCCAAAGGTTTCAATTTTGACCCGTTTGCTGCATATAGTTTCAAATCAAAGGTATGTTTTGCAAATAAACGATTAAGCGGTAATACTGATATATCAGCACCTGTGTCAATTAGAAATTGCATTGAATTGGATATGTCATTTATAATGAGGCGGCAGGACATTGAGCCGACATCACTTGCCGCAACTAGTGATCGGCTTTCTTGTTTTCCGCAGGACTAGCTTGGTCACATGGTAATCGACACTTATTTGAATTTCGACTATAGCGCCAATGGTAATAACAGGTAGCCGAATTCGAAATACAATGCAAAACTTAATTCCAACAGCTACACGACAAACTAATCAAAACGACATATTTATTCCAAAGATTTTTTTTAAATATTATTCTTGCGGTGAATAAAAAATAGTAAACATACTATTTTTTATTCACCGCAAGAATAATATTTAAAAAAAATCTTTGGAACAAATATGTCGTTTTGATTAGTTTGTCGTGTAGGTGCAAATTTCGACTGGGGACATACTATTCGCTTATTGAAAAAAGAGCATATTAAACTCAAATAAATAAGAAAATCGATTAAATAACTGATTTATAATCCATATACGATTTCAGTTTACAAAAAATGTTTTCATTTTATTGAGAAAATATTTAATAAAATATTTTTATTAAATTATTTTATTTATTTATTTAAAGCTTTAAATACACTCAAAAAAAACTAAGTGAATTTTACAAACTTTTTATAACTTTTGTAAGTTTACCAAAAATATTGTATATTGTATAGAAGCGGAAAAAAAACAATAATTTTCGCGAACTAAAACTAGGAGTATTAAATTTAATATTATAAAAATATTGTAAATTACAAAAAAAATTATTTGAAAAACCAAAAATTTATTTGATTTACAAATTATTTTTTGATTTTATCTAAAAAAAATTGCAGTTTTATCAAAAAATTTTATGTGTTGTATATTTTTAAAAATTTTGTAGAAGTGACTTTTATTTTTTTGAGTGTAATATATTTAAACAGTTAATTTTTTGAGTTAACTAGTTTGAAATTTACTTTCTACCATCATCCTAATTGAATTCCTTCGATAAATCTAACTGCAACATTAGGTCGCCAAATTTTAAGAATTTTTTATTTTCACTTAAAAATTGTGATTATTGATAGAATATAAAGTTGTGTTGTATTAGTTTTTTAAATGGTTTCTAACCCTCTCTCGGCATTCATTAACGTATCCAAATAACGATTCCGCGTGCCTCAGTTGGGTGGAAAATCTTGCTACAAGGTGGTTGAGAGTGGTGAAGTGACGTGAGAGAGACCTTGTTGACCCATGGTGGTTTACCATCTAGGGCATCCCTTCCTGGTTATTTCACCATATTCCAATGAAGTCAGGACAACCACATATTATGCTCAAAAAAATTAATTGCCATGGTTCTCGAAAATTCTGTTTCTTTAGAGCGTAGCTTGGAGGGCAGGAAGAGCCCAGACCACTGTGGTACCTTCCTCTTACAGGTACTCCAAAATGTTATAAATAAATATGAACACAACACAATGTAAGCACAATCTTTTAAATGAAACACAAATTTCGGCTAAACATTCGTATAAATTTATTTTAGTTATATTAATTTGAAACCTTTTTATTATTATTATTTTATTATTTTTCTATTTTAAATTAATTTTATTTTTGTTTATAATTGTTTGGCTTTTAACTTTCCTGCCGATTCAGAACACTGTTCAAATCAATCCCTCCCATTTATTTTTTAATTCAAGTTAGAAGTCATGATCCGTTATTATAACTTTTTCCGTTAAACCAATCGTAAATATTTTATTTTAATTTTATTTATCGTTAAACCAATTAAAAGTTTAATCGAATTCCCCTCCAAAACAAATCAAAGTCAAAGAACCTCAGTTCATTTACTTAACAACTAAACGATCGTTTAATTGCTGAGTAATTACTAAATATTAATATTAATTTTAATATGTTTTGAAATAAAACATATTAACAAAAATATCAAACCATTGCAATTTGACTTTTATTTAATTATTGGGAAATTCAAATTGAATGAATAGAATTTAAGTTTAATTTAATATATTACATAATTTGAAGCATTTGATCGAGACCATGATGACGGGTCATGACACCACACTAAAAAAATAAAGGAAACTTTTAGAAAATTTTTATAAATATACAACTCACAAAATTTTTTGATAAAACTACAATTTTTTTCCATCTAATCCAAAAATAATTTGTAAATCAAATAAATGTTTGGTTTTTACAAATAATTTTTTTGTAATCTACAATATTTTTGGTGAACTTGCAAAACAATCTGTGAGTTGTATATTTATAAAAAATTTGTAAAATTCACTTAGTTTTTTTAGTGCAGTAGACGATAACTGGGAAAAGGATCGCCTGTCATTAGGGTCACTGTGACTGACATCCTTTCAATGCCTACACCAACCTCTTTATTCTCAACACAGAGTGTTCCGGTGGTGTCGTTGGCTTAGCAGGGAACGGTGAGCAGGAAAATACTAGCGTTCTTTTTTTGGAGTCATACATAGTTAGACTGCCTCTGTCGAATGGCCATCCAGCGACTTCCCCGAAACAAACTCTCAAACTTTATTTGTTTATTAAATTTATTTTGGTTTACGTTTTTTTCGTTTGTCGTATTTTTTTATTGGTTGTTCTGTGGGTTTATGGCAGAGTGCGTAAGTCCCCGACGCACAACCAACTTTTGTGTTTTAGGTAATTGTTTTTTTTGATTTTGAAATTTTTTGGTTTTGATTTTAGAATCAGTTCGATTATTCTATGACCACCCATCCAAATGGATTTCTCACCCAGCTAGCTCAGTCGGTAGAGTATAATTTTTTGTCTCTCGGCTTGGGTTCGATTCCCTGCTCATTAGCATTCAGTCCTGTACTTCTCAGAACGAAATTAATCTGCAGGCCTATTTCTTATCGTCCTGTTAATGCATAACATTTTCTCTCATGAATTTCCTCTACTTTCAACCGCATACGTAGATGCAACTCGTGCATTCACCGAAATAACATCTCTCAGTACTTGTATTAATAACATTTACCAAATAAAATACAATGAAATGTGCCAATCTAACCAATTTTCATATTTATTCATTTTTTATGTTATACAAAACTTCCTTCACTCTATGCATAATTATTTTGGGGCATTCGATCTTACATAAAACAATTATAAAAGGTTATCAAATACAAATTCCTTATGTAGCATTTATAATTTATATGCGTTTGTGTTGATCGAGGGTGAGACAAAGGATCCTAAAATAAGACTAAAGAAAATATCAAAATTTTTTTTTTGATTTTTTTGTTGGATGAACTTTTTGACGGTACTTGACTGAGGCTATTAATTTTTTTTTTTTTTGAAAAAAATGCAGTTGAGTTTTGGAGGTTGGAAACTATAGATGATCGTGAGTGGACCAGTACTAATTATAACAGTGAAATTTAAAAGTCTTAGTTCAATTATAATTTTCCTTATCGTTTATTTTTATTTGATTTGTTGTGATTAGGTTTTTGTATAAATTTAAATATAGTATGAATTGCTAACGTAAATCAATAGAAACAGGCATTTGCATCAAGAACCTAGAAGGTGTACTTGCACGCGTTTATATTTCGATATGTTAGTTTGTTTTCTTGTTCTTGTATGAGAGGTCGGTTGGCTGAATACTCACTGTAAAAGAGCTAGCGACAGGGTGAAGTAGCATGTCGCCGACCAAAAATGAGGAATATTGATTTGTATATGATTAATGCATAAGAGGAGCACTAGTGACAGTCTCAAATTCTCCATGGAACATTAATGGAAAAATATATAATTTACGTTTCACACATTATAATAACGAAAACAGTTTTTGCAGGTTTTTGCTATCATTTACTTATTTACAGAGTCTTCATGAGTGAAAGTCAATTGCAAAGTTTCAGAAACAGACATTTGATAAAATCTTCAGAAGTGACTTTCTACCAATTGATACTCTTATCAAAGATCAATACACTAAATACGCATAACTCAAAAACACAATTTTCGATTTGTGGCATTGTAATTAATCGTTATATACAAACCGTATAGAGATAAACAAAGTAATTCACAACTTAATAATTACTTAATATTCTACTAGATTTGATTGTTCGATATATTTATATATGACCACTTATAATTTTTATTTATATCTAACCACTTGAGCTTTTTATAATTTAAATTAACACTTTAGCTTAGTAATAGCGAAATAGTGATTTGTGTACACTCGAATAGAAAACAAAAATAATGAAAGATTTTATTTTTTAATTTTTCAACACCTTCTGTCTTCGTCGCTTCTCCAATCTACTACATCACACGAACCGAGCAAATTTTCAGAACCGGTTTTGAAAAATTGCAATTTTGGAGTTTCTTGACCTAAATCCATATGTGAATCTCTGAAAATAAACCGACGTTAAGACATCTCATAGCCCGAAAGTTGTTTATTTCAAATTAAATATCTCGAAGCTGCTAGTATGTTGCAATTCAAAGGCATGGTTGGTATAAATATTTGTTGGTTGTTGTTCTTTTATAAGAACTGAATCTAAAAAATTATGGTGCATTATGAAACTTTTCGCAATCCATACAATTTTCGACCGATCTAATTTCGAACCAAGGAGAAAATTTTAAACTTTAAAAAAGTTTATCATTCTCATCAGGGCTAGCCGACTAGATATACTACCAAAAAATGTCAAAGCTAATATAAACCAAAAATTAGGTTACAACTCTAGCGAAGTATAAAAAAACAGAAAGTTTACATAAACATATATTTAATAGATTCAGGTTTAGTCAATGTATTGTATGGATTGTAAAAGGTTTCATAATTTGCACCATAATTTTTTAGATTCAGTTCTTATTATTCTTGATGGGAGATTTTCTATGGGAGTGATGTTATATCACAAATAATTTACTGAATTAATTGTTGTTCTTTTAACTTAAAAATATATCCGAACACTAACAATAATTACAAAATAAATTATACTTCCTTCCCAAATTCAATTTAAATACCTTTACAACCAGTTAAATTTCGTGGTTTCTTTTCATCTAAAATTGTAATAGATTACTACCTTGAAATGATAAATACTAGGTACTGTAAATTAAATAATTTAAATTGCGGTTTTGTGTTTCTTTTGAACTATAAAAATAAATTATGGATTACGGTTTACGTCAGAAAAAAGAAAACCATAACTTCTTTGTTATCATTAACCATCTCAAAACGATTTTTCCTAAAGTTAACAGTTTGGCACATATTGTATTAAATTATTAAAGTTTTCAATTTAGGCTCTATACCCATAAACATTATTAAATGTTCTAACAAAAAAGAAAAAAAAATCAAGTTCGACTTTTCAATATATTATTTGTCAAAATTAATATATTTAAATTGCCTCTGATTTGTGCGTCTAACCTAAATCCAAATCAAGTAAAACGAAAGCTATTGTTCGTGATAAATTTGAAATGGATTATCGTTTATACGGTTTAAAAGGTGAAAAAGGATGGAAATGGGAAAAAAATATAATTTATTGACTTATGTTGTAAAAAATGTCAAAATCGAATAGAATTCGGTTGTGTAATTGATGGGATTCTAATGTGTTTTCAAATATTCGTACGTGGTGTGAATCTATTTGTGTAAAAATGAAAAATGGTGTTTTAACCTATAAATAATTATGAAGTGTTTGTAATCAAGATAAAGTGGTAGTTGTTTAAAATGTTAATTGGTAAATATATTAGTATCGTCTTGTTTTTGTGGTGGTGTATTGGAAACGATTTTAACACAAGCTTAAAAAAAGGTTTGCACTTCAAGATTTATGAGTTCACAACAAATAAGTAAAAGTCAGATGTATGACAATATCGACATATCTCTCTTGACATTTTCCGAAATCATTACTGATGTCACCTGATGTCAACTTAAGTATCCAGTTTTTTGTATAGATTAAAATTGGGAATCTGTTAATGCTTATGAACATAAACTTTCGACCGAATGAATCAGCGTGTTTTACACATTTTATCGTTTTTTTATTTATATTTTTTTCAACCCTGTTTGCAAAATTTAAATTTTAATCTGTTAGTACAACTAAGTAATACAGGGCATTTCTTGAAAACGCAATTGATATACTTTAAGTATTTTGAAGTTTTATAGTTTTTCAAACGTATTTCTTAACGTTATAAGTTAATAAAACATTAAGCTGAAACATCTGCATCATTTTTACTTCACCACAATTTTATATTGTGTGAAGTAATGCAATCTATCGTGAAAAAAAAATCTTACATACCCCAAATTTTATTTTTTCTTTTGTTTTGGACCATCCTCTATCTAAATAGCTAAAAAAAATGTTGGTGTACGTCTGTGTGTGCGTGGGTGGGTGGGTGGTTGGTTAGTTGGGTTGGTTGGTTGAGTTTTCTGCATAGGATCTTGATGAAACTTTGGCAACTCATACAGGTTCACTTGAAAATGGAAGATCTGGATTCATTTTAAATTTGGACAAAATGGCGGGGGGTCTCCCGAACACCTCTAAGTTTAAATCTTGAATAACTTCTGATCCCGGACTATGATCTTATTGTTACTTAGACGAGGTTTTAGAACAGTTTCCAATATTTCTGCATACCAACTTCCGGTTGGTCATTTCCGGCTAAAAAATTTTTCAGGTGTTTATCCCTACTAGCCTACAATTACCGATCGATTTTCATGAAACGTTGGTAAAAGCTTTCAAATAACATGGGAAAGATTTTACCAGCTTTTGGAGTACATTGGATAAAGGGTGGGGGGGTCCACCATACAACAGTTGGTTTTTTCCACAATGTTTTTATGTTTGTTGGGAGCATAAAACATTCATTCGTGAATGAATTTTGATGACACTTTGGAAAAAGATGCAAACATGTATGGCAAGGAACTGATTAGTTTCTTTAGCGATAGTGAACAAAGTGGTAGGGGGTCCTCCGAGCACCTGCTATTTTGGAAGCTCAATAACTTCTGTGCCTGATAATCGAATTGGATGAATCTTGGTACATACAAATTTAGTACGGTTTACAACAGTTCTGCATCCTAACTTCCAGTTTGTCACTTCCGGTAAAAATTTTTATTTACTTTTTCTCGTACAACAGAATTACTACTGATTTCTTTAATATTTTTATTATTAGAACTACGAAGGCTATAACATTGGTAAGCTTTTAATTAAAGTATTTGATGGATATTAGTTCATTATATATCCAGAACACTATGTTTCCAGAGCTGTGGTGAAGTCAGCCTATGCATCAGCGTCGCAATATTTTTTTTTTGTTGATTTGTAAATGTTTAGTTAATTTTGGAGTGTTAAGTATTATAAAAAGTTTAAATCTAGACAACGAGGTCCTTATGTCAACAATTTATCAGAACAATTAATTGGTGAGCATTTCCAACCATTTATTGGAAAATATATTGGTCCATACTGTCAGCATTTTTATCTATCAATATTGTCAAAAATTAACTAGAACAATTTATTGGTCAACCTTGTCAACGATTTATTATAACAACTTATTGGTCAACATTGTCAGAAATTTATTGGAAAACTTATTGGTCAACATTATCAACAATTTATGATAACAATTTAACTGTCAACATGGTCAACAATTTATTAGAACAATTTATTGGACAACATGGTCAACAATTTATTAGACCAATTTATTGGTCAACCTTGATAACAATTTATTGGAACATTGATTGGTCAACAATTTATTTACACAGGATTATTTACTAGATTAGATTACGTGGCATGAAGAGTTGGATCTGAAACAAATCATGGGGCCAGCGAAACCTTTATCTAATATTTGTTAAATGTAATGATTGTAGTTATAGTGTTGTGTGATGAGAGGGTCTCGGTTTCTTTGGCCTTTGGAGTCCCTGGTCTTGGTATTTGCTTATTTCATCCCGTTTACACAGTCTCTTTTTGGTGCATATCTAATTATTTGTACTGAACTAAGGGAAATCACTTCTCGGACACACCTGACTGAAGCTCGCTGGAACAAAAACAGGTAGCAGGTCCAGTGATCATTACACGTTATCAACCAGATTGGATACGTCAGCTCTTGACAATACTTCTTGGATTGGTTATATTTTCGAGGAGTGTTTTAAACTACCTCCAATTAGTCGATTACGGCATTAGTTAATATGTGGTTTTTATGTGGTGCAATATGATCGATAATACTGTCCAAATTTACGTTTATGTATTCGAGAATCTTTCGCCATTTGGTCGATTTCTGAGAACATACGCAGTGTAACTTCAAATATCAATACCAAGAAGTAGCTATGTACATTTAAGACTCTGAACCTTCTAGCAAGAAATATAATATAACTCGGCAATATAACTCGTTTAAAAAACTCAAAAAATTTAAATATTTGACTTATATATAAAAAATAATATCAATCTTCAACAATTTTTTTAATATTATAAAAAATAAATTTAAATATCAGTAAACCGACATGAAAAATGACAAACAAAAAATATTAAATATAATAATTTTTGTGGATCACTAAAATTAATTATTCAAAGTGCCCGTTTGTTTTTATTACTTTTACCAAAAAAAAATTTTTCACACATAATTTTTTATGCAAATAAGATAAATAAAATTCATCAATTTGATATTAATAAAGTCATATTATCTCTTAAACAGTTCATTTAACTGTTAACTAGCCATTTCAGAAAATGTTAAACTACTTTTTTACTCTCCATTTTCTATTCTTTGTTTATTATTCTTCTCATTAAATAAATTTCGAAACGACGTCTTTTATTATTCGTGAAATATGCGACTACCGTTTGTGTGCACATATGTGCTAAGTCGTTTTACGACATGTCCACGGTATGCTGCAAATCATGTGCATGATATGTATTATGCACAATTTTGTGTACGGGGATTTTGTAACATGCACAATTAATGCACATTTCACGCACTTTTTTCAAAATTGTTTCCCGTAAAAAAATTTTGAAACTAGAGTTAAAATATACAATAAAATGAAGATATTTTTTACTATCAATTTTTACCTTTTATCGGTTGTTTTATTTGCTACCTGTCCACCATTAAAGGGAAATACCACATTTGATATCGTGGATTGTGGAAATGTGGATTGTAGTATCGGTACAGGGCATGTACCTTTAAGTATAAGTATTTGAGAAAATTGCGAATTTTCTGAAATGGAGTGAGCTAAAACTAACTCAATAAACTCTAGATGCATCAGTTGCAACATTAATATTTCACAGATCACATGTGGATAATAAAGATTTAGTTTAATAAAGTTTTATTTAGAAATAATTTCATAGTGGCTTTTTGTACATCTTGTTCCAAGAAAAATATTTAGAGTTCTTTGGTACTAACAGTATGCAGGAGCTTGCAAAAACTGCTCCATGTGATGAAATCGGATCGAGCGTATAAATTAAATATAATTAAATAGGTAATTAATTAGTAACAAAAACTCGGCGAAATAACAAAAATAAAATTTTATTTACAATTATTCATCATGTTTCGACAAGTACCAGCGGTAAAATCTATCGAATTTAGTAATAATAATATTTTTTATATAAAGTATTTCTTATATAAGCGTAAACTGATTTTAAAAATTGAAAAAAATTTAATTTGTTTTAATTCAAAATCAAATAAATGTTCCTTTTGCCGCAACTCTTCGAGCAGCATACTTAAATTTCTTTCCTTCTCTGCTCCTTTCTTTTATATCATTTCATCTACGATGGCACTAAGAGGGAGTGTTGTGGCGAACAAACACATTAATATAAAATCTTCATATAATTGTAAACACTTAAAATTAAAATAATGCGTAGGTGAAAAAACAAATTAAAACGAAAGATAAAATAGAATGCTATGCAATTATAGGTTGAAAATAAATAGAAAAGTTTAAAAAAAACTGTTTTTTTAAAACTCTATCAAAATTGAAACAAACAAAAGGTTTAAGTTTTTTTATCTCTCTAGTCTGTACGTTGTTAATTAGTTGTTAAACTTAGTGTTGTTATTAGTTGTTAATTTAAACAATCCATAACTTTAAACCACCAACTTTTGTTTTATGTCAACCACTAAAAACTACAAAATAATTTTATTTCTATAATTGTTTTTCATATATTTCTTGTTTATAGCAAAAAAATATATGAAAATCTAAAAAAAATTATTACCAACAACTGAAATATTTTTATGATAAGATAAAAGTTATGTTTTTATTTAATAGTTTTTTATTTCAATCCCCATTTCTTAGCTTTTCCGTTATTTTTTTGTATTTTTATATGAATTTTATTCATTTTCTTCATCTATTGATATTTGATATTAAATTTTTATTCTCAAAAAAGTTTTCGTTTAGTTTTCATGAGATCCTTATGAAACTATAAAATAAAAGTTTTGGAAAAATGATTTGGTTAGATCTTTCCGAAGTAATTTTCCTCGAGATTGTATTAAACAAACAGTTTATAAAAATTAAACTATAATTCATGAGCCAAATGTTTTCAAAAATATTATCCATAAAAGTGTTTAATCTCTTTTCTTAAACATTCAACCAATACTTTTCTTTTGAAGATTGAAGTCGTATAAAATATATAATTCAACTTTTCAACAATAATAATCTTTCTTGTTTAACTATCCAAACCCAAATCCCAACAGTTACAGGATAAACATTTCATTTGTTCCATTAGTTTTTTTTTTTCTATTATTTTATTATCAAGAAAAATTATTTTGGGTATTAAAGTTTTTTTAAACTATTTTGGAAAAATAAATTTTTCAAATTTTCCATTTTTCAGATATCTATAATAATAACTGGATATAAGATAGCAGAAAAAAAACATGAAGTAAAAAGTTTTAATGTATGTACGTTAAAAATAAAATAAAATCTTTACAGAATACAAATTTTTGTGATTATAGAAAAAAAAATATCTCATCACAAACAACTTCAAGTTAGAGAAAAATCGCAGGTACATATTAGAAAAGTTTTGAAAATGAAAAAGTAGAGTAAGTAGAAGATGAGAAAAAAGTTGGCAGTTTGAATATTTTGTTATCAGGTACTTAAACGATTTTATTGTTTAAAAAAAGTTTTGGTTACATATTTTCACACGTTTTTGTTGGGAATGTACGTTCCTACGATTATATTTGCATTATTGTTTTTGGAACATGATTTTCAACATGTCAATATATTTATGTTTTTTTTTGTAAATAAAAGTTTGGTAAAATCTAATTAAATTAGTGATTTGGATATTTAAACAAACGATTACATGCTGATTTCGAGATAAGGAACTTACAAATTGTTAATTTTCCACTATAGACCAGTCTAGATATCTTAAAAGTAGGCAAAAAATGGAAAAATTAGTAACAGGATGAATACTATTGGATATATAATGATGGGAAATAAAAATAAAAAGTGCTCCGAGTTGCGGTGGTTAAATGGGGTGAGCTATTAGGGGTAGAAAATGATTTTTCACGATTTTCAGCAAAACTAGAACTTCTATCGAAAAAAGTCTACGTAAAAGTTGAAGGTAATAAAAAGGTCTATAACTTTTGCATGGGCTATTTTTTCACATAACCTAAAATTTGCCGTGAAAATAGAAAAAAACGAGAAAACAGGTCTTTTCGTTTTTAATTTTTATCTCCCACAAAAAAAAATTTTCTTTCACACAATTTGGTAAAAACGTACCTTATTGTGTCCCTAGTACTCTGTAATTTTTTGGAATCAAAATATTAATTTTAAATCAAAATCAAACTTGATTTTAAACCAAAAAATGTGATGTCATTTTCACACGAAAATTCTCCTGTGCTGGAAACAGTTTTTTCCAAAAAATCAGTAATCTTTATATTTGTTGAAACGTCTTGTTTTAGATGGTGTAAAAAAATGAACATTACCTTGGAAAAAATGTATCTTCCTACGGTAAATTTTAACAAATAATGCATATTTTTAAACAATCATTGAAAAATAACTCTTTAAAATCTTTTTTCGCATTTCCTGGAAATTTTTTCCGTGTTTATGTTATGTTAATGTTTATTTTTTTACACCATCTAAAATAGACGTTTCAATAAATATAAAGATTACTGATTTTTTAGAAAAAACTGTTCCCAGCACAGGAGAATTTTCGTGTGAAAATGACATCACTTTTTTGGTTTAAAATCAAAATCAAACGTAAAAATTAACATTTTGATTCCAAAAAATTACAGAGTATTAGGGACATAATAAGGTACGTTTTCACCAAATTGTGTGAAAGAAAAATTTTTTTTGTAGGAGATAAAAATTAAAAACGAAAAGACCTGTTTTTCTCGGTTTTATTCTATTTTCACGGCAAATTTTAGGTTATGTGAAAAAATGGCTTATGTAAAGTTATAACCTTTTTATTACCTACAACTTTTACTTAGATTTTTTTCGAAAGAAGGTCTGGTTTCGCTGAAAATCGTGAAAATCCATTTTCTACCCCTAAAAGCTCACCCCATTTCACCCTCATAAATCGATCACCTTTAATTTATATTTCCCGTCATTTGCGCAATATTATCTTCCTTATCCAATAGTTTTCATCCTGTTACTAATTTTTTCCTAACAAAAAGCTATTTTTACTGGTCTACTATTCCTAGTGCGACGTAGAAAAATATCGAATCGTCCATTGTCTCACCGACAGATTTTAGATGTCCGCTCTGTTTATCTTGTCCTTTTTGCGTAATCACAGTAAAGGAGTTTTATATGATGACTCAATATGGAGATAAATATGATTTTACAATTTACAAACAAATACAGCAGATAGAAATTTGGCAATGGTAGTAAGCTTCAAGTACACACATAAAAACCTATTTTGACTGTAGAATCAACAATCAATGTTACAAAACCATAATGTCTTTAAAGTATTTTAAATAATGTAATTTTGTTTTTGAGCAAAAAATTAATCAGAGATAAAAAACAACTGTCAAAGCAAAATTCTGCGTTTTAAAATATTCAGATTAAATAAATATTATGAAAAGATACCAATTATAATTTTTCAAATGCTCCATTTAATTGAAATCAGATATATTTCTTCGGTCTGAAAGACCTAAGTATTACATTCATGAGCTAAAAGTGAAATTCTTACCCCCACTTTTTTGGCATTTCTCGACGTTTTAGGACCTACTGGTTCTAAAAAAAAAACAAAAACAAAAAAGTATGTCTGTCTGCCGGCCGGCCGTCACAACCTACGAAATCTAGAAAACCGCTGAACGAATTTCTAAACTTTTTTTTCTAAAAATAGGTTTACTCAATGGAAAGAGCCGAAAGGACGATGTGTTCGATAACTGTACCGGAAGTGTGTCAAAAAAATCGTCAAGTGTGTCAAAACAAGGAAATTTGCATATTTTTTGCTTAAAAAACGTTCATTTTAAGTGATTACGAGTAGGAACACTGAATATGGAGAAATCTTGATGGTCGGGATTGGTATGTGAGACCAAAATCTAGATTATTGCATTATAAGTTTGTCAACAAAATGTTGTCAAGTGTGTCAAAAGAAAGTTTTTTTTTACTTTTTTACCCAATTTTATGGAAAAAATAAAATTAATTATTTGTATGACAAGAAATTTTATTATTATTATAGAGAATTATGGCATTATAAGTTTGTCAAAAAAATGTTGTCAAGCGTGTCAAAAAATGATTTCATTTATTTTTTAGCCAATTTTTTGGAAAAAAAACTTTGCTGTTTTTATGACGAAAATGTAATTGAAAATGAAATTGAATATAGAAATTTTTGAATTGCCTATAGTTTTTGAAATATTTTTGGAATTTTGAAAAAAGTTTGTATTTTTGATTTTGTAATAATTTTTGAAATATTTTTAGAATATTGAAAAACTTTAAATTTTCGATTTTATTATAATTTTTGGAATTTTGGAAAAAGTTTCAATTTTTGATTTTGTAAGAATTTTTGGAATATTTTTAGAATATTGAAAAACTTTAAATTTTTGATTTTATTATAATTTTTGGAATTTCGAAAAAAGTTTCAATTTTTGATATTGTTATAATTTTTGCAATATTTTTAGAATTTTGGAGAACGTTTCAATTTTTGAATTTTTGGAATATTATTAGAATTTAGAAAAAGTTTAAATATTGGATTTTATTCTAATTTTTGGAATATATTTAGAATTTTGAAAAAAAATAGAATTTTTAAATTTGATATATTGATATATTGATAAAATTCTAAAAATATTTTTAAAAAGGTTCAATTTTTGATTTTGTAATAATTTTTGAAATATTTTTAGAATTTTGTTTGAAAAAAGTTGGAATTTTTGATTTCATTTAATTTTTACAATATATTTGGAATTTTGAAAGAAATATGAATTTGTGATTTTGAAATATTTTCTCGAAACGCTAAATGGAGAGGTTTTTGAGTAGTTTGCTGAGTGTATCATCTTTTCACTAAATTATGTTAATATATGATCTGTTATAATTTTCCGGCATCGTATTGCTGTTTCGTGTTAGTTTTGTAATAAATTGCTAAACAGAGATTAAAAAAAATGCTTGTACTTTAACAAAGACTTATGTTTGATATACATCGCTGCCCAAAACTAAAAACCATGTCCTCAAAAAAGTTTTTTGCCGAAAACTATATCAAAATCCTTAACCCTGACCGAAGTCTTGATATCTCAGAGCTGTGAGATTTCAGCACCTCCATATTTTCATATTGTAATGTCCGACATAAACTAAAACATTCAATGATAGTACAAAATTTGATCAATTTTTTCTAATTATTTTTGTCATAAAAAATAAGTTTTTTCTATCTGGACAAAAAACGACACCGCTATCCGAGTACCATAACCAGTTTTTAGCGTCAATGCACATCTGACAAAACGTTTGTTTTACTCTCTGAGAAACCGAAATTTCTTTCCATAGTTTTCTGTAACTTTTTCATTTGATTGAAAATTGTAAAATTATTTGATCAATGACAAATAAATTTGTCAATATTAAAAAAAGTTTGTGAGCAAATTTTCATAATATACTTTACATAGCTTAAATATTTCGTAATAAATAATTACATAGTTTAAATATTTCTTCATGTCGTTAGAAATTATTGCTTTGTAACGTTTGATCATCTCCATATTAAATAATAAAACACATTTCAAACATTTTCGATAGTTCATTTTATTTTCTCAATAAAAATTCGAATTCAAATTTAACGTTCAAAACATCTAAATAAATAAACTAAAATTAATTAAACGCATCCACAAAAGAAAGATTGAGCGAAGGGAGAAAGAAAGAAATTGAATGTTGGTAGTTTTGTGTCTCACACAGACACACGAAAATAATAGGGCATAAATGCCATCATGGCGAATTTTTAATTTAATTTTTTGATTGTAAAAGAAAACGCGCATTACAAAAATTTAAAAAAACTTCTAGTTTTATTTAAGTTTTAATTGGGTTTTTTAAAGAAATTTTATTAAAAATGTAACAAATGTAAAAATAGACAGTGATCTAATTAATTGTAAAACAAACTAAATGTGTACATAAAAATAATAATAATATCCGCAATAATTTTTCTATTTTTTTGATAATAATAAATCGATCGAATTGATCCTTAGCGAAGAAATTGTTGTTTATTCTGTTTCAAAACAAAATGGTGGATGGCCTATAAAAACGTCTACATATTAAAATGGGAGTATAGCAAGAAAATTATTTAAATAAAAAGGTGATCTTGGACTCAAAAACAGTTAAGGTTATATACATATATCAGAAATATTGGATGATATGGTCGGAGAAAAGGGCAACTGAATGAAAGTTTGTTTGATAGGCAAGGATACATATATATATCAAAATTCTCAAAAGGAAGAAGGCTCAAAAAGAAGAAGAAAAAAACTGAACAGAACATCAAAGCAATTTTATTATATTATGATAGACGAAGTGAACTGGATCAAAGCCAACAATCAACAAAAAATTTCAAGATACGTTTTTTTTATTATTTTTATAAACTTATGGATATTGATTATTAATACTTTGGTTGAATTTGTTAACATGGTAGGTTGAAGGAAAAGTTATTTTTAAGAGATTTCCAAGTTGAGATTCGTCGGAAGAATAATCCGTATCCCGTGTGTTTTTATCGTATAAAGTCCAAAATTCTACAGCTTGTCTTTTATAAAATCCTTGACCTAAATAATCACTGGAAATAACTCAATAAATTTAAATTACTTTTGTAATTATTGTCATTCATTTTATAAAAATTAGCACAACTATAAAGAAAACATTTAATATTTTTTGGCATTTCGAAATATTTTTACTATAATTTAATTTGTGATAGTAAATATTAACATTGAAAAACAAATCAAAATGGAGAAAAGAGAAATTAAATTTGACAGATTTGTTATCACGACTTTTTTCGTCTCTCTTCATATATTTTTGTATTTACGTTTACTCTATTTATATATTTATATACTCTAAGGATGTGGTAGTTCTTATGTTTTTTTTTTAAATTTAAATAGATAACTATTTATAAATCCTATCGAATATTAAAATAAGACATAAGCCAATATTTCATGATAGGATAAAGGAAATAAAAATAGAATAAAAGGGTAATTTTGTAGAAAAATTTGCGCAAACAAAACTAAATTTGTTGTCACACTCAAAGATCGTAGATCAAAACCAAAAATTTACAAATTTACAAATCAACAAAAACTGATCTTTCCATCCAGGAAACACTGAGAGGATATGAGCCAAATTAATTGTTTGTTTTAACTATGCTGGAAGTGTTACCTTCACTGTATGTCTTACACTATCATCATCGTTTCTTTGATCATTTTCATGAATAAGAGGCTTACACTAATATCTGATTATCTATCTAGAAATATTGCTCATTTGACAATATTTTACAAATTCATTATAACTGAACTCTGTAACGTACTATTGTTATAGCAGAGTAACGGTAGGGACATATCATTTTACTATGCAAATAAAAAGGTGGCATATATATATTACCTTTCAGTGCGATTCTTTAAACAAAGAGTATCATCTCTAAAATTATTTTATTGGACGAATCAGAAAAACAATTCAATTTGCAATTTTATTTTAAAGGAACTGGAACTAAATTTCAATACAGGAAAATATATCTTGGAAACAACCTCTCATCGAAAAAATGTGTCTTAAACGTTGTGTAAACATGTGGTACGGAAAATTTTCGAGAGACAAAAGACTGGAGCGCATAACATAATTTCGAACGGTTGCAAATTTGGTAGATTTTTGTGTATGTGATGATTGTCATCTCCAATTTCGAAATTTATCATATATTTCTCTTTTTTGTAAACATACAGCCCCCACCAAAAACTAACAAAAACTGTATAGCCCCCACTCTAATTTTATTTAAGCCTTCTTAGAGACTAAGAAAAGTTATTTATAATGTGGACAGAAATAATAACTATGTGCTTTTTAAGTTATTTTATACACTTCTTTTTTATCTTGGATTTTGGGTAGCTGATCTTCCATTCCTATTCTTTTAAAAAACAGCCATCTAGTCCATCTTCTAATTGTCAACGTATAAAAATGGTTGAATTTAGATCTTAAATTAATCCTGGACTAAGGCGACTGGAATCTTGTGATATTTGATTCTATGAAAACGAAGTCGTGCGTTTTGTCCCATAAAACTTCACTGTATAATGGCAAAGCAACGTTTTCCAGGCAACCATTATTAAACTCAACTACACTTAAACTATTGGGTACTAATATCAATCACAAACTTAAATGGTAGGATCATATTCTTTTCGTGGCAAAATTGGGATTCCAACGACTTGGCTTCCTGCATCGCTGTAAATTAGTGTTTGCAATCTTGGTATCCGGGTACCCGGATACCCGGGTATTTAGGAAGATTTTTCGGGTATTTAATATCCGGATATTTTGGTCGGGTACCCGAACAACAAAAGGTCCAGTTTTTTCTCAATAAAATTTACAAAATAAAATTCAGCTCATTCTCTTTTTGCAAATTTGAATTATTGACAAATGATTTTTGTTGTTGACAAATGATTCTATTCTAACCATACAAATTGCAATATGTCCATAAACATTAAACCAACCACATCCGTAAACATTAAACTGCCCTCTAGTTAATTATTATTGTTTGGATTACGAAAACAACAGAAAAACGACGAAGAACACATAACAAAATTAATGGCATTTTAGTTCTTATTAAAATTAAAATTAAGTCATAAAAAATTAAGGATCTTCATTGGTTATTTGTTTATATTTAGTTTAAAATAGAAACGGTAAATATATTATGTTAAGTTTTTATTTAAGGTTTAAGCTAATAATTAAAATAAGTGTCATCGAAAGTTTGGGACCAGTTCAAGAAAATGTCATCAGATAAGTCTCGGTGCCACGTAGTTGGATGCGCACAAATAATTTCAACTAAATGGGAAAATACGTCAGCAATGAAAAATCAAATCGGATAATGATGCGGCTAATTATAATATTGAAAATTTACAACTACAAAAATGTATTGCTGTCTACACAAGATCTACTATAGATAACAGGGGTACTACAGTTGATAAAGAGCTGAAAATGTTGTATGTAAATAAAGGAAACCGAAAAAATGATAGAAAATTTAAATCAATCGTTATTGACGGTGAAGCCAACATCCACTTTATCGGAGCGGGTTTTTTCTATTGCAGGAATTTAAAAAAGAAAATACGAAATCAGATGAGTGCAGCTACCCTAAATGCTTTAATATTTTTGAAATATTATTTTACAATTAAAAAATGATCAATTTTTAGTTTACTACTGTCAGGTTTTTTTTATTGTTTTTCATCTTTTAATTTTTTTATAACTACCCGGGTTATCCGGGTAATCCGGGTAATTTGGAAAATACTAATCGAGTAACCGGGTAATTTGAAATCGGGTAATTTGCAATCACTACTGTAAATGCTTTTTCTCTCCAGCGGAAATTTCTACGATCTATAAAGCATATATGAGGAGGTCCACACCAAAACGTTACATTTCCATCATAAATGATTTCATACAATTTGAGAAAATGTGATTACACTATTAAAGTCTTAAGCAAGCTCTATTTCACAAAAGGGAAAAACAATCCTTGTCTAAGCATAAATAAATCATAATTTGAATATTATGATTCCAAAGACATGATAATTATATATATTTAAAAAAAATGTTACGTTTTGGTGCAAGCAATTGGTAATGTAGCGTTTTGGTGAGACCATTTTAGAAATGTAACTTTTTGACTGTATGACTTCTATTACCATTGTACAAAGAACGTTACTTTAAAATTATGACAAATGTCACTTTTTGATTTCAATAGAAAAAGAGATATTATTTATTTTAAAAGAAAAACTTAAGTTCTAAGAGCACATTCTTCTTCGCAACAATCACAAATTTCCACAAGCTGATCAGTTTGGAACTGTTCAATTCCAGGAGTTGGTCGCTCTCTGTCCAACAGCGTTATAAAGAATTCTAAGTCTTCAAAATCTCTCCATGTCTCACCATACAGGCGTACATTGAAATTGATTGACGATCCAATTTTAACATAGTGTATGGATTCGCTGCATCATAGAAGGGCGGTTGGAGCTCTTACACTATTTTATAGATACAATACAACTACGGTAAATGCGCAAAGGAAATTAATAACTTAATACCTCCATTATGTTACGATCTTCACGAGCCACAAGACAATCTTCGCATTACCATAAGCATACCATAGAGATCTCATGTGTGAGTGCATCTATCTATAATTACATTTTCCTTTCACGTTCCGTATACTGGTGGAATCGTTTACCAAAAAATGTTTTCCCTGCCACGTACAATCCCCAAGCTATTAAATCCGCAATACATCATAATTATCGCTCCAGTCGCAAGTCCTTAAATACATAACCTTTTAACTTTCCTTTCCTAAAGTTAACACGTGCATCAAGCATTAGAGGTCTATAACCTAAGTGATCAACCTGAACTATAAAAAAAGCTGAAAGATCAACTAAAGTGACTAATTTTTCAGCAACTGCCAGTTCAACGATTGGTTTTGAATTTGGTTATAATTTTTTGGCTAAAATTAAATTAAAAAAATTTAACTGTTAGCTCCTGAAACAATGCAATTTTCAAAGAGAGTATTTCACTTAAAGTTCTCGGCTATGCTTAAAGTCTTACCTATAGTTGTGTGGCTTACACACTAATCGTTTCTTTGACCATTTTGAGGAACGAGAAGAGCTCACACTACCGTCGATAAAACATTTGTGTTAATATCTCATTATCTATCTGGAAATGTCGCTCATTTGACAATTTTTACAAATATATTACAACTGAGCCGAACTCTGTAACCTACTAGCGTTACAGCAGAGCAACAATAGGGTTACATTCTTTTATAACTATTCAAATAAAAAGGTTTTATATAGACCGGGAGGCAGCGTTGCAAATGAAAAAGTCATTTGATGCCGGTTGATTTTTATTTATTTTAATTAATTAACTCCAGCTGATGATAAATTTGGCGGTCAGCTGCTAAAGTAGTGGGGGGTGTGGTTGTGGGAGACTTTTAAACTGGTAAAAAAAACGAATTCCAAAAGTAATTTGATGCCACTTCAAAATTTGTATGATGCATGTTTACACCATAACAATTGAAAAAAAAGTCGTCAGCTGATTGGCGGATGGGGGATTATACGTCAGCTCCTCGTATACATCAGTATAAAAATGCAATATAGTCAAGACCTTTCTGCATAGGATCTTGTTGAAACTTTGGCAAATGATCCAGGTTCACTTGAAAATGGAAAATCTGAATTAATTTTAAATTTGGACAAAATGGCGGGGGGTCTCCCGAACACTTCTAAGTTTAAATCTTCAATAACTTCTAATCCCGACTTATGATCTTATGGAAACTTGGTATATAAATTTTTAATACTGTTTCTAATATTTTTGCATACTAACTTCCGGTTTAACACTTCCGGTTGAAATGTTTTTTTTCCAGGTATTTATCCCTACTGTAGCCTACAATTACCGATCGATTTTCATGAAACGTTGGTAAACGCTTTCAAGTAACATGAAAAACATTTTGTTAGCTTTGGGAGTACATTGGATAAAGGGTTGGGGGGCCCACCATACAACAGATGGTTTTTTCCACAATGTTTTTATGTTTGTTGGGAGCATAAAACATTCGTTCGGGAATGAATTTTGACGACACTTTGCAAAAAGATGCAAATATGTATGGCAAGAAACTGATTAGTTTTTGAGCGATAGTGAACCAAGTTGTGAGGGGTCAAACAAACACCTGTTTTTTTAAAGCTTAATAACATCTGCCTGATAATCGAATTGGATGAAACTTGGTATATAAACATTTGATACGGTTCACAAAAGTTCTGCATCCCAACTTCCGGTTTTTCATTTCCGGTAAAAATGTTTGGTACTCCCAACAAACATTGCAAAAATGGTGACACAATAAGCAGGTGTTTGGGAGGCCCTCCACCACTTATCTCAATATTGTCCAAAAACTAATCAGTTTTTTGTCATTTAAGTCTCCATATTTTTTCAAAGTGTCACTAAAATTGATTAATGAATGAAGTCTGTATGCTCCCAACAAACTTTAAAAACCAAGTGCGAAAATTCAGCAGTTGTATGGTAGACCCCCCCGCCACTTTGATCAATGTGTCCCAAAAGATGATAACTATTTTTCACTAATTGAAACTTTTTCCATAAGTTTCATCATAATCACTTCATTATTGTATGCACTGAAAAAACTTCAAAAAATTACAAACCAAAATTTTTTACCGGAAATGAAAAGCCGGAAGTTGGGATGCAGAACTGTTGTGAACCGTACCAAATGTTTATGTACCAAGTTTCATCCAATTCGATTATCAGGTGCAGATGTTATTAAGCTTTAAAAAGAACAGGTATTTGGGGGACCCCCACCACTTTGTTCACTATCGCTAAAAAACTAATCAGTTTCTTGCCATACATATTTGCATCTTTTTCCAAAGTGTCGTCAAAATTCATTCCCGAACGAATGTTTTATGCTCCCAACAAACATAAAAAACATTGTGGAAAAAACCATCTGTTGTATGGTGGACCCCCCAACCCTTTATCCAATTTACTCCAAAAGCTAACAAAATGTTTTTCATGTTACTTGAAAGTGTTTACCAACGTTTCATGAAAATCGATCGGTAATTGTAGGCTACAGTAGGGATAAATACCTGGAAAAAAAACTTTTTAACCGGAAGTGTCAAACCGGAAGTTGGTACGCAGAAATATTGGAAACAGTACTAAAAATTTATTTACCAAGTTTCCATAAGATCATAAGTCGGGATTAGAAGTTATTGAAGATTTAAACTTAGAGGTGTTCGGGAGACCCCCCGCCATTTTGTCCAAATTTAAAATTAATTCAGATTTTCCATTTTCAAGTAATCCTGGATCATTTTCCAAAGTTTCAACAAGATCCTATGCAGAAAGGTCTTGACTATATTGCATTTTTATACTGATGTATACGAGGAGCTGACGTATAATCCCCCATCCGCCAATCAGCTGACGACTTTTTTTTGAATTGCTATGGTGTAAACATGCATCATACAAATTTTGAAGCGGCATCAAATTACTTTTGGAATTCGTTTTTTTTACCAGTTTAAAAGTCTCCCACAACCACACCCCCCGCAAGTCTGACGGCTGACGCATATTTTCTACATCACATATAATTAATCTATCTATAAAAATTAAATTCAATCGGCATCAAATCACTAACCAAAATGCAACGCTGCCTCCCGGTCTAATATATCTGTGTGATTTTTTCAACAAAGTCTCCCATCTATGAAATTCTTTATTTGAAGAATCAAGAATGTACTCAAACAGATCAAAAATAAATTCCTTTTCATAAGGAACTAAATTTCAATATGGCCAATATATCCTGGACATAACCCCTCTTCGAAAACATGTGTCTTAAATTTTATGTAAACATGTGGTGGGGGAAATTTTCGAAAGTATTAAAACAGTGCAGCGCATGACATAATTGGGTTTTGATTTCGAAATTTATCATACCACATATTCTCTTTTTTGCAAATATGAAGCCCCCACCAAATAGCTAACAAACACTGTATAAATAAACCCCACTCTAATTTTATTAAAGCATTCTTCGAAATTGAGAAAAGCTATTTATAACGTAAAGAGAAACAGTAAATATGTTATTTTAAAGTGATTTAACACATTTTTATTTAACTTGAATTTTAGGTAACTGAAAGATTAACTAACTAAAGTAATTATTTTTTAGCAAGTGCCAGTGCAACGATTGGTTTCGAATTTTGGGTTAAGTTTTTGGCTTACATTATAAATTCAATCGTTTCTTTAATCATTTTGAGGAGCGAGGGCTCACATTACTGACGATAAAAAAATTGTGTTCATATCTCATTATCTATCTAGAAATGTCAGTCATTTGACAATCTCTTACAAATCTATTATAGCTAGACCAAAATCTGAAGCCTACTCGCGTTAAGAGAGTAACGATAGAGACACATCTATTTATAACTATTCAAATAAAAATGTGTTATAGATCGGTTACCTTTCAGTGTGATTTTTCAACAAAGTATCTCATCTCTGGAGTTCCTTTTTTGGAGGGACCAGGAAAGCACTCGTACAGGCCAAAAATGAATTTCAGTTAAGAAAGAACCGGGATTCAATTTCATTACGGCAAATATATCCTGGAAACAACCCTTTTTCGAAAAAATGTGTCTTAAATGTTTTGTAAACTTAAGGTGGGAGATATTTTCGACAGTACTAAAACATTGCAGCGCATGACATAATTTTGGACGTTTGCAAATTTTGTAGATTTTTGTGTATTTGATTGTTGTCAGCTCCTATTTCGATAAGAGTTTTGATTTCGAAATTTATTATATTATTCTCTTTTTTACAAACACGTAAAAACATCCCCACCAAAACTGTATAATATATACATACTTCAATTTTATTCTGTCAGAAAAAATAAGTATGTTCTCTTTAAGCGGTTATACACACTTTTGTTTTAATTTAGATTTTGAGTAGCTGAAAAATCAACTACTTAGTAACAAACTCAGCAACTATTGGTCTCGAACTGTTGGTTAAATTTAACATTTTAAGTCTTGGCTTCAAAATATCAAAATATGTTTTTGCAAATACTAATTAAATATTGGCTGAAACTGATTTCCAAGTGCGACTTGTGAGACCTAGATAATTTTTCTTATCTCATCTCTAAATACTGAAAACAGGAAGATTCATTTTTTAAATAAAAAGTATTGCCAGTTTTATTCAAGTACCAATGTGCAATTACTTTGATATAATTAAATATTTGTAGAGCTACGTAGCTTCAAATATAAAATGAGAGTACAATGGCAGGGTGGCAAAAGATCACCAATTATAAACTATGAAATGGACGCCCCAAGTCTCCGCCACGCAGTGGAATAGATTAGAAATAACACAAAACGCAGTTTGATTCAAAATTGGAAGCCATTTGACCTCACTGAGATCAGCTGCAGAAGCAGTATGAACACAAAGAGCAAAGAGAAAACTGCGAAATGAATTTTAATGGATTTCAGAGATTGCTAAACAACTGATGATATCGATGAGTCTAGATATAAAATTCCGCTTAAAGGACTTCACATCAAATCTGTTGAAGATACAATAATAAAGTACTTGTAACGACGGCCTATTTTGAATTTTATTCAAAAACAAGAATATTCATATATAAAGAAATTCTCTAATGATTTGCTAATTTATTTCGGTTCTGGACTTTAAATTAAAATTATCCATTTCAACAAACAGGAAATATTTATGTGTGCTACTGGTTGGTTGTATCAGCTCATTACTTTTTTGCGTCACTAAATGTCAATTAATAATACATGTTTCTATCTACATAAAGAATAAGAATTTTTGTTATGTAAAGCTTAGTCATAATATTATATGTAGATTTAATACGGTTGTACAATTTATAAAAAGTAGAATGGTTGTCTGCAGTTGTAAAGAGGAATATTTTTTTGTTTGAATAGAATTGTTTATTGAGATGATATATGGAAAGGGTTGATTTGTTTTTTATATTGAGATGATATGGAGGAATTTTACATTTGTGTGCGATTAAACGTATAATTAAAAAGAAACAGGAAATGGAGAATCTAGCTATATATACTCGATAAAATATTCGATCGAGACGATTATGGAAATTTGAATCAAAAGATAAAGTTATCATTAGTGTATAAAACCACAAATGGTTTTTTATGTAAAATTTAGAAAATTAATTTACGATTATTAATTGGTAGCAAAATATAAATAAATTTCAATTGTTTTCAAACAAAAAATGCTTTGTTTTTATAATTGTACAATTGAGTCAAATTCACATATGTGTATATTAAATGAAGCAAAATGGTGGTAAAGAAGAAATTTGGTTAACAAATTAAAATTGTATACACCCTGAAGAGGATGATGCTATAATTTATCGATATTATACGACATTATACGAAGGAAAACTTAGTGAAGATATGATATCAACTATTGGTTTCAATATTATCAATAAAGCTACAGAGAGGAATATAACAATTAGTTAAGGGATGGGATATTGGTGGACCACCAAGATTTCGTTCATTGTGGGAAAGCTCTGGTTAAGCTGTTTTTGTTTCATATGGTGAACTGATAGTGCGATCACAAAAAGGTGCTAGCAATTTAGATGGATCAAAGAAGTGGATCATCAAGATATACTTATTAATGTAAGTAAGCCTTATTATTTCTTATGATTTTATTTATATAATTTTTGTTTGTGTTTTTCTTGTTAAATTTTTTTTTTGTATTCAACGTTAAATCTTTTTTGATATCATATGTTATGTATTTAATAAGAGATTTGCAATTGAGATTCGTTTGTTTTCGAGATTCGTTTATTTTGTTAAAAGACTGTTCGACTTAAATTGGGTCGTGTATGAAAAGCCGCTACCGAAGAAATTCAATCACCTCGTAGCATCATGAATATAAAATAATTAAATGAGCAGAAATTATTGACAAGTGTTTGGGAATGTGAGGATACGCAACATAATATAAACATGACCAGAGAACTTAACGCATCCGACGAAGGAAAATGTTTGGTACCTCCCAACAGCAGTAGCAGAGCTTCTAAATCTAGAGTCAGACAAGCATCACTATACCCGTCGCTACAAGATTTATGAAAGAAGAAGAATCCTTAAATTTACACAGAATGAAATTGTTCGTGAATCTCGGAAACAAACCATCTTCGAAAAAATTCTCAAAATATTTGTAAACATATGGTGAGGGAAAATGACTAAGAGTCCTAAAACAGTACGGAGCATGATTTAATTTCGGACGGTTTCGAATTTAATAAATGTTGGGTTTTTGATTATGGTTTTATAGTGAATTCTTTTCTACGTTTTCGGTATAAGTTCCGACTCCGAATTATCGAAATTTGTATTTTTTGTATTGCATTTTTTTACAAAAGAATACAAATTTCGATAATTCTGTGTTGGAACTTGCACCGAACAGGTAGAAAAAAATTCACAAGTATACTATTTCGACAATCAAAACACAGCAAAGTTTTGGTTAGCGTTAACAGAAAGTGACCTCGACTGCAATAATGGTTGATTTATTTGTCAAAATACTTTATCGAAAATGTTTAATTGTATTATGTCATCCCCACTATGACAAATTATGGCAAATTCGGATATTATATGAAAGAAAATGTAGACTGTGCGAAATTATTGAACTAACATGTCCCCCTCCTTATTTTCTCTCCCTTCTTGATTTATTTGTCAAAATACTTTATCGAAAATGTTTAATTGTATTATGTCATCCCCACTATGACAAATTATGGCAAATTCGGATATTATATGAAAGAAAATGTAGACTGTGCGAAATTATTGAACTAATATATCCCCCTCCAAAACTAATATACCCCCCTCCATTTTCTCTACCTTCTTTAGTGAACTAGATTTTCAATAATTATCACTAAATTTTATGTAAAATAAAACGTAAGAAAGTTTAATAAAACTTTGATTCATAAAATCAATTTTAAACCAAGATTATCACCTCTAACGAAATACACAAAACTCAGTCATCAAATTTATTTACGAAAAGAAAGAAAATTCCTAATTATATAAACACTGAATTGTTGCCTGAAAACAAACCTGTACGAAAAATTTTTTGTTTCAAATGTTTTGTAAAATTGTGGTAGGGATGATACTGATGAATCATTACGAATTTAATTTAGATAAAAACGTGTTCTAGACAGAGTTGTGGAAACTTGACCATTTTTGATTTTCCTGAAACTTGGCATATAAATAGTATGGACAAAATAAAAAATACTACTTATTTGAAAATTTTTTTAAAGTGCATAGTTTGAGCATAGGGGGCGCACGCATACATGCATGAAAAATGAAAATTCTGCAAATCTGATGTAACTTTGAAATTAAATTGCTCAAGAACGGCTATACCGATTTCATCAACCTTTTTTTTGTTTGATAGATGATTAGTTAGTCTTTTGAAAAAAAATTAATTTAGTGTTTTTATAATTAATTTTTAATTAAAAATATTAAAAAACTTTTTTAAAGATGGCGCTAGGGTTGATCTTCGATTTTTTTTTAAATATAGCTCTAACCTTACTTTAAAATATTTCAAATTAACAAAGAGGCGTTAATTCGTGTTCTTGAGATATTTAATTTTTAAGATTTTTAGTCCGATTAATATTCTAATTATTCATTATTTTTTCGAACAATTTATATCATCAAAAAATTTTAACCACTGAAGTTCGAGAAAATAATGAACAATTAGAATTTTATTAGGACTAAAAATCTTTAAAATTAAATCTCAAGAACACGAATTAACGCCTCTTTGTAAATTTGATATATTTCAAAGTAAGGTTAGAGCTATATTTAAAAAAAAAAAGTTAAAATTTAATTGATTTTAAAATTTTTTGTTAGTGAAAGTTGTTTGAAAAAATGAAGAAAAATTCGAATTTCAGTCGTACTAAAAATCTTTAAAATTAAATATCTCAAGAACAAAAATTAACGCCTCTGAGTTAATATAATATATTTTAGAGTAAGGATAGAACTATTTTCAGAAAAAAATTAATTAAATTCCAATTGATCTTCGATCCTAGCGCCATCTTTAAAAAAGTTTTTTTAATATTTTTATTTAAAAATTAATTATAAAAACAATAAATTAATTTTTTTTCAAAGGAATAACTAATCATCTATCAAACAAAAAAAAGTTTGATGAAATCGGTATAGCCCTATGCTCAAACTAAGCACTTTAAAAAAATTTTAAAATAAGTGGTATTTTTTATTTTGTCCATACTACTTACATGTCAAGTTTCAGGAAAATCAAAAATGGTCAAGTTCAAATTTCGACTTTTTCACCTGCGTAGATCACGTTTTTCATCTTTGGAGATGTTTTTTGGAAATTATAGAAGTTTTGTCTATGATCTCCATAATAATCTTTCGGTATATATTAGCCAATTTTTTTAGAAAATAATTTCTATAATTTTCAACAAAAACTTCAAAATAAATAAATAAATATATAAATAAAAATAAATAAATAAAAATAAATAAAAACAAATAAAAAAATTAAAAAATAAATAAATAAAAAATAAATAGTTAAATAAATAAATAAAACTAAATAAAATAAAATAAAAAATAAATAAATAAAAATATAATGTAAATAAATAAAAATAAATATAAATAAATGAATAGAAATAAATAAAAATAATTCAAAATAAATAAAAATAAATAAAACTAAATAAATAAATAAATAAACAAATAAATAAATAAATTAATATATAAATATATATAAATAAATAAATTAATATGTAAATAAATTAATAAATAAAAATAAATAAAAATAAATAAATAAATTTAAAAAATAAAATAAATATAAATAAACCAAAATAAATATAAATAAACAAAAATAAATAAAAATAAATAAAAATAAATAAATAAATTAATAAATAAATAAATAAATAAATAAATAAATAAATAAATAAATAAATAAATAAATAAATAAATAAATAAATAAATAAATAAATAAATAAATAAATAAATAAATAAATAAATAAATAAATATACAAATAGATAAATAAATAAATAAATAAATAAATAAAACTAAATAAAAATAAATAAAAATAAATAAAATAAATAAAAATAAATAATATTATATAAAAAAAATAAAAATAAATAAAAATAAATAAAATTAAATAAATTACCAACATTCTTCGTCCAAGAACGCCTATGTTGATATTTTAAATTTGTGCTGGCAGCTAAATTGTTATACTTTCAAAGTGAAGCCGCAAGCCTATATCCGCCATATTTATTCCGCCATTTTGAATTTTGAAAAGGGGCACACGACATTGGAAACAAGAGACAATAAGCTACAATTTTTACCCAAAAACCTTCTGAAAAACCTAAACCAATTCTGAACAGCAGGGGGTCTCCGAGTTGCAAAGAATGCCCCATATATATAGTTATTACTCAATTCAAATAAATAAGTAATCATTTCAAACACATAATTTATTTTAACACATAAAACTATATGTTTTATGTGTTAAAATTTAATACCTTTAAAACAAAAAAAGTTCAATAGAATCCGTGCACTTTTTTAGTAAATCTAGCTTTACAGTAAACTAAATGTTTCAAACATAAAAAAATAAAACAAAAAATTAAGATTTTTTTTTTAAATCGCAAGGTTTGAAAAATTAAAACTAATATAAAATATAATTTTTTTTTATCAGTATAGTACTTTAAAAAAGCCTAACTGAAGTACCTTTCGAACAACAAAAAATTAGTAAAATCGAGCACAATTTAACTTTTAACTTTCTTGTTTCTTAAAAAAGTTCGAGCCACCCTGTTTCTAAACTAGTAAGAAAATAAAAAAATAAAAAACACGTGTTAGTTATTTTTCATTATACCAACGATCATCAAAGTTTCAAGAAAATCGGAGCATTTTTTTAAAATAATTATTTTTCGCACAAAATTTTTCAAACAAATAGTTCAACTAAACATAAAATTTTTTTAAACAAATAAAACCTTAAGGGGTTAAAGGTAAAAGTAAGTGCTTTTAATTAAAAATAATTTAAACTAAAATTTTTATAATTTGTTGTACAAAATTCAAAAATAAAAAATTATAAGGGTTGGAAGGTTGATATCTCCGCTGTTTTTTATATTTTCTTCTATAATTTTATAACTTCGTTATTTTTCTACATAATGTAAAAGATTTGGATTTTGGTGATTTTTGTTGGCAATTATAGAAATTTTTTAATAAATCTCTACCCAAACATTTAAGGTGAATTTTCTTTTAAAAACTCAAGAACATCGCCAAAAACCGGTTGTTTTGTATTGTAGAAAAAATGTAATTATAAAATTATGGGAAAAAAAACAACGCGGCTATCAACCTTCCGACACATAGTATTTTTTTTTTCATTTTTTTTAATAAATTAACAATAATTATAACTTTAACTAATTTTACCAAAAAGGCCTCACCTTTAAGGAAAGGAACACCCGAATTTCGTTCAATTTAAGTTCGAACAGCTGAAGTTCACTAGAAATCCAGCAACTGCGTCTTTTAGAGAATTATAACAAGCTTAGTAGAAAGAAAATCTTTGATCATATTTAAACAAAATTTATGAAAACACTCGAAAGCAATCAAGTTATTAAAATTCGCTCGTCTTTTAATTGTTACCATAGCTATCCCCTCCCATAATATTCGGGTGGGATCAGTACTAAATTAAACATATATTTCGAATTCTAAAATCAAATCAATAGTTATTTCTGTTATAAAAACATATTGAAGTCATCATAATTTTAGGAAAAAGTAAAATTAAGATTTAGTACTCTTGAGTCTTGGGTTTGTGTAAAATTCTTATTAGAAGAAGAACTCTTCTAAGCTAAATGTGGGAAATATAAATCGAAAAATGAGTTTACTCAGTTTCGAAGAGGTACAACACTCGAGATCAACGGACAAAAAAAGTAAGTTTATTTTTCTTAAAACTATTGAATAGAATAGGTAGAATATAGTTCGTTAAAATCAAAACAAAGCTTAAGTGTAACCGTTAAAAACTTATCGTATTACTAGCAATAAACAAATCGAAATCAACGCAACAAGACATTTACAAACTTACAAAATTATGCTGAAAACCAACTATTCAAACCTACATTTTTCAATCCAAAATAATAAAATCTTATGCTCACACTTAAACAGACGAACAAAAAACGTTTACAAGCAGTCTTACTCTGAACGCACTAATCCTTACACAACATATTGTTACGTTTTTCCAACCTTACTTCGAATTGGCCTAACTCACAATTCGATAAACGTAATTCCCAATCTCTTCTGAGTTCGATCACTGATTAGTAAGCACAAACACCAGGTTTTATTAAGTATTCAACACCTTAGTTGTTTCACAACAACAGGATACAATACAGCAAACAATATTCTTGACTAGAATATTCTTCCAACAGCTTCCGAAACTCCAACGGTTGATTGTAGAAATTTCCAGTAATAGAACGTTTAAAATAATACACAAAATATTTCTACTCAATAAAACTTAAAACTTTATTCACAAATTTAAAGATCACTTTTATAATTTTAACTTCACTATCGCAGGTTTAAAATAAACTAATTTTACATTTAATTTCACTTTACTGTCGCAGGTCTAAAATAAAACTAATCCAAAACTACAAGAGGTAATTTTCTTATATACCTTCTGCAATACTTCTAGATAATTCGACATCACTTTCCAGAAACCTTGAGAAAATATTAGAATATTCGATTATTTTACGTTATGTTGATTTGATTCATAAAATCGTTTATGTTGACCCTATTTCTAAGAAGAGACAACAACAACAATATTCATTTCATTAATTTGTCTGTTGTGTTTTGTTGATTTTATTTTCCTGGAAGTGACCGTAATCGTCTAGATTTTTCTGAATCGTAACATTACCCTCCACTTAAGCCTGTTCGTCCCGAACAGGATCTAGATCTCTCCTCCAATTGCTGAATCCAAACATTTTTTTTTCTTTTTTTTTCTATTGCCCAGGCGGCTTAGAACTGCTTCTGGTCCGTTTCTAAGTCCTTGGCCATTACTTTGTTCTATGTCCGCCCACCGTGATAAGTATGGATTCTCATTATCTCTAAAGTCCTCCTTATCTTTTCCCTTTGAGTGTTTCACATTGCCATGTCTCCGAACCATTCTCATTTTAAGCTGCGATTCGTCCCCGTTTGCAGCTATTTGAACCACCTCTTTTACATCGCTCACTTCGTTATGGACTTGGACCTGTTTCCTTTTTAACTTTCGGCGTTTGTTTAAACGTCTGCGTCGGTTGACGTTTCTCTCCCTTATCTGTATGGATGGTGCTGGATTTTCTTCTGCACTGCGTAGTTCCTCATCGCTGCCAATATTTGTTGACTCTGCCTCATTCACAAGTAGTGGCATCTCAACATTATTAACCTTTAGGATTCCACATCCAAAATCGAAGACTAATCCCTTCGCCTTCATGAAGTCCATCCCCAAAATGACTTCATCCATAATGTCTGCCACTAGCACCTCTTGTTGATAGCAGTTATTTCCCAATTTTATTTCAGCGATTCTTTTACCTTCTATTTCAGCGCATTCTCCAGTTACTGTTTGGAGTTTCAATCCATCTGATGGTTCCAAACCACCGTCAATTAAACCTTTGCGAACGAATGTTCGAGCTGAACCTGTATCCAGTGTCATGAAGCAACCTTTACCTTCAAGTTGTCCGTTGATACCCAAGCTTCCACCATTTACCGCAATTCTTGAAATTGGAATGTAGGCTGCATTCTCCTCACTTTTTGGCTTTACAGTTGCACCTCCAACAGGCTTCCGTTGAATAGGAGACGAAGATCTATCACGCTTCCTGTTCCAGCAGTCCTGTGAGATATGGCCCGATTTCCTACATATCCAGCACAGGAGTTTTCTACTGCTGTTCCTGAACCCTAAGTGCTCTATTTCTTCGGCTCCTCTGTTCTTCACAGAAGACGACAATCTGTCTGCTTCCCCGTTTGTCTTGCACTCCCGTGCCATGTGACCCTCTTCGTCACATACCCAGCATCTGATGTCGCTTCCACTTCTGTGTGCCAATACTTCTCCTTTGATGTTCCCCTCTACATTCCATTTTCTGCATCCACCAGATGGCATACACATCCTCCGTACCATCTCATATTGCATTGCGTATGCGACAGTTTCATGGAAAGTCGCCTTAGGTGTAGTCATTACTTTGATCCTGGTTTCTGGATCTCGAATACCATCTGTAAAAGCCTCGATCTTCATTTTCTCCATAAAATACGGTGGAGTATTCGAGTGTGCCAAATGTACAAGCCGTTCTACTGCCGAAGAATATTCCTGGAGGCTTTCTCCATTCCGTTGCAAGCCGACCCTTTAACTCGATCCGGTATAGCTCCTTTTTGTGGTCGCTGCCATATTTTCGTTCCAACGCATTCATCACTTCAGCATAACTTTTGCGATCGTTTTCTGGTACTGCCTGTAGTGCTTCAGCTGCTTCACCTTTAAGCGCAACTATCAATGCAGCAAGACGATTTTCAGCGTTCCAAACATTTTGATCGGATGCGGTCTCGAACTGGAACTTGAAGATGCCGAAAGATGTGGTACCGTCATACGATGGTGGCTTTAGTTTAATATTTGCTACTTGGTGTACCACATGTGAAGAACCCTTAACTGTTTCAACATCTTGTAACCTCTTCTCAAAATCGTCAACTTTAGTTACGACCTTATTCAAACCACGCTCAAATTCCTGCATTTCTGTTTGAATTTTCTCGACTTTAACATCGAATGTCGTTGACATTTGTAGAAGTTTCTCGTCCAAGTGTTGATTTATGCTAATATTCAACTCATTTATTTGCTGGTTTATCTCATTTTTATTTTCAGCCAATGTTGTAGTTATTTCTTCTTTGGTAGCAGCCATTTGTTGATTGATGTTACTGATTTCTTCCTTAGTTGCAGCCATTTGTTGATTGATGTTACTACTTTGTTGATCAAATTTTAGATTCAGTTCATCTTTATTGGCAACCATATTAGCGTTTACAACATCCAATTTTTGATTCAAATTCAAATTTATCTGTTGACTGATGTTCAAACTAATTTGTTGCATCATAGCCATTAACTGCGTAAAATCACAATTTGCAGGTGGCAATGAAGATGTTGTTTACGCAACAAAACTTTTCTCCTCATCAGCTGCTATTGAATCAGCATTTGTACTAATCACTCCAAACTGGTAACTTTCCACAACTACTCCACTAGCTTCCATAGCTTCTCGAAGCCGTATCGTCAATTCAGTTTTGTTGCCGGTTGTTGCCAATCCACGTTGTTCTAGTTCTTTAACTCAAGAACCTTCAAATCACTTAATAAAACCATTATTAACAGCTAACTAATCCGCCGATGTCACCAATGTTACGTTTTTCCAACCTTACTTCGAATTGGCCTAACTCACAATTCGATAAACGTAATTCCCAATCTCTTCTGAGTTCGATCACTGATTAGTAAGCACAAACACCAGGTTTTATTAAGTATTCAACACCTTAGTTGTTTCACAACAACAGGATACAATACAGCAAACAATATTCTTGACTAGAATATTCTTCCAACAGCTTCCGAAACTTCAACGGTTGATTGTAGAAATTTCCAGTAATAGAACGTTTAAAATAATACACAAAATATTTCTACTCAATAAAACTTAAAACTTTATTCACAAATTTAAAGATCACTTTTATAATTTTAACTTCACTATCGCAGGTTTAAAATAAACTAATTTTACATTTAATTTCACTTTACTGTCGCAGGTCTAAAATAAAACTAATCCAAAACTACAAGAGGTAATTTTCTTATATACCTTCTGCAATACTTCTAGATAATTCGACATCACTTTCCAGAAACCTTGAGAAAATATTAGAATATTCGATTATTTTACGTTATGTTGATTTGATTCATAAAATCGTTTATGTTGACCCTATTTCTAAGAAGAAACAACAACAACAATATTCATTTCATTAATTTGTCTGTTGTGTTTTGTTGATTTTATTTTCCTGGAAGTGACCGTAATCGTCTAGATTTTTCTGAATCGTAACAATATAACATCTGAAACGGTATGCGGTAGGATTTTTATTCAAACATCGTAATGTTGTCGAATTTACGTTTAATTTTTAAATTTGTTTGCAACAAAATTCCTACAGAAACTAAAATCTGAACTAAATAAAACCGAAAATATTCAGAAGTGCTAAAATTTAATAGATTTTTTTGAACTGAATTTAAAAAAATTAGGGATAAAAGAAAGTTGTCATTTCACAGATATTAAATTTTTTTGTGGGTCTTCGCTAAAATGTTGTACATCATCTGTGCTAAGAACCATTTTCGAAATATCCGTTTGTTTTTTAGGGTAAACATTTCGCTAACGAAATCTAGAAAAAAAACATGCATAATTACATATTTTGTGTAGTGGGGGGTAAAACGGTTGATGATGCCTAATCTTTTTATCTATGAAATTTACGATATCGAAAATTGTACTCGTTTAATTTTGTGCAACTCAACTAAAATGAATAAAATTATGCCATACAGGTATATCCATTCTTTTAATTTTCTGATCTAGAGTTCGAACTGAATTCAAATACTCCCCCAAGTATATACGAATATTTTGAGACTTTGTTTGAAATAAGAATGATTGTATTTTAAAGTCTTCCAGTTAACGTAAAATTTTATGAATCACCGTCGTTAGAATTCACCAAAACTGCTTTTCTATTTAAAGAACTACAGAGCTTATTTTATTGCGTCTGTTGTGGTTAACAGTATTTTAGATATTGTGGTCGAGTTCGGTTAAACAGCTGTCCAATGATGATAACATACCTTACACAAGATAAAACCTCCTAGTTATGTCATATGTGGTAATGGTTCTTCAACAAAAACATACTACAAAATCATATAACCAAATTTATGTACTCAGCTTGGACACATATGAACAAAACTGGCAAACATAATGTACCAAAGACACTAACATTAAATCATTATTCGGTGTTACAAAACTGGAAACAAATAGTATTCAAGAATTTCTAAAAAAAAAACATCCCCTCTAAATTTCCATAAAAATGAGATTTCGTATATCCCTTCCAAAAGGAGGAAACAAATAATTTATATTGCAGACACAAACCAAAAACGAATATTAGGTATAGTTTATTTAATTATTGAAACAAGAAAATACGGCCGGATTAATTATAATAGTTTAATCCATGACCATTCGCAAGTATTTTAAAAAGTAACTGAACCTGTATACTTGCAATTCTTTAACTGTAGAGCTTATATTCAAGTCCCTAACATGGCATAAAGTTAGGTAACGTACTAAAAATTTGTTACAATTTCCCCATTTGGTGAAATTATGGGGGAATTGTTTTTTTAAATTTAGGTGGGATCTGTACTAAATTGCAAATAGATTTCGAACTCAATTTCGAAATCAAAGACATTTCATTTGTTTATATAAAAAAGTTTATTTTCAGAAATAAGTAGAGATATATGTTGAGCCGTTCCAAGATATCAGAATTTCACCTAATTTTAAGAAAAGATTCGCAGATAAAAACGTATTCGTCACTTTTACCCTATTCCACGTGTGAAATTTTAATTAAAAAGATGTCCTTGGTAAAACTGGCTAAAAAATTGGTCAAATTATTTTTCGGTTTCAAAATATCAATAAAACTCACAATTTTATATTTTTTCTATATTTTCTACGGTAATTTTATTTTCATACAAAATATTATAAATTTTATTAAAAATTCGCTAAACAACTGTATTACCAATTTATATTTTAAATAATAATATATAAATTTTTCAAAAATATTTATAATTTTGTTTTAATTTTATTTATTCACATTCGTTAGAATTTGATTCTATTTCGATTTAACATGTATTTGTTTTTCTTAGATTTTACGAGTTTAAATTGCAATTTCTATTTGTTATTTTTAAAAGAAATTAATAATTTAATATATTTAATTGAATGATATTTAGTTGAATAATAATAAAAATAAGAGAGCAAATTAATTTCCATAAATTACAAGAGAATATAATATTTTGGAATATATTTGAATTATATCTAAAACCAAAAAAATTAATTTATACAGATAAATATCAAAAGCTTATAAAATTAATATCATTTTGAATATATAAAATAATATGTATAACAAATTTTAAACTGAATCCAATCGATTAAAAGTGGATATATTAACAACTGTTGTTTTTTTTAATTTATAATTAAATTATCGTATAAAAATATTAATTATTATCTTTACTTTTTTTATTATTATCCTTTCTTTCCTATAAATCTTAACAAGTCTTTCAAGTTTCTTTAAATTTTCTAAAATAATATTTGTCAATATATAAAATACTTAATTATATTGGATGATTGATTCTTTTACACTTAAATAAGATTTTGTGAAAATAGTTAGATTTATGACAATAATATCCGAACATAGGCCCAGCCTACACTAAAACTATATTCAACACCTAAATATTAAAAAAAATGAAACATTGATACAAGTAATATGCAAAACCTTTTTTTAAAATAACGATATGGCATGAGAATTGTAACAAAAATCTTTATAAAATCACCCAAAATAATATTTTATAAAACTATATACTAATAAACTATTTAATATTAAAACTGCATTTCTTCCATATTTTTTGAAAGTCGATTACTATCAATACGTCGTCGATGACTTCGGCGAACAGCATCAGCCCTTCTATATGGTTCATTTTTTAAGCCAAGCAATATATCTTCTAAAGCTCCATTATATACTTCATCCTGTTGGAGTAGTTTCTTTTCTCGAACTGCTGTCGTTTTAGTTTTTAATTCATTTATTACAGCCTCCTGGAAATATGATAAATACAATCAATTAACAAATTTTTTTTAATAATTCAATTTCTATAGAATCATACTTGTTGCTGCTTTTTATTGATTTTATTTCTTAAAACAGCATTTTCTTTATTATCCATTGCAATTGCTGCTGCTAGCGCTAAACGTCGTCTTTGTTCATTTTCTTGATCAGACGCCTTTTTTTATAGAAAATTTTAATTTCATAACCATACGAATTTAATTTTAAGAAAAACATATATTTGTGCTTATATATAAATAAAACAAATGTACAGACTTATAGAAAGCAAATTAAAAAGAACAAAATAAAAAATCATAATTTAATAATATTATTTATATATCACAATGCTAAGAAATGTTATTCAAGCGCAGAAAATAAAACAGAAACAAAAAAATTCAAGAAAGAAAAGAAAAATGTGTAAGATAGAAATTAAAAATCAGTGGTCTTTATTTGTACCTTAAAAGCTTTTGTAAATCGAACTATTAAAGCGAAAAATGCATTTGCATCTGTATTTCTTGATGTTTCACCAAAATATTCTACACATTCAGAAAATGCAGCCTGAAAATAAATGAAAAACAAAAATAAATAAAACAAAAATAAAATGTGATAACGGATTAGATCGTCGGTTACTTCGTAAAGCTTTGATTTTAGCTAATGAATACAAATTTCTAGCGCGAATCCAAAGTGTTAAATCTGAAAAATATTTGTGGTTGTTATTTTTTCTGTGAATCGATGTTGTTGAAACTCCAAGTCAATCAAATATATTTATTCATGACTAAAACTAAACCATGCATGTTCAACCGCAGAAGTTTTTTATATGGAAGATAAATTTTTTGTTTCCTGTAAAATAGTTATTTCCATTTAGACATACTAAGCCGGTATGTGGTAGTGGAAGAATTAGTCATCCACGATCAAGTTTGTTGTAACTATATTATAAAAGTTCAGAACAATTGTAGATGACGTGTTCCATCGGTTCCTGATTTGAAGAATACACACCTATCAGAAATGGTAAGGCAAATTGTGTTGATGGTTTGCAGAATTTAAGGCGATTGTTTTAGACGTGAAACACATAATCAGACAATTTGTTTCTGTTCCGTTTTGAATTACAGTTGCCAGGCTCTCGCCCCTTTCATTTGATGATTACTACATATTTTACAATTCGTAAGGCGCCTCTCCTTGACGAGTCCGAAAAATTTTTTAGCTGCCATTTTCCTCGATTCGGCCGCTTTTTTTTCGGCAAACTCCGAAAAATACCCGGGGTCTTGTAAATTTACTACAACGGTATTGTTTTTTTTATTAATGATGGGTTGGAAATTTGTTTTAGAAAACGAGGATAACCTTGTCCGATAAAAATTTGTCTGCTATAGTCGAGTCCGACAGGCGACAACCCAAACATTCCAAAATGTCAATGTTTGGCCCCGACAATAGTAAACACATTTTTGTCGGACAAGGTTACCATCATTTTTTAAAACAAATTTCCAGCCCTTATTAATAAAAAAAAACAAAATTATGATAGTAAATTTACAAGACCACGGGCTATGGGAATTTTTCAGAGTTTGTCGAACGAAAAAGCGGCCGAACCGAGAAAAATGGAAGATAAAAAAGTAGTATGACTCGTCAATGAGAGGCGCCTCACAAAGTATAAAATATATGGTAATCATCACATGAAAGGGGTGAGGACTTGCTGACTATTACCCTTTTGAGCGAACTCTTAACCATTGACAAATTTGCCTCCTTTGCTTCACGAATACTTACGTTTAGAATCGTTTATTACGTCAATATCTCATGTTAGTTGAGAGCTTTGAATGGCCTTAAGACTAGACATCGAATTTAAAAAACATTGATATCACATTTCGACTCACATTGCATTGGAAGTTATTTCTACACAGATATGAATTTGCCATGAATTCACATTGGCATCAAAGTGACATATATAGTATTTCAAATTAGAGAGCCAGAAAATTGTCAAATGATCATAAAGTTTTTCGGCGGATACCGGAAAATCAGTTTGTTACAGATCTGTTTTGGATGTACAGCGAACGCCAACAAGTTGCAAGGGATAACACTCAGATTTTGCTGACTAACTGTGAGTATCGTTTAAACTGCGACTACAACATCAAGTGTGATATATTTCACGTTTTCCAGTCAAGAAAAGTTCTCTATCGTGGTGTCACTTGTATTTACGGTAGTTTATAGCAAGATAGTATCAATTTGGCAGACAATTTCCAGTTCAGTCAATGACAGACTTGGAATATACAAATTGATGAGGCGTTAATACGATCGCCTCACTATGAACTAGGAACACAAGTCTGGGCGCCACAACTGATTCAAAACAAAAAGAAGGAACTAACAACAACACAAAGTCCTCCACTGCGCGTCATCTAATGGCATATCAGGATCACGTTCACATGGAAACCACAACCCTGCCAGTCCAACACACAGTTCCTGCATGTCAATGTATTTGTCAATTTTTTTTTAGTTGTTACAAAAACGTTCATCTATGCAAATAATTAATCAACACTTCGTCACCATATAAACACCGTATAAACAACAGGTTCCATAGACCGGAAATTTCAATATTGATATAATACGGTCTTATTTTTTTTACCAAGAGATTTGATGAAAATTTTATTTTTCACCGATATAAATATCAATCCAATTGGGATATGAAAGTTGGTTGTAGCTTCCTGAATAAAAAAATATTTTTGAGCCATCAAAGAGTTAAGTAGTCAAAAGACAGATGTACACATTTGAAGTAATTCAGGGAACTTCTAATTATCTTCATTCGAAAGGCTGTTTGCTGTACATATTTTTCATGAACATATTTTTCATGAATACAAAATATTACATATTTTTCATGAATCTGCGACAGCGTCCCAAATATTCTGATTTTTTGACAGTAAGTCTAAATATATGAATTCTAAGTATTTAGTATCAAACTAAATGGAGACGAATTAGTTGTATTTTAAATGTTCCTGTACGTAGACTCCTGTAGACGAGAATCTGATACAGTTCTCGGGATTGAAATTCCACTTCAATGTGCAATGGAAGATATTTGCGGCATTCGAAATTGAGAGATTCTGTACGATGAATGTCGATTTGGTATCATGAAGCGCCTGTATTATTGAAAAATTCTCACAACATTGACATAGTTATTTAGTTGTTACTGTAATTCAAGGATATCAATTGGTTTTGAATAGGAAGACCTTTCAATACACGATAGTTCCAATGCACCAACTCGAAACAATAATCCAAACAGCACTTTAGAACTCTCACCGGCAATTAACGACAATCACTCACTTTAATTGGATTTCTGACAATTACAGAATCTTATATATTAATACGCTAACGAAAATTTTGTGGAGCCTAAGGCTTTTTTATTCGCAGATGGATTCATTTCAAATTTTCACTGCTAACTGATATTAGTGTAACTTAGATTTTAAAGATTTTTCACACAAATTGGATCATAAATAAAAAAGTTATAGACGAATTAAATTTACTTCTTTATATAGCGGACTCCCCTTACAAACTAAAATCGAGTCGTCGAACATAGATTGTTTAATGAAAAAAAAAAGATTTTCGGTTCTGTCAAAGCATTTATATATACCATTGAATTTCAAAAACGTGGTCTTCCGCATGCTCATATTTTGTTAAATTTGTCAGCATGAATATGTGAAACGTCATACGATGCATAGACCATGTGGTGCTCTAAATCCCAATTGTTTGTATGAGAGATGGAAAATGTAGTAAGAATTTTCCAAAACCTTTTTCTGAAAATACTAAAGAATCTGTGAATGGTTATCTTTTGTATCGTCGACGTGATAATGGTATGAGTGTTGATGTACGTGGTGCATCTCTCCATATAATCGTTATCTTCTTGCAAAATTCAATTGTCATATTAACGTGGAAATATGTACGACTGTTAAAAGTGTGAAATATGTTTACAAGTATGTATATAAAGGGTATGATTCTGCCAATGTTGAATTGAGAGTGAATGGAGAGAATGCAGTGAATAATGATGATGCGATTGTGGGAAATGAAATTCAAGATTTTTTGAATGGACGGTATGTTGGTTCGACTGAAACTGCTTGGCGCACATTTAAATTTTCAATGCATTTGCAATCTCATACAATTATTCGACTTGATTTTTATTTGCCTAATAGACAAAATGTTTATACCAGGAATGGTAATGTGGCTGGTGCAGTCGCAAATGTATCAAGAACAAAATTTTAGCATTTTTCCATTTGAATTCCATTGATAATTTAGCTAATGAGTTTTTGTATACAGAATTACCATTACATTATGTTTGGCATGATCAAAGTTAATCGTGGAAAAGAAGACAACGTGGGGCTGATAAAGTTGTTGCTCGATTATATATGGTTTCTCCAAAAGATATAGAATTGTTTCATATGCGTTTACTTCTGTTGCATGTTCGTGGTCCAAAATCTTTTACTGATCAACGTATGTATGAAGGTGTTGAGTATCCTACTTTTGTTGCAGCATGTGAAGCTCGATGTATTCAACAAATGATAATGAATGGTGTGAATGTTTACTTGAAGCTTCAGAAATTCAATCACCAAAACAGTTAAGTCAATTATTTGCATTTATCTGTGGTTTGAATGTTTGAATGCTTTAGCTTTATGGATTGAATTTAGAAATAGTATGATTTTTATTGAAGACTTTTTACGAAATTACGATAAAGATGTGTCAATTAATCGAGCCTTGATTGAAATTAATGAAATTCTTCTTACACATAATACTTTATGTGGTGATCTTGGTCTTCCGATTCCACAATATAACTTACAGATTGGCGATGTAGGTCATTTTGATATTGAAGAAGAAGCTATAGTTTTCGATAGAATGTATGAAAACGCAAATAATAAGCAACGTAGTGTGATTGATATTGTTTTGCGTGAAGCTCAACTCCATGATACTGGAAGTAATGTTTTTTTCTTGACAGCTCATGCAGGTGGCAAAACTTTTGTTCAAACGGCAATCATTCATAAATTTAATTCATTAAATCTTTCGTGTATTGTAACTGCCTTCAGTGGTATTGCATCAACTCTTTTGATTGGGGGCGAACTTTGCATAATGTTTTCAAATTACCAATTTCATCATTAGAGAATTCAATGCCAAATATAACTCCAAACAGTGTACATGGCACATATATTAATAATGCATCAATCATTATTATAGATGAAATTTCAATATCTTCTATTCATGCTTTAAAATTAATTGATCGTTTGTTAAGAGATTTGACTCCAAACGAAGAAAATAAAAATAAACTGTTTGCAGGTAAAACTCTTTTACTGAGCAGTGACTTTCGCCAAATTCTTCCAGTTATACCGCATGGCTCACGTTCTATTTTAATTGAAAATTATATTACATCTTGGCAAGAATTTATTAACTTTAAAATTTTGAAATTAAATCAAAACATGAGAGCTCTCCCTCATGAAATTGAATTTGTAGAATTTCTTAGAAGACTCGGTAATGGTGATATGCAAAGTTTTTCACAATTTGGTTCAGATATCATTGAATTTCCTCATAATTTGATTGGTAATCCAGACAATATTATTGAAGAGATTTTTGAAAATATTTCTGATGAAATCAATTCTAAAATCTTGAGTATTATGCCAGGAGAGGAGAAAGCATATTTTAGTTTTGATAAAGTTGTTTGTGATGACATTCGTGAGCAGAACAATTTTCCAATAGAATTTTTAAATATATTGAGTGTAGGTTTGCCACCTCATAAATTAGTTTTGTAAGTGAATTGCATTGTTCTCCTCATACGTAATTTAAATACAGGTCAAGCATTAGTAAATGGAACACGAATGCGTGTAAAAGTTATGCACCGAAATTCAATAGATTGTAAAGTTTTGATGGTGTCATGCGAGATGTACGCATTCTAATTCCACGCATTCATATGACTTATTCAGGAACTCTTCTTCCATTTAAATTTCAAAGAACTCAATTCCCTATTATTCCTGCTTTTGCTATGACTATTAATAAATCTCAAGGTCAGACATTCAACAGAGTTTCCATTTTACTTAAAAAACCTGTATTCACGCATGGTCAATTGTATGTTGCTGCAAGTAGACCGAGTGCGTTTGAATGTTTGAAATTTTATATTTATGATACATCTGACCAAGGTCATTTGTTCAACGCTGATAGAGTTTTCACAAAAAATATCGTCTTCCCAGAAGTCATTGTTACCTGATTTCTTCTCACTTTTCTCAAAAACCTTTTCTTCTTTTATGAGTATGAGTGTCTGTGCGTTTGCTTTTGCCTTAATATGCGTGTTTTTTAATTTCATATTGAGGCTGAAGTTGCCATTCAGTTTTATCATTTTCATCGTTAAACATATTTGAATATTTGTTTTTGATAATAATTGCTGTTTCAATTGTCTATTAATATATAAAATTTTCATGTATGACCGAATTTCGGTCACGGGATTTCCTATATTTTTAAAAATAAAAATTGAAAATTATGCTATCATTTCTCACTACCACTTTTGAAATCATTGCTTCTACGTCAACAAAATGTCTACGACATGCCTAGACAAAATGTCTAGGAGGACCCGGCGTGCTTTGCTACGCTTATAAATAAAGTTTTTGCACAGACATTTTGTTGACGTAGGAGCAATGATTTCAAAAAGTGGTAATGAGAAATGCTAGCATATAATTTTTAATTTTTCTTTGTAAATATATGAATGAAAAATAATCAGCACTCTAGCTGATCAGTTTGCATATATGAAAAATTAGCGATCAAATAAGTTAGAGATCAAATAAGCTTACTTGAAAACGATGCCCTCTCCTGGAAGAAAAATTTCAAAGATATTTTCAACAAAGTAAATGCTCGCTACATCCCTACTGGTATAATACAGTACAATAAACCAAATATTTCACCAGAGGCGTCTGATCTGATATTACCATACACAGAGATGGTATCCGTAAAATAAAATAGATCCAGGCGACACCAAAACTCAAGAACCGAAACCAGCAAATAAATAAACTTGTTATAGAACATAAGAGAAACAAATGGAGAGATTAACCCTTCCTCGGAAACCTGATAATAACTGCAAAATAACACAAGATTCTAGGAAATGCACTTCGAAATTTACTACACATTTTGCAGACAAGTTGAGTAAGCATGAAAAAGATTCTAAATCAGCCTTAAGACACTTACAAAAACTTAAGGATGATTGCACTGAGAATATCATTTTTACAAGTATTGAAGTTGAAAATGCGATCAGAAAAATCAAACCATCAAGAGCAATTGTACCTGTTGGCAGGTCAGTTATTATGCATAAACACAATGTACGCAAGAAAGAGACTATATCACAACAACACTCAACACATTACTAAATATTCTCCAGAGGCCGAATGTATGGAAAACGAATGAAATTAGCTCCATTCTAAGACCCGGTAAATTCGAAGAAAAAAAGTCGATCTCAATCTTCTTTTTTAAAGCTTTTTTGCTACATCGGATACCAAGCTACTGCAACCTAGCACCACACTAACATGGCGTATGAAAATCACACAACACAATAACCGACCTCCCCAAATTCAAAAATCAAATTATTTATTTATTTAATTATATATAATAAATTACAATTAGCGATGGTTTGAACTAAAAACAGCCATGTGAGAGAAGAATCTTAGTCGCACTTGATTTATCAAAAGCATTTGACACAGGCCCGTTGCCCTACTAAACAACATACTAAATACCAATTTGTCAGGCATAATAAAGCTCTCGTTGCGTAACTACTTAAGATTCCGCCAAACATTAGTTAATTTAGAAACCGCTAATCAAAAATAAGAGTAGAGTACTATGAAAAGAAGTAACACAAGGTGGAGTTCTCTCAAGTCTCACTATCAATTTTCAATCCCTACCTTAGCACTTTCTCCATCAGAAGGTACAACTATCATATCATATGCAGATGACTGCACGGTCGTTACCACAATGAGCAATCTGGAACAACTCATCAATAATCTAAACGATTATCTAAATTCCCTAATGGTTTAGAAGAAAGTCATCGTCAGAAAAATCTAATACACTCTTCACCACTTGCACGAAGGAGATAAAAACAAAACTAAACATCCGCATTAACAACATGCTCATTCCTATAGTTAAAACTGGGGGAAACGTTCGCCCCACTACGCAGGTTCAATGGTCTGAGCAGAGCAAGCTGAAAACAGAAACAATGCTAGATGGAAGTTCATGGGACACTGATAAAAACACAATTATCACAACATACAAACCTCAAGTTACTGACACGCACTGCAAAAAATTACAAACAATCCAAAACGCAGCTTTGCGAACCGCTACTGGATGGTAAGTGATGGCTCATAGAGACCACCGGCATGAAGAATGTAATACCTTACCGATCCGAGAACACAATGAAATGCTGTTTAAACAATACATATGGGTTTACCACAAAGAGCAACACCCATGCAACAACATTATATTAATGGATTTACCGCCTCCTAGAGCTATAAGAAAAACTGGTAAACTCTTTCAAACCGATTTTAAAGAGGATTCAACCACTAAGCATATAAGCATACTTATGTCGATCTGGTTTCAAAAGACTTCATACCAACCAAGGTTGTTGAAAATACAATAACTAAACACATACCTAATCGAGTCCTGAATGGAAAAAACACCACAAGTCGATTCAGAAGAGAATCAATTGTCTCGCAGCACTAGATGCATTCTAGCGCAATTACGATCTGGTTGGTCACGAATACTAAATAATTACATGATTGCAATCGACTCTAAAGTTGTTGACAAATGCTCCGCATGTGAGGACACAACACATGATGTTCACCAACTATTTACATGTATCAGACAGATCTGTGGTACCACTCAAAGGCTGTGCCAGAGCTCATGAAACGGGGAAGCGGAATCGAACAAGTAGCAGTCTATCAAAGTCGCTACAACAACCTCAATTTTTTCTATTCATGACTGCACGTTCCTAACTGATTTATCCAACCAAGAGAATTGTCTACTTGTCTAATACACAAATTCCCAGCTTCCGATGAGTTTCTTACCTAAATTTCAATAAATTTTGCCAAAAATGCCGATTGCGTGGGATCTTCTAAATTTTTGTTTTTTATTAACTATTTCTAACTATAAACTTGATTTAAAACACGAGGGTAACCTTGTCCGACAAAAAATTATCTGCTATTGTCTAGTCCGACAACCCAAACATACCAAAATGTCAGTTGTCGGACTCGACAATAGCGGACACATTTTGGTCGGACAAGCTTACCCTCTTGTTCTAAAACAAATTTCCAACCCCTACAGTTAAAAAAAAGGTGGTAGCAAATTTACAAAATGGCTGGCAATCGGCATTTTTCGGAGCTTACCGAACGCAAAAGCGGCCGATTTGAGAAAAATCGCAGATCAAATGTTTTCGGGCTCGTCAAGGACAGGCGCCTCACGAAGTATAAAATATGTGGTAATCATCACATGAAATCGGCGCCGGCCCAAGGGCTTTTTTTCTCCGTAATTCATAACAACATTCATTCACAACAACAATCAAATATGTATTCATAATATTATAATTTAAAAATCTAATCTACAACTTTATTAACAACAATAACCAAAAACCAATTTTACTCACCTTAGCTAGATTTGCATCACGCAGTGTCTTTTTCAATTTGTCTTCTGAATTATGTAAAAATTCTTTTAACGTATGATTTTGTACTCCCTTTGAACCCACTTCAACTTCTTTCTTAACCGATTCCATACCTTTTTCTAATTCCGTCACATCGGTTGTAATATTTTCTAACGAAAATTGTGATGCTTCTTCAATACAATATAGTTCGGTATCAAAATTTAATAAATCCATAAATCTTTGTCGAACTGTTGCAGTAATATAATGCAACAAACACGATTTTTTATCTGTTGATTTTGTATCTAATAAATTATCTAAACTTTGTAACTTAAAGCCATATGCTGGACCACGTTTACTACTATTCAAATAGTTTCCAAATGCTAATATTATTTCTAAAAGTTGTTTGAATTTTTGTGAAGATTTTAATGAGTTGGATGCATTTTTGATGGCGTAAATTTGCTAAAATTATTATAAATCGAATTACATTAATACATTTTCTATAGTAAACATTAAATAATTTAGGCTAACCGGATTTATGGAATTTATATTTTCAAAATAATTTCCCATATAATTCATAATATACAATTTTGTTGAAATTCTTTCAATTTTTGTTAGTTGATACATAAACTTATCTTCATCGGTTAAAATGTTTACATCTTTCTTATCAATAACGTATTTCCGATATGCTTTTATTTCATCATCTGTTGGTATCATTTTTTGTAGGATTTCTACTCGGTCAAGCGATAACCCTTTTAAATCTAAATTGTTTATAGATTTCACAACCGTATCTATTGAAACACCTAATTTTTTTAAGAAAATTGCTGGAAAAAAAGAACATGAGATACGCATAAAGATAATAACAAAAAATTCTACAATTTTCATTAATGTACTCACCAACATTTCGTAATCGAGTATGATCCAATAACGAAACACTTTCAGGTTTATGTCGTTTAGGTGGATTCTTTCCGTCGACTTCTGTTGATCCATTCATTATACCACCAGCAATGCCAATTTTGAATTTTTCTTCAAAATCCAGAAAATCAATTTCTTTATAAATTTTTTCATCATTTAATTCGTTGAAAATGGTTCCTCTAACCTATAACAGCAAAACATTTGAATTATTTATTCTGTCTACTTTAAAAAAATAAAATTTTCCCATGTCAACAAATGATTTAAAAACAGCTATACAAATATTTTGTTGTGCTAGACAAAATTTGACACATGTGTGTATACTTTGCAAAATTATTTGTTTATAAATTTTTTATCGTGTAGAAAATATTTAAGAGCAATGTCAGAAAATGTGTTAAGTAAACCCACTCTAAAACTTATTATACAGTTGGTTTTGGTACTTGAAATTTTGTTTTAATTTCAATATGATTGAACAAACAAAATATACAGTGCCCTGAATATTGGAACATGTGTTATAGTGTTTGAAATAAAAATTTATCATGAGTATACGTTTTCAATTTAAAAGGTCATTTAAGGTCAAAGTTAAAGTTTACTTCGTAGAAGGAAAATTGATATCAGTATTGATTTAATAATAAATTTTTTATTTTTTTTTTTGTTTGATCAAACAGCCTCGTTCGAAAAGTTGTGAAAGATAATTTTGGCGTCATCATTTAATGACTTTAGGAAGTTAAGCTTGAATCAAAAATTCAATCTTCTGCAACACTATACAACACATTTTGCAACATTTTGGTTCAGATTAAATCGTTTTTGGATTGAAATATTATTGTGTGACGAATTTAATTTTTCAATTCTATTGCTAATATGTCGAGGTTTGTGGCATGTGAATATCCTCAAATATTTGTATAAGCTAAGAGCTGTAATTTTAATTAACAATTTTTTACAATTTATATCTGCTATACATTCATAAGAAAAATTATTTTTTTGTGTTATAATGAAAATTTAAAAAGTTTACTTACTTGGTTTGGTTTTAAAGCAACCCAATTAAGCGATGGTAATTTATATTTAGTTTGTACTTTTCTTTTAATTGTCATAGCACCATCAGGCGCCTGCATTAATCCAGCAAATGGAGGTGCAAGAGGACAATTGAACATTGGTGGTTTTGGAATAATTGGTGGTGGTATCGGTGGAATTGATTTATTAATATTAATACTATTTGTTTCTCCATTATTTACATTATTATTTACATTAAATTGACCCGGACTTGAAAACGTAGATGTAGACGATGAAAAAGAGTTCAATTGGCCACCATCGAATTGTGGTGGAATTGGTGGTGGAGGTGGTACTATTTGTGTATTCATATTTTGTTGAGGAACTTTATTGTTATTATTTTCAATATTATTATTATTATTTAATGATTTTGACAAACTATCATTACTAATTCGATTCTTTGTATTTTTTAGTTCTTGTTGATTCTCTTTTAACGTATGTTGTATAGATAAAAGTTCTTTTTCTTTATTTTCATTTAACTTAATCAACTCTTCACGCTCGTTCTTTACACTTTGTAATTCTGATTCAAACTCAGCTAATTTATATAAATAATCTCTTTCAATTTCTGTTGAACGATCTAAGGCACGACCTAAATTATCTTCTAATTCTTGTACACGTTCCAATGCGGCGGTTTTTGTTTCGCTATCCTCCATTAAAGAAGCTACATCAAACACATTATCTAAATACGCTGATATTTGAATATGTAATTCTTCTGATTCAGTTAATCTCAATTTTTCTAGGTAATCATCTAATCCGAGTGATGTGAACTCATATTGCAAATGAACACGATAGTTCATATCCTCTACAGAATGTACGACGATATTTACGAATTGCATACACGCAACCATAAAATCTATATTAAATATTTCATAGTTAATAAAATAATTCATTAATGTAAAAAATCGTTTTGTTTCTTGATAAACTTCTTTAAAATTATCAAATGCAGCTAGTATTATTTCATGTCCACCTTTAACCAAACATATCGCAGCTAATAATTCTAACACTAAAGCTTTTGTACGTAAAGATTTGTGAATGATACTCAATGCAATATTATTGATTGCCTCTCGATGTTGTATCACCATATTAAATCCATATTTATTATTCATAATTGCACGAAGGCACATTATACACACATGAATGTCATCTGTAGATGTTCCCATATTTAATTTAACAATATGTCTTGATCTTCTCTTCAAACTAGGACTATCAATAAAATCATTTAAACGAGGACGATGTGTTGTTACTGAATTATTATTTGAGTTATTATCACTTAAACGACTATTATTACAAGAACTTATTAAATTTACATCATTATTTAATTCACTACTACTATTTAAATTATTTAAATTATTTTCGTTTAATAATTTATTTTCGTCTTTTATTTTTTGCTCATGACGCATCATTAGTAATCGAAAATTTAAATAGTCAACTAATGCATCTAAGCCTTGATTATCATTGTCTAAAAACTCCTTAACCCACTCAATATGATTTGTACGCAACGATATCTCCAAATCACGTAATACCTGTGTTGATGTTGATTCTCCAACAATTTTACGTTTCTAAAAAAAAATTAAGAAAGCAAAAACAAATATTAATATAAATTAATAACACAACAATTATATTTATTTAAATGTCATGTATGATGATATCGATTAAATGACATTGAGATTTCCCTAAAAGTATCATGAAATAATAAATATAAAATATACGTTGATATTAGTTATACAGCAAGTATTTTGTTTATATAACATTTTTAGTTGTTCTTTCTAAATTAAAGTTATAAGTAATTATTTCACGGTTGATTTAGACCAGGAAAATTGGTCTTGAAAAACATTGTAAGTAATAAATTGCACATGTTGACGGAGATGAATTACAACGTGATTTTTTTCTATGGCGCCAGAATCTATTGAGAAAGCTTTTTCTACGCTAGGCGTATGTTTTGAAAGCCAATTTCTACTACTGTACCCTCTCTACCACTAAGTTCTTTTCCTGCATGTTAAACATTTTGGTTTATAATTTTGTTAGTTGTACAACCACCACGTTAACCATGATGGGAACCAAAATAATCATACGGTAAGATCAGCAAGCTCGTGACCCAAAGGTGACATTCTTCGCTCTACTCCGTTAACGGCACTACAACCTGGACCATTCCTGGCAAGGAATTTTTATTTATTATTTAATAATTTTTTTTATCTTACGTAAGATTTTTGATATTCCTCCCGCTTCCTTTTTTAGCAAAAATAACAAAAATTAAACAACATCTCCGCAAAGCTTGTTAACGTAATACTTAAACGCAACCTCATTTGTAAAAACAGGCACACCGCAAAATGGAGTACTATTAACCATTCTTTCGAACTTGGTCATAATTAGTCTGGTGATAAGTCTTTAAATGAACCGATACCAGTGGAGTTAGTATATAAATCCACACAAAACAAAGTTTTTCTCTGGGCAACAGAACCAATCCATTCTTATTCGAGATAGCCTGATCGTCACAGTCAAGATCAAAAAAAGATAAGCATACAAATGTTGTCAATTTTAGAATTCTGTAGGGTCTTTTAGGCTGAACTTGCAGCTATAAAAAAAAACGGAAGTAATTCGACACAATATGTCATTTCTTACTCACTACATAGATATACACAGACTATTTGACATCTACAAAGCTTAATTTATAAATCGTCTTAGTCATACTTGATGTATTTTCGCGCACGATCTGTCTTCAGATCATAATTCAAAACGTATAAAATTGTTTGATAAAAGATCCAAAAAACGAAATATTGAACATAATATAGAGAATTCAAAAAAATGGATACTGAAAGGAACGACACTATTTGAAGTGTTTGTTATGCTCGAATTTAACACACCAACAAACATACTTTTAGAAAATATAGAAAGAAGCCTGCCGTCGGCATTTTATCACCTTCAAAGAATTATAGTTTTCCCAACACTATATGCACCTGATGAACTCCTAACAGACACATTTGATCACGGCAAATCTGTCTAATAATTTATTCTAGCAGTTCGGTCTCACGTATATACGATCTGATTCATGCAATCTGGGACCAAGAAGAACTACCTGCTGAATGGAAAACAGCTCTCATTGTTCCGCTACATAAGAAAGGTGACCGTATAAAGTGTGCGAATTATCGTGGCATCGTACTGTTGAACACTGCGTATAAAATACTAGCTAATGTCGTACTTGCTCGACTCATTCCGTTCGCCCAATCTATCGTCGGTGACTATCAGTGTGGTTTTCGTCCCATCCGTTCAACCACAGATCAATGTTTTACATTAAGGATGAATCTGGAAAAATGTTGGGAGTACAACATCAGCATTAACCAGCTCCACGTTGTTTTCAAGCAAGCATATAGCATTGTCCGCGACAACCTTTGGTCCACACTCATATGCCTTGGTATCCCAGAGAAACTTGTTTCTCTGTGCAAACTCACAACATCGGGATCAAATTGTAGAATAGCAATCGAAGGGTCAGTTTCTCATCCTTTCGATATAACATCAGGTGTTCGACAAGGTGATGCACTCGCGCCCGTACTATTTAATTCGGCGCTGGAGTACGCGATAAGAAAAAGCCGAATTGAGACGCAAAACTGCATATATAACAAATCTAGTCAAGTTCTTGGCTACGCAGATGATATTGTGCTTCTCGGGACGTAGAACAAGCGATATTAAGGATAGTCTCTCTCGGCTTGAAAGAAATGCTAAACGACTTGGGTTATGCATCAACACCGGCAAAACTAAAGTTTTAACAACATCTAGGAAGATACACCTCCCGGAAATTTGAATACTGGCGACTATGAAGTGGAACGCGTGGAAAACTTCAAATACCTCGGGTCTGTAATAACATCGTCAAATGACATGTAGGCAGATATCAAAGACCGTGTCTCTGCCGCATACAGAGTTTTCTACACATACTCAAAACGTTTGCGATCAAAACGTCTTTCGCGGTCGTGTAAACTCACACTTTACAAAGCATTAATCCAACCTGTGCTTACATTTGGAAGTGAAAGCTGGACACTGACTTCCTCCGATTGTAGAATTTATCAACATTCGAGAGAAAGGTCATACGAACAATTTATGGTCCATGCAAAGTTGCTGAAAATCAGTATAGAATCCGAATGAATCATGAAATCAGACAGCTTCTTGGAGGCGGCGATGTAATCAGATTCATTAAATCTAACCGGATTAGATGGTTTGGTCATGTAGTTGGTCATGTAGAAAGGGCTCCATTAGATAGAATGATAAAAAAAGCGTTTCAACAACAACCAGCTGGTGTTCGTCGGCGAGGAAGACCTTAGACAACGCTGGCGTGATGACATCATCCAAGACCTTCGTGATATAGGATGTCAAAACTGGAGTCAACTGGTCATGAAACGAGATGATTGGAAGCTGATTGCACAGACGGCAAAATCCTCCATGGGATGTAAACGCCAGAGAGAGAAAGAGATGAGAGAGAGAGAGAGAGAGAGAGAGAGAGAGAGAGAGAGAGAGCGAGCGAGAGAGAGAGAGAGAGAGAGAGAGAGAGAGAGAGAGAGAGAGAGAGAGAGAGAGAGAGAGAGAGAGAGAGAGAGAGAGAGCGAGAGAGTGAGAGAGAGAGAGAGAGAGAGAGAGAGAGAGAGAGAGAGAGGAGAGAGAGAGAGAGAGAGAGAGAGAGAGATGAGAGAGAGAGAGAGAGAGAGAGTTCGGACAATCCAGGGAGGTCTAAACTCTGTGATTATGACTAATAAGTAAAATGGGGATGAGAATAAGTTTTCAAGCATGATGCATTCAATGTTCAGCATCGCTGGTAACGATATTTATAAAAATTAATAATGCGGGGGGTTGTAGGAAATTACGTTAAGATGTTAAATATATTGTGGATTTATTTCTTGGATTCATTTCTTTCTTTCTTCTAAAGCTTTCACAATTGAATCCTTCTTTTCGGAATGACCTTAGTTGGCCACTTATCTGTTCTAAATGTTTAAATTGTGTTTGATTCTAGTTGTTAATTTAAGTTTCTTATCAAAAATAAAAAAAAACCCGTACATACCCTATGACTTCTTGATGCCCTTGGATCTAGATACGTTCTTAGTTTTGTTAAATAGTGTAATGGTGGATCTTTCGGTGATACCATTTGCTATAAATAAAAGAAAACACAAACATTAAAAAAAACGTATAAATGAATCATTCCTACTATTAAGTAAATCATAATAAAAATTAAAAATAATAAATTTCAAGTTAATATTTCCTTTAGCGATTTCTATTCTTATACATGTATGTAATTTTTTACTGGAGTCAGAAATGAGAATAAAACAACAACAACATAATTTTGGACAAAAACAATTTAATTCTCTATTGGTTTGATTTATATTTTTGATGAATCATTGTTGAGTTGTAGTTTATAATATCATCCAAAAAACTATTAGACATAATTCATTCAATTAACAAAACAGATGATATGATGATGTATAACATTATCATATTCTCTGACAAGCATTTATTATTAATTACTATCATAACTCACGATTATAAATTTGTATAAAAATTTTATAAATCGTTACGATACCGCAAATTTTATATTGCATAACAATTTTATTGGGTTATTGATTTCTAGTTCTCTGTTGTCTGTGATTTTAGTTGTTAATCGAATTTCTTTTGTTTATTAACGAACGGACGGACATGTTTTTGGTTTCTTCACAATAATATTTTCGATAAACTTAAATGAATCACACATTTTGTTTAAATTGCTGACATAAGCCGATAATCTGTTACAATTGTAAAACGTGTCGGGCAGGTTAAATAGAATGAAAAACAAAAAACTTCTAATTTACATAATAAATTTTAAATTGAAAAAAAAAAGATAAACAAATTAATCTCAGTAAAAGTAGCTTTTTCTAACAAAAGCATTATAAAATTCCATTGAATAGTTTTTAAGTACAGTTACGTTAGTAATTCACGTTATTATATAATGTAATTTAGTATAAATTTATATGTTGATTAGAACTATCAATCGTCAATTAGTACTTCAGTTAATCAAAAGTGCTAATGAGTTTCTATCTCAAAATGTTTTGCATCGTGTGAAATAATTTAATAGTTCCTTAGAAGTTTTTCAATATTAAAGAAAACGTTCGATAACATAATCGGATTAATAAGTTAGGTAATCCTATAAATGAAGATAAAAGCAGAATTCTTTCATATGTCTTTTTAGTATTGACCTTTTATTGTGTTATGCCACTCGAAGGAACGTCGTTTTCAGTCATAAAAAAAAATTATTTTTTGGTTGGGGGGGGGGGGGGGGGGAGGGGGGGTTATTTATTCAACAAAACGTTTGTCTGTCCGCAAACTATATTCATACAACCTAATGGTTTGTATCTGTAATTCTGTATACGAGAAAAAAATTGGTTAGCATTTTGAATTAATTGGCAAAGTGGTGGGTATCTACCGAACAACAAATGTTAACCGTCTGATTTCATTCACTTCCCGAAATACTACAGCATAAACAACCCTAAGTTAGCTATTTGTTTGAGACCCGGTGTATTCACAGTTGTTCTGGTGATATCAAGTAAATCAAATCGATTTTTGCAATTATGTATACCATTTGGTAAACAAATTAAATCACCTTGAGGATGTTCGTTCGATTATAAAATCGCGTCATACGGTGACAAACTTATTGACACAAGTTTATCACCAATTTAATGATCATAAAAAATTTTATTGAATGTAATTATCAACTTATTTATGTAAGACCCAGTTGTCCCCTAAATAAACAAAAACAAACCTAAATAAATACCATTCAGTACTTCATTAATATAATAGTGAGATTACATTATTTTTATAATGACATCATATTTATTTTTTTGTGTTCTGCTATTTATTATTTTTACTATTGAATTATTGTTTCTAATTGAATCGCATGAAATAAATCGAGTGAAATCATTTTTCGTAATTATAAAGAGAGAATGTCACATCCATTCCTATAATGTTTGTTTAGAGAATTTAAAATGATATGTTTTACTATTTTGTTGCCATTTTTATGACCTCCATCATAAAATAGAGTAAAACACTTGGGAAGGATTAATATTGACATTATGTAAATTTTTAAGTTTTCCAATTTCATTGACAAAATATATAACACTATACAGTGTACATACAGAGAGAAATTGTAAATTAAGGCTATGAAGTTGTAACATGATTTGTGATTGTATATAAAAATTGATTTGGTATTTTATTTTGTGAATATATACATTCATTTTTTCTTGGAAATAATATAATGTTTCTGCAGAAATAAAATCAGATAGCAAGAAATTTTTCAAACTTGAGACAAGTATTGATGAAAATATATGTGTTTTTTTAATTGTTCTTCTAATCAGAATTGTCTTAATTAACGATTACACATTTATTATTATTTTAAATTTCTTAAGAAATTGATTTCCAACATTGTTCAAACAAAATATTGATGATGAATTTGTCTATAAACATTTAGGAAATATGATTTCGTATTCCATGCTGCACTTCTATGAATGAATTAATTACATTCCCGACGAACATAATGTGCATGGTAAGGCTATTGTGAGGTTTTATTAAATGACTTTTGATATGGCTTTATAAAAATATTACACTGACAAAAAATAATTATATTGCTTAATGATTTTTTGAAATACTTCGGTCTGAAAGATATTGTTGAATATTATTGGAATTTAGAAAAAGTTTAAATATGAGTTTAAGACCAAGGTCCCACAACAACATACGTTCAAAGGTGTTGATGGACGTAAATTTTTCTTTTTTTGTTTTTTATATTTTTTGCTAAAGAAGGGATAACTAAACAATAAATCCTATCACTAACAAAATATGACATAGGCCAATATTTTATGATAGAATAGAGAACATAAAAGTAAATTAAAAAGTAAATAGCAAATTTTTACAAAAATATTAAACTTTTTTTTGTTTAGAAGCATTAAATAATTAAATAATAAAAAAAATTACACTGAACAATTTTTTCAGTAGAAATTTTTTCAGAGAAAAGGTACGTTTAAAATTAGAAAAAATTATTAGTCCAGTAACTTTGTCGCCTGAGAATATGGAGTATTATGCGTCAAATCCGGTAGTTTTGATTTTTTGCAGACTTGTTTATGATGTTGGCTTAATGAATAATCCAAGTTTGTGATCTCGAGCCCCGAACGCATCTTTCTCAAAAATCGAAAAAACCGCGAAAAAATTGTTATTTTTTCAAATTTTGGCGATTATAACCCTAAAGGACTAGGTAGTTTTTTCTTTATACTTTCTTAGGACGTTTTTAAAGTAGACTAAATTTGCTACAATATGATAGTAAAACTGTCTCTGTAGACCCAATAGTTTCCGAGATTAAGCTTCAAAAATCGAAAAAATCGTTATTTTTTCAAATTTTGGCGATTATGGCCCTAAAGGACTAGTTTTTGAAAAAAACTTTCTTGGGACGTTTTTAAAGTAGACTGAATTTGCTATAATATGATACTAGAATTGTCTCTGTAAACCTAATAGTTTCCGAGATTAAGCCTTTCAAAGTTTATCATTTTTTTAACTTCGCAATATTTTGCAATATTTTAGACGTCACTCGAAAATTCATTCAGAAAGACAGAATTGCAAAAAATTGCGAAGTTCGAAAAAAAATGAATAAACTTTGAAAGGCTTAATCTCAGAAACTATTGGGTCTACAGAGACAGTTCTAGTATCATATTGTAGCAAATTTAGTTTACTTTAAAAACGTCCTAAGAAAGTATAAAGAAAAAACTAGTCCTTTAGGGTTATAATCGCCAAAATTTGAAAAAATAACGATTTTTTCGATTTTTGACAAAGTTGTGTTCGGCGCTCGAGGTCACAAACTTGGATTATTCATTAGGCCAACATCTTAAACAAGTCTGCAAAAAATCAGAACTACCGGATTTGACGCATACTGTGATGTATAAAGTTACTGGACATATATCTTAACATATAAATTTTTTTTGTCTGTAATATTTTTAAATAAAGCCTCACTAAGTACCTTTCGAACAAAAAAAAATTACTAAAATCAAATCCGTTCGAGCACAATTTTACTTTAATATTTGATTCAATTGTGACTAATTTTTTTTAGAAATTTCAAGTCACCCTGTGTCAAAACTATAGTGAAAAAACAAAACATGTATTATTTTTTTTTATTATACTAACGAAAAAAAATCGGATATAGTCAGGTTCAGATCATCGCCTTCTTGATTCGATTTTCCATCAATAATAAAAAAATAAAAAATATAAATATCTGTAAGCCGACATGGAACATGACAAACAAAAATTTAATAATTTTTAGGCTGGGGTCGAGCTGTACGCTATCAGCTGCGTCCATAGGTTGGTATTTATGACAACTGACAAGTGATATTTATATTAACGAATAAGCAGTCGTGAACAATACTGTGGTAATAGGTCATGGGATGCAAGGGATAATGACTGGCGTTCAATAATTGGGGGCATATGATATGCTAGTCAAAGGGATATGATATGCTAGTCAAAATTCGATTTATTATCTTACATTCTAGAGAAACATTCAACATATTCAAATGAATAGGTCATAATACTGAGATGAGGAAAGTAACGGAAAACTACCTCATTAAATTCCCCAGGACGATTAGAAGGACGATTAGTCGAGGAAATTGCCAATGGCCCAGAGTACCGGCAACACTTAAATGTGTCAGGAATGTTAAGAATCTCCGGCTCGACTTTGAAGAGAATAGGAACGTGGAATGTGCTATGTATGTATAAGGCTTGAAAGCCATACAATATTATAAAAGAAATGATAAGATTAAATATACCTCTATTGGGTATCAGTGAAATGATGAGTGTTGGTGAAGAAAAATGTTGTGTAGGTGTTATGGTGTTTATTATTCTGAAAATGATGACAACAGACATCGGAATAGAGTGGGTTTTATTGATATGCTGTCAAGTTTGGGGTGCTGCCTCTGTTTCCATCTTGGCCCTCTTGGACTCTGTTCAAAAGCGAGCTATACGAATTGTAGGTGATCGAACTTTGACATCACAACTTGATTCCCTACAACATCGTCGCACTGTTGCTGACCTCGTTGTTTTTTACAAATATCGTCATCAGCAGTGCTCAGATGAAATCAGCGGCATCATGCCTCAAACTTATTCTTACCACCGTTCCACTCGGCAATCGGCTGCCGCAACCAGTGAAACGGTAAAGATCCCGCGCTGTCATACTGGCAGATCGCAGAGAGACTTCTTTGTCCGAACTGCGTACAAATGGAATAGTTTGCCGGAACACTTAGTCTCAGGTGGCTTCAACCCACAGATGTTTAAAAAAAGCGTTAATCTACACCTCAGAACGCCAGTTGTTGTGGGACCCAGGTCTAGACCTAGGTCTTAAAAGGTATTTATGTGTTGTTGTGACACATATTCTAAACCCTATTACACAACACATTTTATTAAAAAAAAAAAAAAAAAAAAAAAATATAAGTACTGAAAACCGTCAAAAGATGGTTAATAAGTTTGAACATAGTTCAAACTTATGAACCTAATGCAGATTATCAGATGATAATATTGAACAATTTTATGCAAATGTGACTAGGGCAATGAAATGTTGAAAGGCTCCTAATATAACAATTGTCATGGACGATTTTCATGCAAACGTTGGCAGTGGGGGATGTAGAGATGTAGTTGGTGGTTTTAGTTTGCGTGCATGCAATGAAAGAGGTGATAGATTTGTACAGTTTTGCCAAGAGGCTTTTTATACATATCATTCAAGAAGGCTATATATATACATGGACTTTCAACGCTGATAGAAATGTAAAGAGTCAAATTGATTATTAAACGATTAACAGAGGTTAAAATATGAAAAAAACGTTAAAAGGATTATAGCCTATTAGTTGAGACATTGAAATAAAGTCTCAAGAAGAGTAAAAACCGATATCAAATTCCGTATTGATGTAAAAAAATTACAAAATTTGAATGTCAAGAATGCAATACAAAATGAACCTAATTGCATACTTTGCTCAACTGGGCGAAAATGTTGAGTCTAATCTAAAACCGTTAACTGTAGCAAAACGAAAACCGTGGATGACAGATAGGATAGAATATTGGATGTTATGGATAAACGTCGTGCCTATAAAGATACCAAAAAGCACATAAAAACAATACGGAAGACAATAAGTCACGCAAAAAAAACAATGACTTACAAATGAATGTAATGATATACATAGAAAGACTAAATGGATTACATGAATCGTTTAATATCCATAAAAAGTTAAACAGCATGTGGGTATGTATAAATGCGGTCATATTAGATATCTGTCACTGTGTGACAGAAATGGTAAAAGTGTAAGCATAGAAAAGAGTTAAACGAATGGAAAGTATAAGTAGAAGCTGAATTTAAAAATGTAAGAACTAAAATGCCAAACATACCAATAGAGGCGAAGTGCTAAAATAATTAGACAACGAAGACGTGATCATAGAATAATTAGTCTTAAGAGTCATGTTCTTAAATTATTCTTGAATACCATACGTAAAATAAAATAATGTATACGAAGTGTTAAAAAAAGATGGGCAAGATACAACTTGGGTTCAGAAACGGTTTCGGAACACGCGAGGCACTACTCAGTATGGAAATTCTAATTCAAAAGTGTCAGGATATGAATGATGATTTGTGTGTGTCTGATTCATCGATTGTGATACAGGTTGACATGAGTGTATATATGTGCTAAGGCATTTTATGACATTTAGTATGGTGCGCATCATGTGCATGACAAGTATGGCGCACAATTTCGTGCGCGGGGCTTTTGTATCATGCACAATTAATGGACATTTCATGCATTTTTTCAAAATTGTTTTACTGGATTATTGTGTCATTTGATATCTATACTAACGACATAGCCGTTAGTATAGACGCATAGTTTTAATATTTTAAATAAACTGTTTTTAGGATATTCGTCTTCACCCATTCTAAAAGGTAAAGGGTTTAAAGTATCGATATTGAAGATGGATATATAACAATGCCAACATTAAACAGAGTAAAACAGACAAAAAAGAATTGAAAGCGTGTATCAAAAGATTGACAATGTATCAATGATGAATATATGGCCATGTGATAACACTTCAGAAATAAAAATTAAAAACATATTTTTAACATGAGTTTTGAAATACGATACTTTTTCAATAAGTTATTGATACAAGTTTACTTTTAGCCGTCGTATCAAATACCACATATTAATTTTCGTATTACATATTAATTTTGTTAGTAATATTATAAAAGTAAGCAAATGAATTTTTAACTTAAATAATTTTAAATTTTAACGAAAAATGTTTTAAAGCAACGATATCAAAAACTTTGTAGAAATAGTTGAAATAATTTCTGAATTTTCCATCAATTGAGCTTTTGAGTTTCATTACACAAAAAAAATCTATTGTATTCTTTTTTTGTACCATGAAGTATCTTTTATAATAATTTTAGACAAAAATATTAAAACTATAAGGCAACATCATTAATTCTAATTAAAATTAAACAATCATCAATCGATGTAACTTTTATATTTGGTTCTGTGAAATTTGTTATATAAATTGCATTCCTGTAAAATATAAACATAACCTACTTGACCAAAATAACATTCACTTGATTGTATTTCAATAAAATGCCTTGGTTCACCTATTAATTTTAATTTAAACAATCAATCTCATATTAAGATTTGAAAGAAAAAAAAACTAATTAAAATAAGTAATTTAAAATCAAACAATGTTCGAAATTTCAACATAATTTCTTAAGTGACCTTAAATATTGTATTTAAACTATTCTAAATAGAAAAAAATATATTTTGTGAATTGTAATTTTTCGTACTGAACTTTTACAGAAATTGACAATAATTCCCCTATATTTAAGAATAAACGACTGCAGCTCAATATATTGTGACTCTATTGATATATTTGTTCAAAACGTGACTTTAAATGTAGACACAATGTATAAATAAACTACGGATATTAACTATTAGTATGTTTCTTTAATATAATTTTTCAATGACGAAATAATTCCTATTGAACGATAACAGCATTGTGATTTTGAACCAATTCTCATTGATAAAAAATGTAATTCGTAATAAATTTTATTAGTCATTTACTTGTGATTTGATTAACCTTATTTTTATAATTGGTCAATTAATAGAAAATTAAATATTAATACTAACCCGATCACAAATTATACTCCATTTCTTTTCATCGTCATAATTTTTTAGTAATTTTGCTTTGTCTGGAGGAAGATCCATAGAAGCCTGTAATAATGAAAATAAAAAATTATTAGTTTTTAAATGAAGTCCAATAAAACTGGTAATGGAATAGTTTATAAATATTTCCATATTTTACTAAATAATCAAAATTTTGCTGTCAATATTCAAAATAAATTTTAAATAGAACAATATTAGATGCATTAATCATCAACTGTAGCAAATTACCAAATATAACTCTATACGTAAGTATACTACCTGGGCAATGTTATCAGAATTAGGAGAATACAGAGATACCGGAAAGATGAGGTTATATACAAAATGCTTATATTCAATTAAACTCATGATTCATCACTAAAACTTTAAAGTCAATTAAACCAAAAACGTTCACAACGAATATCCTCAAGACTGGCGACGAGGATCGACGATGGCGATAATCCTCAAAGGAACATCTCAGAAAGCAGAAATCACAACGTAATAAGAATTTTAATCCATTGCGTATTGTCGTAAAGTCACGAACAGAGCTAACCCTTGAAGGTTGCACTCCTATGAAGTTTTCTGGTTTTGCAAAGAAAGATGGTTCGGCTTCTCTCAACCGGCTTCCCGAACGAAACCAAAATAAAACCACAATCCATACAAAACAAATATGAATGACGGGTTATGAGTAATTTTCATAACCAAAATATGTCGGCTGAGAATGTGACTAAAACGAATGTGAACGACCTTGACCAATGTGACTAAAATAATAACCATATTCGTTAATTTGAAAAATCAAAGTCGTTGAACAAAAATTATCAAACCACAATCTACTAATATTATTGTAATAAATCAAACAAAAAGTTATAAATGACTTCACTAGTAACTTAAATACGAGTATGTAATCGGTGATTTTATTTATCTTTATCGTTTACAAATATCAAATAATTCCGTAAAATCCCACAAATTAAACAAAAATATAGCAAAGTCATATCTACAATCATATTTACGGAAACAACAACAAATCTAGTAATGCAAGATAGATTTGTAAACTACATTCATGATTATTATTATTACTATTAAATTCCTTATCAAAATATAAAATTATAATACTGCAATTTAAAATAAATTTGTATGACTTTAGATTGTTGCCACGTTGATAGCAGAATAAAAGTGTATTTATGTTGATAAGTTGGCGGCCAATTGATCATGGTGTTGTCGGGAGGGAAGATATTTGTATTTTAAACTCCTAATTCCTGACTAAGACACCGTTTTATTATTTTTGTTAAAATTGCCATTCAACCTTCCACTGGGACAATATAACAAAACATTGCTAAAATTAGTACATCTATAGTAGTAGTTTTATTAATATCACATGACGCAAAATTTTAAATATGGTTTACATCCGGCAATATATATATAACAACACTAAACAGTAGAATTATTTTATTATTTCAAAATAGTCAAATTGCATGATAGTTTTCATTTTTTTACGGTATATCATAGTTTTTTGTATATGCTACTGATTTTTTTGTGATTTTCATTTAAATTTTTTATATAATTATTAAAAAAATTTCATGCTGGTCAAATCAAAAAATTTTGAAATTTAAAACGACAAAAACAACAAAAATGAAAGTTGAATTGTTCTTTTATTTTTAAGTAATTTATTTATTATTTTATAAATGGAGGAATTTAATTAAGATATTTATGGTGTTGAAAAGGAAAATTACTACAATATATAATTCATTATTGCTTGATAGGTGACATTTGATCGAATTAGAAATTAAATTTGTTTTTATTTGGTCAAGTATCATAAAATTTTATTATGTAGATTTTTTTAACAATTTTAGAAAAATGACAGATTCGGATTAAAATATGATAAATTATTTTAAATCGGAATTTAACAAATAGTTTTCTAAAACAACATACATTTGATAGACATCAATTTAAACAGACTAAACGTAATTGAATAATTTGTAAAACTTTTTGGGATTTGTATACGGATATAACTGATTTTGCCAAATTCAAGCGTTATTCGTTGTCGGCACGATTTTGGAATGGATGGACGAAGAATTGGCCGATTGTATGAACAACGATGGATAGAAAAAAATCCGAGAATAAAGTTATATCTTCATCCGAGTTTAATTTTCGGCGATTGTATGAACACGGATAGGATTTTTTGTATTTTTGTTTTTATTGCATTTTTATGGCAGTATTTTTATAAGAGACATACTTTTTCTTTTCTATTAAATAAATTTAAATACATATAAATTAAAAAATCTTGTTTGAAAACTTAAATTAATTATATTAAAATTTTATCCAAAATATTATTTATCCTCTTCCAACTATTAATATCAGCTTTATTTGTACGTTTTTTCCATAATAATAGTATGTATTATTGTATTGCTTTCTAACCTATAGCATAATAAACTTAACCTGTTGCGTATTAATCAAATTGTTTTGATTGTGTTAAATATTATTTTTCAAATTTTAATCACAATTGCGTTGCTATTCTTCTCAAAAATCAAATTAATTTTAATTCTTATTTTTTTAGTTGAATTTTGTTGATTGTATGTATGTATATAATTAAAACAATAAAGATTTATTGTTTTAATTGAGAAAATAAAGTTTCCTTTATTTAATATCCTTTAAAGTTAAAGAGGATAAAGCATTGTAATCGATTCGTGTTTAATGAATTTAATTCTCTCACAAATTTAAAATTCTCGCTCGTGCGTCGCTCGAATTTTAAGCTTTTGCTTGAGAATAAACTATCACATTGAACACTAAATGATGGTTAAAAAATTATTATCCTCTTCCAAGTATTAATATCAACTTTATTTGTATGTTTTTTCCATAATAATAGTATTTATTCTCTTCCATTTAATTATATCAGCTTTATTTGTATGTTTTTTCGATAATAATAGTATGTATTATTGTATTGTTTTCTAACCTATAGCCTAATGAACTTAACCTATTGTCTAATGAAAATTTTCCTATAAAAAAATTATCATTATTCAATTGGTATGATTCCAATTGGTCAAATTGTTTTGATTTCATTAAAATTATTTTCAAATTATAATCATAATTGCTTTGATAAGTTTTGTTCAAAAATCAAATTTTAATTTAAATTCTCTTATATCGTTTAGTTGAACTTGGTTGATTGCATGAGAAGGGCGTTTTTTATCATCAGGGTTTTTTTATTAAGCAATTTGATTTATCAATTAAAACAATAAAGATTTATTGTTTTAATTGAAGAAAATGTTTTTATTTTTTAAAATACACAATTCTTTGTCAGAGAATAAAGTATTGTAATCGATTCGTGAATAATGAATTGTATTCTCTCGCAAATTAAAATTCTCGCTCGTGCCTCGCTCAAATTTTAAACTTTTGTTTGAGAATAAACTACTTCATTATTCACTTATTGATTAAACTACTATTATTTTTGTATTGTTTTCTAACCTACACCATAATAAACTTAACCTATTGCGTTATGAAAATTTTTCTATAAAAACTGATCATTATTCGATAGGCTATTTTTCTCAAAAATCAAATTACATAATTTTAATTCTCTTTCTCTTTAGTTGAATTTTGTTGATTGTATGGAATGGGTTTTTATTTATCATCAAGGGTTTTCCATCAGAAATTGTTTTTTCTCAATTAAAACAATAAAGATTTATTAAATTCAACTTAAGTAAATTAAATAAGTGATGTAGAACTTTCAACTTCGAAATTGCCATCGCCTCAACGGCGTAATCGACAGCGTATCTGCCTAAGGATTCGAGCCAGGCACTGAGGAGGAAGGTTGGAATTCATCCGAAACACGAAAAATGAGAAGTGTAGTTTTTTTCTGAGAAACTTCCAATCATACCTTTGAATTGAAAAAATTCCAATTACTTCTTTACTTACTTGAGTTTAATTGATCTCAAAAAATCCCCAATAAAGATTTATTGTTTTAATTGACAAGAAAAAAGTTTCTATATTATATAATACTTTCTCTTCTGTCAGAGGATAAAGTATTGTAAACGATTCGTATTTAAGGAATTTTATTCTCTCACAAATTTAAAATTCTCGCTCGTGCCTCGCTCGAATTTAAAATTTTTGCTTGAGAATAAACTATCACATTAAATACTAATTGGTTAAAATACTCTTATCCTCTTCCAACTATTAATATCAATTTTAATTTTTTTCCATAATAATATTATGAATTATTGTATTGTTTTCTAACCTATAGCATAATAAACTTAACCTATTCCGTTATGAAAATTTTCCTATAAAAATGATCATTATTCGATTGGTTATGATTGTTTTAATCAAATTGTTTTGATTGTGTTAAATATTATTTTTCAAATTTTAATCACAATTGCGTTGCTATTTTTCTCAAAAATCAAATTAATTTTAATTCTCTTATTTTTTAGTTGAATTTTGTTGATTGTATCAGTATGGAATGGGTTTTTATTTATTATCAAGGGTTATTCCATCAGAAATTGTTTTTTCTCAATTAAAACAATAAAGATTTATTGTTTTAATTGAGAAGAAAAAGTTTCTATGGATTATATAATACTTCCTCCTATATTATATAATACTTCGTTCGTGCCTCGCTCGAATTTTAAACTTTTACTTGAGAATAAACTACATATATCATTAAACACTTATTGGTTAAAATACTATTACATATTTTTCTTCGAGTTTATATCGAAAAACAAGTTTTAGAAACGCACGAATTTAAATTCAAAAATAATGACAAGCTCAAAACCCAATTATCCTGCTTTGCGCATGTCAAGAAAAAAAAAACAAATTGTTCTATCCACTGGTCTATACAAGAAAAACAGAATAAAATAGTGGATAGAATAAAAGTATCGAATACATTTTTTGTTCTATCGTGATTCGAGGCTATCTATTCTATCTGTTCATACAATCGGCCCTCAGTTTGGACGAAAGTTGCAAGCACGGAACTCTTTTTTAATGGTTTATTTATAAAATAATATTAAAGTCAGGGACATTGTTTACTGTGATCATAACCGGGCCAAGGAGTAGGCAAACTAGGCATTCGCCTAGGGCATTTTTTTGAAGGGTACAAAAATTATGAAAAAAAATATTTTGTGATTCTTGTAGAGGGAAGAGGTGGGTAGGGGCATCAAATGTCATTCTCGGCTAAGACGTAATTGACTCTGACTATGATTTAAGGATTTTAGATAAGTAGTCAAATTTTGATTCGTCGTTCATTTAAAAGATGGTTCGCAGTAACTGTGATAACAGTATTCGAAATAAACACGTATAAATGACTAATCCAATTATTAAAGAACTTGATTGTTAAAAGTCTTACGATATAGTTGATATACAATTTATTCAAAAATTGTTGCCACAATTGCGGTGTAAAGTGTAATTATAACAGGAAAATAAATAGATTCAATACTATTCATCAAACTTAACAATAAATTTATTCTTGTGGGTTGACTTTATTGATTGCCCGTAGCAACATTAAACATGTACTGCCACTTGTCAAATACTCGTAGAGATACATGCAAAACTACCAAATTCTTTTCATAGCAACAGTTAAAATTAGTATGGCTAATATTTGCAGAAAGAATATTTCGATTCAGAAGAAAAATGGCACTTAATTTTAAGTCTCGAGCCGATTGCGTATGTTATTTGAGCATGTTTAGTTAGAGTTGAGTCTCGACTGCAAACATGTGACTTACTAATCCCCACTGCAAGCGAACTATAACGATCTAAAGCAGCCACCCATAACTTGAAAATCTTACGACTTTGGTTCATGACAAACAAAAGCTGCAAGTAGAAAGTTTACTCGAGAAATTGATATAAAATGGTCAGCAAATAGATAGGAAGTTTTAAGAAAAAGTACGAAAACGAAAAGTACGAAATTATCGCGTAAACTATAAATTCTACGAACCTGAAATTTGAGATGCGTATAAAACTAATCTATCCACACAAGATGAGAGGTTAAAAAAAACAAAGTTGTTTTCTGTTGTTTTACTGGGCTACGATGTGAGGCCTTTGAGAAACTACATTTTTTTTTTTATTCGAGTCAAGTAGGGTATCATATGAAAGGGCTCCACTTCAGCATTCCTTAAAAATGTATTTCAGAATTTTACACCCCACCCTTTTTTGTATAATGATGAATAATGAAGTTAAAAAGAGTTTTTTGTCGCTTAAGCTTAATGAGTGCAGGGGTGTCATTTGAGTAAAAGCTTAATAAGTGGAGTGTCATTTGACAGAGCACCAAAATTAAGAAAGATAATTTGTTTTATAATTTTGTGGTGTCCCGAAGTTTCCACGTTGGTTGAAAGAAAAATTTGAAAAAATTTATAGAAGCCGGAATTTCTGATATGATACCAACCAACAAAGACTTAGTTAAATTTGAGCTAATGAAATACGACTAAGATGAGAAAAATGTGAAATACCCTATTATAACCATCATTTTCAACCCTAATCGGATCGTAATAGGGTGTCTTTGAACAATTAATAAAATATGACAAAATATGACAATATAAGTTCAATGGTTATACATTAACCTCGACGTTATTTCAGACTAGCCTAAGAGGTTGTTTTAGAAAACATTTTCGAAAAATCAAATACAAGTATTTATAGATTTTTACCACTATGAAAAAAATTCTGTTACGATTTTTTAGAAATTCATGTTTCTTAAATGATAATGCTTACATAAATCTAAACTATAATCAACTTTTAACAAAATAATATTGATTATGTATAATTTTTTTAAGCATAAATGTTATAGGTATTATTTTATATGTTGCATTCTTTTACTTTTTTTTTATAAAAAAGTTTTAAATTTCAAAATCCGCCCTCGCATTATACATTTACAGTTAAGTGGCAATAGTAAAGTAATAAAAATCAAATGGTCGTAGTATTAACTATTTTTTTATTATCTGTATCAAAACAATTCTTTAAATTTGTAGAGTGACTATGCTTTTTCTGTGTAACTTTAAGAGAAATGGAAAACAAAATGGTTTAATGATGATTAATGTTTTATTGGATGTTGGAAATTACGTATGGAAGAAAATGTTAGCGTAACCTCTTCCACGATTAACGTCATAATTTTGTTTAGAACAATATTCTATTTTTTATAAATTTCAACTAGTAGCGATCATGGAAACCAATCGAAATTAACATTTTGTAGAATAGTTTGTCGTAGAAACAGATCTTTCAGTAACCAGAACTGACAATATTGTTTAGAATCGTATCCTTCACTTATTGATTCTATATTGAAAATTGAAACTTCTAATAGATACGAAGGCAAATTTTTTTGCATAATTTCCACAAAATTGTTCAAAATCGTTTACTAAACGATAAATATGAACGATCATGTTTAGGTTTACCAAAATGTCGACAAACAAATTGGTAAACAGTAAGGGCAAACATATTGCATTTATACTTAATTAATCCTGTTATCTTTAAATTAAACCAAAAACACACCACTTTTATCAACAGACATAATGTCTCAAAATATCTGAAAAATATTTTGCTGTTCAGATAAGATCAACAAAATATCAAAACAGAACCAAGTATATAATAAAAATAATTAAATTAGTATAAAAAAACCATTCAACAAATCCTAACTCTAATAGTAACATGACATCAACAGACGTTGCTTGAATCATTCTATTTTAAAGCAAAAAAAAAAAAAGAATTAAACCAAAACATTATCATATCTTATTTCTGTTGAATGTTGAATTTATCTTCTCCACATTTTTCCTTACTGATCTCTACAATAAAGTTGATAATTTCGACTTCATACAAAATTTCCCTCTGGTAAAAGAATTATTTCTAATGTCTTTAGGAGCTAAAATTTACTTAAAGAACAAAAACAAAAAAACATTGACTCTCAAAAATTAATAAAACAATTCAAGGAAACAGATGGTTTCACTGTTGTTATTTAATGCTATTTGTTTGTTGTGTTTATATTTGATGCGTTTGATCTAATACTCGTAGAGGAAACACGTATTGTAGATTTTTTTTTATGGATTTTCAATTTTTTCACTATTTTTAGTCAAATTTATATAATCTACCTATATTTATTTCTATTTATAAATAAAGTATTAAAATTTAATTGTTGTTTGTGTTTTTGTATTATTTTTTATTGTTAGTGGGGGTCTAACGCTATAGTTTTATGTATGAACAACATCCGTGGTAAATTAAAACAAATTAAAGTTTTTGCTGATATTCAATAATTTTGAATATTGGTGGCTCTTGAATTTTTTGGTTCTTATAAAAGCAATTGTGTTTAAAAGTCAGGATATTAGTAAACTATTAATCGTTATAGAAATCTTCATATCGATCGACCTATAATTTTCTTTCTTTACCTATAATTTTTTTAACATTCTTAACACGGAAAGTTCTTGTATTTGGGTCGATTTTGGAAATTTGATTTTTTACGATACCTTTACGTTTCACATGAAGCTATTTAGGCAATATCTTATGTAGAACTGTATGAGTGTGAGCCTGAATGTGTGTATCATGTAATGCATGGGACACAAACATTTTGTCCAACTCTTTCTCACGAACGAATGACCCCTGATCTTGGGGTATCTAAGGTAAAGTGACGAATGATCTTGGGGTATCTAAGGTAAAGTGACCAGACGTCTCGCTTTTGGCGGGACAGTCCCGATTTTTATCAATTTGTCCCGCGTCCCGCGACATTTTAAAAATGTCCCGATTTTTCAAAAGAAAACAGAATTTCGTTACTCAATGAAAAAAAATCGTTATTCAAAATTAAATTTTGCAATTTAAAAAGTTTTACAACACAAGTCTAGTGATTTTGTCACTTAGTCTAGTGATTTACATTCAGTCGTACTCTCCGTTTACTGCAAAAATTTTCAGATAAAGAAACATTTCTCTCGGTTTTAATTGGAATTTGGATGTAGGTTTTATCAAAATTAGAGCGTTTCTTAGAAATTTCAAATTGATAGTGATCTTACCACCAGTAGCTTTAAATATATTCATTTTCTGGGATGTGAGAGAATGTATTTCAAATAAGGTTACATATTTATGAATTATTTTTCCGAAGAGATTTGAATAGAAATTTTAGGATTCCATCTACAGATGATAATGAGGCATCCTGGCGGTTGAGAGTTTTTATTGATTTTATGGCTATTTGAATGACACTCAAAATATTTAAAGCAACCACATCAATTTTTTTTTTACTCCATAAATGATTTAAATTGAGATAATTTAAAGTTTTTACAACTGCTGGCTTTGACTCGCAAAAACAGTTGTCATGGTTTCAAAAGAATTCAATCTAGTCTTCCAGTGCAGGAGTAATTGCAGCTCGTTTCTCTCCTCAACCAATTGTTTTATATTATTTTGCAAAATATTATTGCGAACTGGCGAGTTTTAAAATAATTTTACAATTACTCTAATTTTGGAAACCGTTACTTGTATTTTCATATTTTGATTTAATAGCAAATTTTCATGTGAGATCCCACGTTTCTCAATTTCCATTTCCAAAATTCTATCCAACAATCTTAATTCGAAATATATACAAACTCTTCAAAATTCAGCAGAAGCATTTTTATGCTTGCATATACCAATTATTTTAAACAAAATAATTGATTTAGAAATGAATGAATTTTTGCAAATAATAATTTTAATTATAAAATTAACACTATTTGCCGTTGGGACGTAATAAATAATTTGATTATCACACCCTTTCCTTTTATTTCTCCAAATAAATTAATATATTTATATACTAACACTCCACTCCAAAGTAGAATAAATTACTTCAATGTTAAGCATACTGTAACGGCGGACTATTTCAATTTTTACTCTGAAAATAATAATTTTCAAACTCAATTATAATTTTATTAATTTTCTTAAATTGTAGTAAATGTAGCAACATTTTCCTGTACTATCCGTTGACGGTTTACTTACGTCATCAATTTCACTTAACAAACATGTTTATATAAATGATTTTTTTTTAACTTGGAAAAAGGGGAATTGTTTATGGAAGGGGAAACAAAAGATCAATGGTATGATATAAAAGTTCGAATTGTTTAAATCAAGGATTTCAGTATAATTTTAAAAATCAAATGATTAAAATCAATGTTTTTGTGAAAAAAATGTTATAAAAAAAATATATGTTTGGTGTTAAGAATAAATTTTGTTTAAATTATTACAATAATTGTTTAAGTTTTTTATTATATATAAATAAAAATCAAATTTTGTGGAAAAAAAATGTTATAAAGGAAATTATGATTGCTTTTTTTGTGTTAAGTTATTTTTTCATAAAAGAGTGATGTTGTTTAATAAAGAAATTTATTGGTTGAAAATCATTGAAAAAAAAGAAACCATATTTGTAAATTAGTCATTTATTTTGATTATTGTGAGAAAAAAAGCGAATCATAAATTAAAGCAGAGAAACAAAAATGAGATTATTTGTGCAGCTTTCATCATCTTCTAAAACAATATTATTATCACCATGCACGATATTCTTATTTTGCACAATGTCTTTAGCATCATTAGGAAAATCACTTGGTGTTCGAAGTTTCTATGTTAAGTTGGTATTAAGAATCTTTGAGTAATGTAAAATTTTATGCAACCATTAAACAATCAATACAAAGGATGATGGTTTATGTGACATGTTTGGAAATGGACAACTTATGAACAGTCGAGGGGAATTATGTATCGTTAGTTACACAAGGACACTAGAAAATGAAACAGTTGTAGAGAATGAAGAAAATATTGTTGTTCAAACTGGTGATATTATGAATGTTTTTAATTGCGATGGTAGTTTTATCCATCCATATGTTGCGTTGATGAATAAAAACTGTTATAGCGATGGAGGTTGTTATGAATTAAAACGTCAAAGCGTACTTTATATGATATGGGAAAACAACATTAATCAGGATAAATAAATGTAAGCTTATTTTATATATTTTGATTTGTATAATTTTTGATTTTGTTTTCGATTAAATTATTTTCATTTTAGTAATTAATAGTATTTTTCTGTGATACAAAGAAATAAGAGATTTCCAAGTGATAATTTGTTTGTGTATAAATTCAGTGTTTCAGTTTTAATATAGTTTTTGAACTATCCGGCGTAAATTAAAATAATAAATTTTCAATAAAAGTTCAAATGGTTTCAATACTTTTGGTAAAATTAAGGGACTCCAATTTAGACCGTCAACGGGCTAACTCAAAAAGAACTTCTTTTTTTTAAATTAATATCAAATAAAATAAAGTTGATTCCAAATTAAAGCGTTTAATTTTTTTACTCGGAAAAGTTGTAAGCAGCATGTATACCAGGACGGTTCGGCGTCCGTAACAGTCATCTAAAAGAAAATTTTGTTGTAGAATTGAATCGTATTTATGGTGGTTTGTTAAATTTCGAGATTCTATTTCTCGAGAAATAAAAATCTCCAAAAATGTGGAAATAATTCTTGGAGAATTGAGAGCTCAAGATAACAAATCTTTCTCAAGCATTTTGATACAGGATTTTTCAATCAGAAACTCTACTTGAGACTTTGCAAGGCATTTTATGTGTGCAATATAATTTAACAAATTCTTGTGGAATATTTCATGATCTATTAAACAACAATAGTAATTCCTCCTAAAAAAAATTTACGTAAGTAGGAAATATTCCGAACAATGAAATAATACTATACAGTAATTTTTTTTATTTATTATATTTGTACGTTGCAATTATCTTGAATTGGGTAGCGAAAATCCGAAATTCTACGTCCACGCCATGCTACCTGGGTAACGCTAACAGAATTAGGTTGGTGTAGTTGAGAGGGGCAGAGTAAATACTGCTTATACTCAATGATTCTGCACCATGGCGAGTCATTGGCGCCATAAAACCAGTGCAACTCAAGCGTCTGTTCTCCATGTTAGGGGCGGCTTGGAGCGGGCGTCTCTCTTGGATCAAGCGGCTCGCTATATAAATGTGTAGAAAGCGTCTGTTCTCCATGTTAGGGGCGGCTTGCAGCGGACGTCTGTCTTGGATCAAGCGGCTCGCTATACAAACGTGTAAAAAGGTTGTTTCTGGTGACCTTAAGATGCAGAACGAACCCATTCACGAAAATTTGGGTTGGGCGAAGGGCTAACACCCCATTTCCGTAAAAAAATTACTGTCATGAATTCTGTACACAGGCCTCGGAATATCTCGGATTCAATATTGGAACGACCTCGGAAACTGTACCCGAACTACGATTTAAAAATGGGAACCTGGAACGTGCTAAGCCTTAGAAGACCAGGAGATCTCCTAAAACTAACACAACAAGTCGAGAGCTACTCACTGGATATAGTGACATTACAAGAACTAAGATGGCCAGGTAGTGGAATCCATGCAACAGCGAAAGGATACACTCTTTATTATTGCGGTCATCAAAACGGAGGAGAATTCGGAGTTGGCTTTCTTATACACCGTCGCGTGAATCAGCATGTTATCGACTTCTGCCCAATTAATATGCGGTTATGCACACTGAGAATCCGCACGCAAAAATTCAATGTAACGATCGTCAATGTTCATGCACCTACTGAAGATAAAGCAGATGATATTAAAGACCTGTTCTTCCTAGAACTCGAAGAAGTCATCAATAAAATCCCGCGGCACGATATAAAAATCGTGGTAGGTGACTTTAATGCTCAAATCGGTAGGATTGCAGAACTTAAAACACATATCGGCCCTAACAGCTTGCATCATACCAGCAACAATAACGGTTTTCGCGCAGCCGAGCTGGCTATGATGTATGATCTAGTAATTTCCAGCACTTTCTTCCCTCACAAGAGAATTCACAAAGCAACGTGGAAATCAAATGACGGAAGAACAGAAAATCAAATCGATCACGTCATGATCTCTAAGAGACACTTTACAAGTGTAACTGACGTTCGATCATACAGAGGTGCTGATATGGACAGCGATCATATGCTTGTCATCTTTAAGTACAAGTGCAAATTATCATCTACATTTAATAGACAAGCAAAAAAGACCGTGCGCTGGAATGTCGAAGCATTTAAACATCCGGAAACGCTGAATAGATATCAGGAAATAATTACACAAAACATAGAAGAGCATGACATCTCTTCTGAGATGCCATTTAACATACAAGAAGAATGGCAAACGCTTCAATCAACCATTATAGCCGCAGCACAAACTACAATCGGAAAGCGGCCACCGAAATCACACAACGAATGGTTTGACGACGAATGCCACCAATCCGTTGAAAATAAACAAAAACTGCGAGAAAAATGGTTAACAAGGAACACCCGAAGCTCCCAAGCTGATTTATGTGCCAGAAAAGCCTCAGCAAAACTTCTACGTAAAAAGAAACGCGAACACATGAAGAGCTGCATCGAAAACATCGACCAACATGCGGCCAACGGAAATTCAAAAGAGTGCTTTGCCAATGCACGGAATCTGACAAAAGATTTCCACCCAAGATCTACAGCCATCAAAAATGAAAATAATGAACTTACAACAAGTGAACGCGATGTGCTGGCAGTGTGGCGATCCCACTTTCAAGACCTACTGAATAGAACGAATGAAGTTCATCCTATTCGAGCAATTGCGCCATCAAATGAGGAGATTTTTGTCCCCTACCCAGCAATAGAAGAAGTGGAAGCTGCTATTAAAAAACTGAAAAATGGCAAATCACCAGGTTTCGATGGTATTCTCGCAGAACTTTTGAAAAATGGAGGAGCAGCTCTGGTCTCACGTATATATGATCTGATTCTTGCAATCTGGGACCAAGAAGAACTACCTGCTGAATGGAAAACAGCTCTCATTGTTCCGCTACATAAGAAAGGTGACCGTCTAAAGTGTGCGAATTATCGTGGCATCGCACTGTTGAACACGGCATATAAAATACTAGCTAATGTCGTACTTGCTCGACTCATCCCGTTCGCCGAATCTATCATCGGCGACTATCAGTGTGGTTTTCGTCCCAACCGTTCAACCACAGATCAATGATTTACCTTAAGGATGATTCTAGAAAAATGTTGGGAGTACAACATCAGCATTCACCAGCTCTACGTTGATTTCAAGCAAGCATATGATAGTATCATCCGCGAAAACCTTTGGTCCGTACTCATATGCCTTGGTATCGCAGAGAAACTTGTTTCTCTGTGCAAACTCACAACATCGGGATCAAATTGTAGAATAGTAATCGAAGGGTCAGTTTCTGATCCTTTCGATATAACATCAGGTGTTCGACAAGGTGATGCACTCGCGCCCGTACTGTTTAATTTGGCGCTGGAGTACGCGATAAGAAAAAGCCGAATTGAGACACAAAACTGCATATATAACAAATCTAGTCAAGTTCTTGGCTACGCAGATGATATTGTGCTTCTCGGACGTAGAACAAGCGATATTAAGGATAGACTCTCTCAGCTTGAAAGAAATGCTAAACGACTTGGATTATGCATCAACACCGGCAAAACCAAAGTGTTAACAACATCCAAGAACATACCTCCCGGAAATCTGGATACTGGCGACTATGAAGTGGAACGCGTGGAAAACTTCAAATACCTCGGGTCTGTAATAACATCGTCAAATGACATGCAGGCAGATATCAAAGCCCGTGTCTCTGCCGCATACAGAGTTTTCTACGCATACTCAAAACTTCTGCGATCAAAACATCTTTCGCGGTCGTGTAAACTCACACTTTACAAAGCATTAATTCGACCTGTGCTTACATTTGGAAGTGAAAGCTGGACACTGACTTCCTCCGATTGTAGAATTTTATCAACTTTCGAGAGGAAGGTCATACGAACAATTTATGGTCCATGTAAAGTTGCTGAAAATCAGTATAGAATCCGAATGAATCATGAAATCACACAGCTTCTTGGAGGCTGCGATGTAATCGGATTCATTAAATCTAACCGGATTAGATGGTTTGGTCATGTAGAAAGGGCTCCATTGGATAGAATGATAAAAAAAGTGTCCCAACAACAACCAGCTGGTGTTCGTCGAAGAGGAAGACCTAGACAAGGCTGGCGTGATGACATCATCCAAGACCTTCGTGATATAGGATGTCGAAACTGGGGTCAACTGGTCATGGAACGAGATAATTGGAAGCTGATTGCACAGACGGCAAAATCCCTCCATGGGATGTAAACGCCAGAGAGAGAGAGAAAAATTATCTTGAATTAAAAAAAAATATATAACAAAAATTTTTGTTTCTTTATATAGACAGACCCCCTCCCTCCGGTCAATGGTGTCCCACTTTGCCAATGTTAAAATCTGGTCACCTTAATCTAAGGGTAACATAGAGTTCAGACATCTTTGAAATTAATCTGTTCGTATTCAGTTTTGTGATTTAGAAAAAGACTAGAAAACGTATTTTTGCTATACGCGGTTATTGACCTATCATTTTGTTTGTCATCATGTCAACTCAGATTGTGATTTTTTTTACAAAAATCTCAAAAATAAGTAGGATTTTCATTTTAATGGGTAGTAACGTTTTCTTCCATTTCATTGCCGATCTTTCAACCTTTTTTACATTGTGTCTAGCGACTTCATTGTTATATCTTAGGTTGGATTTCTCAGTGTGTGTCGTATCAATTTTTATTTTATTTTTCATGCATAAGTCTCTGTGGCTATGTGATCTGTGTTGTCGCAGAAGTTCTTGACTACTGATGATGTTTATGATTAATCGTCTATAATTATTGACAAGTTCCTATAGTTTTTTTTTTAATAAAAAGTGTTGTGTAGTAGGAATTACAAAATGTGTCACAACAACACATAGATACCTTTTAAGACCTAGGTCCCACAACAACATGCGTCTTGAGGTGTTGGTGGACGCTTTCTTTTTTAAATCTTTGTGGATTGAAGGCACTCGAGACTATTGATTCGGGCAAAGCATTCCATTTATACGATGTACGCACAAAGAAATCCCTTTGCATTTTATTACTATGACAGTGAGTTGGTTTGTAATCTTCTGTGTTTGCAATTGGTACACAACTTTAACGACATCATCGAATTGTGTATTGTTGATACTTGATGGTGATTAAGGTACTCCCGTCAGCGTCCAAACTTCTATAGAATTTGTTTTTTTAATTTTCACTTTGAAAGGAAATTCATGTTCAGTTGATAGTTTGTCTATTTTGATGCTGTATGTCTCCATGTTTATGTGTGAACAGATAGGTATCATCCAATCATGTGAGTCTCAGATTATTGATCCGTCTTGTTTTGGGTTCAAAGAATGCTATTTGATCTTTGTTACATCATCTTTTAAAATAATATTTTTCATAATTTTGGTGTAGAATATGGAAGAGGAAGTGAAGCTTCATTGCAATTATCAGATATACCAATATTCGTGGAAGATGACTGCTAATTATCAACGGGAAAAACCAGTATCAGATATAATTTAATAGAAGATTTATAGTATCCATCAAATATGAATATAAATCATAAATACTTACATATTTATTTTACCTTATTTGTTCAATTGCGTAAAAGTGTATTTTTGTTCCGGTAGATGGCAGAAACTGATCAGATATTACTCGTATTAAAAAATATAAATATTTTTTAACCATAAAATAAATAAATAAATATAAAAAAATAAAATAGGAATTGCAATATGTATCACAATAACAAATAATAATACAATAAAAATGCATTTAACCTAGATAAGCAACACAGTAACCACAGCAACTTATATTCTGAAAAGTCTGGTTAATTTTTGTGGATTGATTTCGTCAAATAATTCGATTGCGTCATTATGATTTATGACAGTGTGGGATCTCGTCTGTTTTCAAACTTTTCACTATAATTTTTCAAGAATTGACGAGAAAAACAGAAAATATATTTGAGGCATGGTGCTTCCGATTTCATCTGAGCACAGTTGATGACGACGACATTTATAAAAAATCACGAGATTAGTCTCAGTGTTGTAGTAGTGATTGGATAATTTTAATCAAATGATTTATATGATTCAATCGATTAAATAGATTTTATTAAAAAAATATTTGTAAATGAAGCACCATAAGGGTTTGAAAACTTGGTTAGTGACAGCGATAGAATTAAATATAAAATAGTATATTAAGAAACTAGATTCATAATCGACGATTTTTTCGCACGCAATCTGTTTAGAAAACGACCCGCGCAGCGGGGAGTTTTCTAAAGGATAAGTGCGATAAAACGTCTTATGAAACGAGTTTTTTATACTATTTTTTATATTTTGCATTTTTTGTCTTGAAATTTAAAAAAATGTGTATTTTATTAAAAAATAGTCAATTTGAAATTTTGTTATTATAACTAATTATTTTAATTAATTAAAATATTTAACACTAATTTCGATATTCTTATTAATTTTATTTATATAATTATTCGTTTTAGTTTTCACTGATGTTTGTATGACCAATGTGACCAACCTTGAAAAACAAAACTTTGCGTATCGTAATGAAGGCCATTTCGATACGCGGTTGGGTATCGAAATGACTTTATTTTAGACGCAAAATAGAAAAATAATTAACAATCATCATGTTAAGTTTGCAATGAATTTACCACCCTGTTCACCCCTATCTAATATAATTATCTAACCAACGCTAATAGTTAATAATAAGAACAAAATTAACTAGAACGGTGTAAACCCAAGATACGAAACTATCGAAATACTAACACTGAATATAACTACATATCCCAAAAAAAGAAAAAAAAGCGATATTGGCCTAAGTCCTAAGATATCTGTGTAACAAATTTGGTTTCAATATGTCAAGTAGCTTCTGAGTATCTTGTCCGATACGAAGATTTCAAGAGCCATTCTACAGTGTTTTCTCACTAAAGAGCTCCTGATCCATACTTCCGAAGTGCAATTGATACTAGAACTGAAATCTAATGACTATAATACGTTACGAATGGAGTTCGTTGGATAGATTATTGAATAACAAATGAATGATGTTTTGAGCAACATCATCCTAAGCAATGAGGCTCATTTTCGCCTTATTGGCTTCACGTTCATAATCGTCAAAATTACCTCATTTGTGGCTCAGAGAACTCACATTTGATCGTCGAAAAACCAATGCATCCCATGTTGTCACTGTTGGTTCATAATTTTTGGATAATAAGGTAGTTCAACTAGTGAGTAGTGACTGTGTCTTACTGCATGCTCGATATCGCAACATTGATTTTTTTTTGGCGTTACCATAGAAGTGAAGCGTCTCTGCACTTTTGACACCGATGCACTTGACATCGATGCACTTTTGACAGTTTATACTCCTTTACACTTTACCAAAAAAAGGTCGTCGAAACACAAGAAGTATAAGATACTAAACAATATTTTGAGACGTGAATAACACAACGAGAAACTAAAAGTTCGATACCCGGGCATAGCTATATAAGACTGTGACAACACTTTCCGTTTATTATCTTCTTTGCGCGGGTTAAGGCGGAGAATCACATAAAACAGAAACAGAATTCCATACATATTTTACAGCAACAGAATTTTTGCTGTCAAATTTGTATGAAATTCTGTTTCTGTTGCATGTGAATGCCCGGCTTTATTCCCTTTTCTCTTCATAATTATAATGAAGTAACAAGTCGGTTTCGCCAAGTAGTTGATACATATTTTCCACAATCTCACCTGGTCTAATCTGGTCGCGACTGGTATCATATCATGTGATTACTGTTCAATCACACCGCTGGCACGCAATCTATCCCGAGCAGAAATATGTCAGGGCTCAAGTAAGGTCCTGATCAGGTTTGCCCTAGTCCGGATCAGGCATTGGTAGGGCAACTTGATTGGGCCCTTATCATGCGTGTAACGCTTTTGCCCTATCAGGTCCCGCCTGATTGGGATTACTGGATTAGACTCTGATTGGGATAATCGGATCAGGCCCTGATTGGGATACCCAGACCAGACCCTGATATAAATTTACATATTATATACATAAATTAACCAAATTAAAATAAAAAAAATTACAATTGAAAAAATCAAAACATACATACCACCTTAATCACTATTATTATAGTCTTTCAGCCGAGAAGCAATAACTAAAACATTCATGAAACGATGTTAACTATATATTTCTAAAATGGGTAGTAGTGAATTTTAGCCAATTGAAATTTCAGCTAGATCAAATACGAAAAACCTGATCAGGGCCGGATATATTCAAATAAGGTTAACCCTAAATGGGTATTCTAAATCAGGCCCGGAATAGGCCCACATCAGATTGCTCTAATAGGGATTGCCCTTGTAGGACTGACCAGGCCCTGATCACGCCCTGACTGTATTCAGGTTTTCCCTAACTAATTTCTGCTTGGTTATATTGCGATACAAGTATTAATTGCCTGCATGTCATTCCACGATGTTATCAGATCGAAAGCTTTGGAATTTCCTACTATTATCAACTAAATTTAACCACTAGAACAAACATAAATTATGTAAAAATAAAGCACATTAATATCAACTACCAAAAAAACAACACGAGCTACATAATTTTGTAAGAAGTCAAAAACTACATGTTTGTTGAACCTATATGTTTCCGGACTGTCAAAATATTATCATATCATTATACTATCCGAGAGGCTTTTTATCAAATAAATTAGATTTCAAAACCTAACTTCTTATTTCATTAGACAAAAAAATATTAAACATAATTTATAATTTGATTATGGTTTGTTGAAAAAAATGTTTTTAATACTTACTTCACCAACAAAAGTTAATTTATCAATTAAACTTAAAATTACCGGAAACGAAAATAAAATATTTTTATTCTAATTTTTATAAATGAATTGATAATAAAATTTATAAAAATAAGTTATTGTAAATTAAACAAGATTAAATTTCAATTTATTATTTATGTTTGAGCTCGAGATCGAAATGAATTTTATGTGAAGAGACGAGTTAATAAAAGTTGTCAATTCTAACAACTAATAAAATGAATTATGCTGTAATCGAAATTATTAACAATCACAATACACAAGTAATTGGAAGTTTGCTTTTTACCATTTTTTTTATTATGCTGTAAACTATTCGGTGTTCAATGTCATTCTAATTTATTGCGGCCGTTAAATTTCATGGAATTTATTTTAGCAATTTTAAATTCAATTAAAATCGTTTGAGATTTATAGGAATTAATTTGAATAGGAAGTGTGTAGCGTACAATAAATATGGGATTAATGACTTTCGGCTTAGTTCGCATTAAGTAATATTGATTATTGAATTATTAAATATAGTAATGCAGTAATTTACCAAGTGATTTATAATAGTGTCGCGATTTTCCCATTAGATCATTTTTAATTCACAAAACCTTTTTTCCACTTTTTTGCACCCTTGCAAGTTCAAACAAGCCCTTCTTGAAAGTTTCATCTATTACAAAGTTTAAGTCGAAAGGGATTGGAAGTACGAACATTTTTTAAAACGTGCTACGTGTTATAGGAAGTACAAAACGTGTCGCAACGACAGATAAAAACCTAGGCGACATATTTTCTTCCTCAATGATTAAAGCCCACACATAAATTATCTGATTATTTTGAGCACACAACGTTCCATCATCAAGGAATATTCTATAGTCAAGATTGAGGGTGCAAGCTTTGACTGACTAGAGTTCATTTGCCAGCACCCCTAAGAAAACACCTTGGCTATTGATATCTCACTGCTATTGCTATTGGTACATATTTGATATCTAAAGTTAACTCATATCTCAATAAAAATTTTAAAAAAAACGAATCAACAAAAACTGACCCTCCCATGAGGACAAACTATTGTCTGTGCAGTTCTATTTAGCATCTGGCGAAGTGAAAAAATAATTTCCATGAGAGTAAAACAAGACAAGAAAACGATACAAAGCCACGCTGCCGTTGATGCACATCCACATTGAGTTCTGCATAGAAGTTATTAGAACGTTTTTCAATATTCGAAAACAATAAATATAGATATAGTCAAGAGTAATAATAAAAACCGGTGGACGATCTATGTTTTTATTATGCAGATTAAAAGGAAAATAAGTTTTATTATTTATGCGATTTAATTATCCAGACCAATAAATAATCCATCTACCTGTACAACTTCATGGTCTCTAATTTAGAAATTATTTTATACATAATTTCGTTTTCTTACTTATTGAATAATTTAAACTTATACGTTAATTGTACGATTAAGAATAAAAAAATACAGATAATTTTGTAATTTGTTCAATTAATAATACGAGAAGGTTTAGATTTAACATCGCATTAACATGTAATTAAATTTATATGAGGTTTAGAGCAAATCATACGCGGTTTTATTAGATTTTGCTTCGAAAAATATACAGTTAACTGCAAATAACGTACCGTTTATTATTGGTAATCTTGATAATTTAACAAAACAGTAGTCAGTATTTTCAAACGAAATTATTACAATCATTAACGCCATTTGCTGCAATATGATGCTTCGTAGATTTCGTTATCTCCAACAAAAAAATCTCGCAATTTGTTGTTGCATAAAATATTGTTACGATTACAGAAAAATCCAGACGATTATAGTGACTTCCAGAAAAATCAAATCACAACAACCAATTAAAGAAATGAATTTGAAATAACGAAATGAGTTTGAAACATTATTTTAAAAACCTTTTCCAAAGAGCTTGCACCAACTTTGACTAAAATATTCTACCAATTCTACAAATCTGGTATATTTCCCTCGTGCTGGAAGTTGGCAAATGTCCAGCCCATACCCAAAAAGCGACCAAAATCCGATATCTCGAATTATAGGCCAATAGCTTTACTATCGGTCCTATCTAAAGTCTACGAGCATTATATTAATACACACATTTCAAAATTTCTGGAAGAAAATCATTTAATATCCGACAGCCAATACGGTTTTCAAAACAAAAGATCAACTACCGATCTATTGAACTATGTAGCGCATTGTTGAAACAGCATACTTGATAAAGGTGGTGAAACATACGTTATTGCTTTAGACATCTCCAAGGCATGCGATCGAGTCTGGCATGCCAACTTAATCAACAAGCTCGTTGCGTATGCTTTTCATCCCAATGTTGTGAAGCTGATTCAAAATTTTCTATCCAACCGATTCATTTCGGTTTCCTTAGACGGATTTTCTTCTGAGTCTAAACTAATTAACGCTGGTGTACCTCAAGGCTCAGTATTGTCCCCAACCCTATTTTTGATTTATATCGACGAACTGTTAAAAAACACCAACAACCCAATAAATAGTTTTGCAGATAATAGTACTCTGCACAAGTCGTTCGAGCCCCTTCCTTCAAAAGGTAAAATGCACGAACGAATTAATCCCGCCCGGAGAGACGCTGCCATAAACGTGAATAAAGACCTAAAAAACGTCGCCGATTGGGGTGACCAAAACCTGGTCAATTTCAACTCTACCAAAACACAGCTGTTGATTGTTTCCAGATCAAAGACCGAGTTCCCCAAAGATATTTTATTCAGCATGTGTGATGAACCAATAGGTGAATGTAAAAACATTCGTTTATTGGTTGTCACAGTTTCAAATGACCTACTCTGGAACGATCATGTAATGGGGATGGCATAAAGCGCTGTCATAATGGCAGATCGCAGAAAGAATTCTTTATCCGAACTGCATACAAATGGAATAGTTTGCCGGAAACCTTAGTCTCAGGTGGCTTCATCCCGCAGAGGTTTAAAAAAAGCGTTCAAACACCTTGGAACGCCAGTTGTTGTGGGACCTAGGTCTTAAAAGGTATTTGTGTGTTGTTGTGACACATATTCTAAACCCTATTACACAGCACTTTTTGTTAAAAAAAAAAATGAAATGAATAGTGTTGTTGTATTATTTTGTGGAATTTGTGTCAACAATAAATAAAATTGAATGATTTTATGAATCAAATCAGCAGAATAGTATAAAAGCAATTGCCTCTTGTAGATTAGTAATTAGTTTTATTTTAAACCTGCGACGGTAAAGTTAAAGTTATAAAAGTGATATTTAAATTAGTTTTTGTGAATAAAGTTTTAAGTATTAATGAGAAGAAATATATTGGGTATTAATTTGAACGTAGTGTTAGTGTACTGGAAATTTCTACAATAAACCATTGAAGTTTCTGAAGTTGTTAAAAGAATATTCTAGTTAAGAATATTGTTTGCTGTATTGTTTCCTGTTGTTGTGGAACAACTAAAGAGTTGAATACTTTATAAAACTTGGTGTTTGGGCTTACTAATCAGTGATCGAAGTCAGAAAGTGATTGGGAATTGCGTTTATCGAATTGTGAGCTAGGCCAATTCGAAGTAAGGTTTGAAAAACGTAACATTGGTGACAGCGGCGGGATTTGTTAGCTGTTAATAATGGTTATCTTAAGTGAATTAAAAGTTCCTTAGTTAAAGAAGGAAGTTTACTAGAACAACGGGGATTGTCAACAACCGGAAACAAAAGTGAATTTATGTTACAGCTTCGAGAAGCTATGGAAGCCAGTGGAATAATTGTAGAGATTTGCCACTTCACATCAAACAGTGATTGTTGCAGTGAAGAGGAGAAAAGTTTTGTTGCGGAAACAACATTACAACTTCATTGCCATCCGCAAATTTCGATTTTACGCAGCTAATGGCAATGATGCAACAAATGAATTTGAACATGGATCAGATGAATGCTAATATGACTGTCAATAAAGAGGAAATTAATCAAAGTTTGGCTGCAACCAAGGAGGAAATTAATCTGAACATCAGTCAACAGATAGCTAAAGATGAACTCAATCAAAAATTTGATCAACAAAATCTTAACATCAACCAACAATTGGATATAGTTAACAATAACATGGCTGCAACCAAAGAAGAAATCAGTTGCAACGCCAAACAAATAATGGACGAGAAACTTCTCGAAATATCAACCACGTTACACGAGTAACGTTAAATTGACTTCACATGTGGTACAACAAGTAGCAAATATTAAACTAAAGCCCCCCACCGTATGACGGTACCACATCCTTCGGCATCTTCTAGTTCCAGTTCGAGACCGCAGCTGATCAAAACCTTTGGAACGCTGAAAATCGTCTAGCTGCATTGATAGTAGCTCTTAAGTGGAAGCAGCTGAAGCATTACAGGCGGTGCCAGAAAATAACCGGAAAAGTTATGCAGAGGTGATGAATGCGTTGGAACGTAAATATGGCAGCGACCATAAAAAGGAGTTATACAGAATCCAGTTAAAAGGTCGCTTGCAGCGGAGTGGAGAAAGCTTACAGGAATATTCCTCGGCAGTGGAACGCCTTGATCATTTGCCAAACTCGAATACTCCACCGTATTTTATGGAGAAAATGAAGATCGAGACTTTTACAGATGGCATCCAAGATCCAGAAACCAGGATAAAAGTAATGGCTACACCTAAGGCGACTTTCCATGAAACAGTCGCATACGGAATGCAATATGAGATGGTACAGAGGATCTGTATGCCATCTGTTGGATGAAAAAAGGAATGTAGATGGGACCATCAAAGGAGAATTATTGGCACACAGAAGTGGAAGCGACAACAAATGCTGGGTATGTGATGAAGCGGGTCACATGGCACGGGAGTGCAGGAAAAATAGGGAAGCAGAGAGATCGTCTTCTGTGGAGAGTGGGAGAGTCGAAGAAATGCAGCACGTAGGATTCAGGAGCAGTAGTAGGAAACTCCTGTGTTGGTTATGTAGGAAATCGGGCCATATCTCACAGGACTACTGATACAGGAAACGTGAAAGATCTTCCTTTGCAATTCAACAGAAGTCCGGAAGTGAAGCCAACAAACGAGGAGAATGTTACCTACATCCCAATTTCTAGAAGTGCGCTAAATGGTGAATGTTTGGGTATCGAAGAACAAATTGAAGGTAAAATATGCTTCATGACACTGGATACAGGTTCAGCCCAAACATTTGTTCGCAAAGGTTTGATTGACGGCGTTTTGGAACCATCAGATAGATTGAAACTCCGAACAGTAATTGGAGAATGCGCTGATATAGCTGGGAAAAGGATCGCTGAAATAAAATTAGGGAACAACTGCTATAAAAAAGAGGTGCTAGTGGCAGACATTATGGATGAAGTCATTTTGGGGATGGACTTCATGAAGGCGAAGGAATTAGTCTTCGACTTTGGATGTGGGATCCTAAAGGTTAATAATGTTGAGATGCCACTACTTGTGAATGGGGCAGAGTCCACAGATATTGGCAGCGATGAGAAACTATGCAGTGCAGAGGAAAATCCAGAATCACCATCCAAACAGATGAGGAAGAGAAGCGTCAACCGACGCAGACGTTTAAACAAACGCCAAAAGTTGAAAAGGATACAAGTTCAGGTCAATAACGAAGTGAGAAATGTAAATGAAGTGGTTCAAAAGGCTTCAAACGGGGATGAATCGCAGCATAAATGAGAATGGTTCACTGACACGGCAGTGTGAAATACTTAAAAGGAAAAGATAAGGAGCACTTTAGGGGTAATGAGAATCCATACTCATCACGGTGGACCGACATAAACAAAAGTTTTGGTCAAGGCCTTACAAAAGGGACAAAAAGACCGCAAGTAATTCTTAACAGCCTAGGAAATAGAAAAAGGAAAAAAAAGTTTGGATTTTACAAATGAAGGAGAGATCTAGATCCTGTTCGGGACGAACAGGCTTAAGTGAAGGGTATTGTTACGATTACAGAAAAATCCAGACGATTATAGTGACTTCCAGAAAAATCAAATCACAACCAAACACAACAAGCAATTAATGAAATGAATAGTGTTGTTGTTGTATTTCGTGGAATTTGGGTCAATAATAAAAAAAATTGAATGATTTTATGAATCAAATCAGCATAACGTAAAGTAATCGAATATTCTACTATTTTCTCAAGGTTTCTAAAAAGTGACCTCGAATTATCTAGACATTAAGCAGAATAGTATAAAAGCAATTGCCTCTTGTAGATTAGTAATTAGTTTTATTTCAAACCTGCGACGGTAAAGTTAAAATTATAAAAGTGATATTTAAATTAGTTTTTGTGAATAAAGTTTTAAGTGTTATTGAGAAGAAATATTTTGTGTATTATTTTGAACGTGCTGTACTGGACATTTCTACAATAAATCGTTGAAGTTTCTGAAGTTGTTAAAAGAATATTCTAGTTAGGAATATTGTTTGCTGTATTGTTTCCTGTTGTTGTGGAACAGTTAAGAGTTGAATATTTAATAAAACTTGGTGTTTGGGCTTACTAAATACTAATCAGTGATCGAATCCAGAGTCATTGGGAATTGCGTTTATCGAATTGTGAGCTAGGCCAATTCGAAGTAAGATTTGAAAAACGTAAAAATATGTAAATAGATTGTATATCAGCAGTGATGATCGAAACGGGAGTGACAGAATTGTTTTGAATTAATATATTTGGTATTTATCAAAATCGCTTAAGGTAAAAGACCTCAATCTGGATCGTCGCACCAATTTTGGATCGATTAACGGCTTTTGTCTTAAAATATTCGGCTATATTAGCCTAGCATAAATATTAATTTTGATATCAATTAATTTTATAGTCAAAAATCCTCATTAATTCTACGTATCGATAATCGTACGTTTGTCCAGTAATTTTGCAATCAATATTTGAACTCTCTTCCACTGAAGTTATTGGGCTGAAATTTTGTTCTCTTCATATTGCACAATTAGTTAAATGTCGCCATTTTTAATCAAATATGGCGGACTGGTACAAAATGGCTATTTATAATTTGCACAACAACCCCTATGATATGGATATGAAATGAAAGGGCGTGATAAGCGAAGCAGAATATGTAAAGTAATTTATTTTGGATTTTTGAGATCAATTAAACTGTAATGTAAAGTAATGTTATTCTAAATCCAATGCCATACGAGTCTACTATGACAATAAAATATAATTACGACGTGGAGGTGATCTGGAGCTATAATGTAACCATGGCTAAAAAATAATTCCTCGTGGCTAAATGAATACACCGTTCGCCTTGAAATCATATGGTTAAAGGTTCAATCATCGACTTAACCGGAAAAAAACTTATTTAATTTAAATATACTTATCAACAAAAAAAATTAGTTCTTTTGGAGATAATGAAATCTGCGAAGCAATCCATTGTAGTACAACATTGGCATAATTTTGTGAAACTTTTGTTTTATCGTTTTCTAAAAATGTCGGAGGTAGCTTTTCCTTCCAAAAAATAAATTATATTTTCTATGAGGATAAGGAGCTTTGAAAACAGCAAAACAAAAACACAATTAAGCACAGTTTTTGTGTTTGTTGGACTCGAAGATCGGGTTACATAGCACATTTTCATTCGTGCAACACAAACATTAATGTCGACGATAGTAATTAGGCGCCAACCAAAAGAGAATGCTTTGGTATTTCAGACATGTAGAACGAAAAAGAACATCAGTTCAAGAACGATTTAGATGCCGCCTCGGCATCTGCAATGGGGATTGAGGACTCATGTCTTAGAAACCAACATAAAATCTGAAATGTCAGTATCACGTGGGATATACACCGGAAGGTAGCTAATATCCACGTGTACAATGCAACCGGATTCAGCTACCGACAATTAACGAACAGTTAGCTACACAGCCTGCTCCGTTCCCAAAACCTTTGACTTAGCGTCAAATATGGCATACCTAAGCACCTAGCTCTGAAGGTTGTAGATAGACGGAAAGTCGCAGGCATTAAATTTCAAGCGTAGCAAGAGGTTCCGATCCGAAGCACAACAGGACTCTCCACAGGCGGCTACATCTAATGTTAAACAGCATAAGTCTTCTATCAGGGATCGACCACACCATGCTTTAGGGGATACCATAGGCAACGTTGCGAGTATATTCGTAGCTCCAACCTTCAGTGATATCACCAAGCGCATTAAAATATCAGTCGCTGTTGAGAACTTCCGAGTCACCCTCCTAAATTCTATGCAGCTCAGTGAGGTAAAAACCCAGCTAATGGATTTGGTAGTAGAATAAGAATTCAAAGTTATTAAACTTCACTTCGAAGAATTCTACCTAAAGAACGATTGGTTTCCGCTTAACTGCGCCGATAATTAATTAGCACAGTGGTCGGCAAATGCAGGGCCGAGGATAACCATCGGGGAATTAAAGCTACGAACGTTAAAGAGACAAGAATTACCTCGACATCCCAGGCTCATAGCATACCTTTCTGACAGCGTCAAGGAATCAACAAAGAATATTATATATGGTGACTCGGTGCCTAAAATCCAGACATCAGGCAGAGTCACGAAATCAAGCACCATGTTGACAAGGATCATGCGATGCTGGTGTTCATTCCTAACCCACCATCCAAGAGACCACATAAAAGTTGCAGATTTATGCTAAACTCGTATTCGGTAGGCAGGGTTGCATTGATTTAAATCATTTGATTTAAATCAGTGATTTAAATCAGATTTAAATCAACTTGATTTTTTTAAAAAAATCATTGATTTAAATCAATTGAAGAAATTTCTAAAATTTAAAGCAAATTCAAAATAAAATTTGTATTTTTAATTAAATGTATTGTGGTACGAATTTTAACATGTGTCACAAAAACACATAGAAATCTAGAGACCAAGGTCCTACAACAACATGCGTTCTAAGAAGATGATGAACGAGATACGCTCACCATTTTTTTAACCTATACCTGAGTTATCTTCACCAGACCAACGGCATCAAGTCACCCTAAGACAATTGCATATTGCTTGCGACTGGAAATAACTGAGAATAACTGTTAGCCTATCTTCGTAAAACTTCAACAATAAAGTCAGAGACTAAACCACAATTGGAAATACTGACAAACCCACATAAAATACATGAACAGGTTCTAGAAATTAATCTATAAATAATAAATAATAACATATCAAATAGAGTATTAAATTCAAATCAGCACAACCCGCTTACGAAAAAAAACATTTCCACTAAAAACTATCATTACTATTAAGATCGTGATGGTATTAAATCCTAAACACTTTCCTGATACTAGTTATTAACAATTGTTCCATATAACTTGCCCTTTAATATCTACGTGTACAAGGAACTAATCTACATGCCCAATGAACTTTTCGGACCTGCAGAATTGGATATTTCTGACATCACTCTAAGCAGTGACAAACTATCGTAGTTTGAGAAGCAACGCGTTTGATGTCGCTATAAGAACAACAATCAGTATTTCAGTGTAAAAATCTATATAGTAACTAAAATCTGTTCTTTTACTTTTGTCTAGTCTTGTCTTTCTAAAAATACAACTAAACCTAATGATTTATATATGTATAGTAAGTAGTCAACGTAGCATAGGGAAATACCACTTCTTCAAAAATTATACTACATTTTTTTATATAAATCAAAAAATCCGATTTAAATCAAAAAAAGCGATTTAAATCAAATAAATCCGATTTTTTTGATTTTTTTAAAAAAATCAGATTTTTATGCAACCCTGTCGGTAGGGTTCATGCAAGAACCGTAAGAAACTTTAAGCCAAACCGTCCTGCAACTGCGAACCCAAAAGAAAAAGTGTCCGGTTCTATCGAAAGTGAATCAGTGACTGGATTCACTGCTTCGAGGAAAGTGGGCGGAAGCAACGAACCATCCCATCCAGTTCTGGAAGTAACGATTATAGTTCGGTTTCACCGAAGGATTCTAGGTAGTCAGATCAAAATACCCACGTACCAAACCAACCATAAACACGCGAATTGTTGGGTCCATGCCAATCAACGCAGCGCCACGCAAAAATCATGGTCTAGCAAAGGCCCAGTATATGCCAAATATGCCTAAGGTAAGTGGCATTCCAATTAACCTGCAAAGCCTCAGCTTATTTGAAACGCTTTATCCGACAGAATACGCACGATATTTTGTATTTTGAGCGCCTGGATCAGCCTCACCGAGAATCTTATCAGTAACTGTATGTACTATGTCTATTACATATGCTTCAACATAGAACACTAACCAGAGAGTACTTTCCAATTTAGGAACCCCAGGAAGATCGACTGAGATCTCTTCAAAGTATAAATTCAATGTTCAGGATAAACTAATACATTATAATCCGGCAAGGTTGGCATGATATATATCAATGATATATATCCGATATATATCATTGATATATATCACGATATTTATTCCCTGATATATATCATGATATTTATAAAAAAGAAATTATTAACTATTCCTACCTAAAATTTGAAAAACTGTTGCAGCACTGCCCGCAAAACGCGTGCCAAATCGTGGTAATCTGGTTCAGCTATACCAAGAGTAAGACCATAAAGCTGCAATGGATCCTGACATAACTAAACTTATGACATAAATATTTTAATGCATGCTAAACATATGCTTTATTATCTAAAGACCATAGCAGTCGCTTTAGACCGAACTCAAAAATATAAAACGACTGTTGCCGTTGTTGTTGAAATTTGGCATAAACTGGAAGTCGATCTTAAGCTAGAGCAACCTGTAGAAGTTAAGAAACTTTTTTATCGAAGGAGACATTTCTTTGAGAAACATGTCCTTAGACGCACCTAGCTAATGTATGCTTGACCATTGATTTTTATGTAAACGTTTGAAGAACCACCAAAGAGAAGAAGCATATGCTTCCTTACTTAAATATAATTATTTCAGACTTCATTCCGTTTGTAATGGCGCGTGTAGCTGAAATTACACCATTTTCAAAATATGCATTTCAATCTCAGCTTAGAAACTCCACCAATGGTGTGGTAGAATGGAATTACTCCTTAAGCAGGGTTTTCCAGAATTTGAAATACGGGCAAACACTGGTCCATTAATGGTTAACAGTATTCGACTTTTATTATTATGCCAGTACTAGAACCACTCATCGGCCGATCTATGGTTGACAGAAAATAGCCAGTATTTAGTTAACTTTGAATAGCCAAGCACTGGTAAACAGTAATTGGCTATTGTTATTGAGCCATAACTATAGAACCATGTATCACCCGATCTACGGTTAATAAAAAAAAGCCTGTTTATTTTACTTTTAATGGCCAAGTAATGCACGCCAATAGTTAACATTAATTGGCTATTGTTATTAGGCCAGTACTATGAATTGGCCGATCTTTGTCATCCTTGCTAAAATTCACTAGAGTAATATCCATTTTAGAAATATATATTTTGCAAAATTTCACCTATAGTTGTCCAGGGTGGTTATTTTGTAGCGTTATCTCACTAGGTGAGATAAAAAGTGAGATAAAATATTTGTCTTTGATCGATTATATTAGATAAAAGAAATCATTTAAACATAATTTTTTTATCTCACTATTTATCTCACCTAGTGAGATAACGCTACAAAATAACCACCCAGCAGGTTTAATTATTTTGTATTTAATTTATTTAAATTGAAATATAAGATATTTTATTATGGCCCAGTCATGGTTGCCAGTATTCGGCCATTGCTGCAATACTTGTCATCATCATTTGTCCGTTACGGGGTCAGCTGTACAGTGTACAACCTTGTATGGCTCAATACTGTTTTTTTCTCTGGAAAATAAATGGCAGTCATTTATTGTCCAAAATTATCAACAAATAAAATTATGTTAGTAGCCGAGTCATAGTTACCAGTACTATGAGTCGTGGTTCCCAGTGCCAAGTCATTGTTGAAATATTTGGTCGCCAGAAATTGACCATTACTGGACCAATTCTATTTCCTTGTATGGGCGATTGCTGGCTTTTTTCTATGGCCCTTGAACGGCAGTTATTTATTGTTCGAAGTTATCATCCAGTAACATTATGTTAATGGTCCAGTTGTCAGTACTCGACCATTGTTGCGTTACTGGTTGCCGGTAATGGACCATTAATAGAGTAGTTGTACAAACTTGTATGGGTATTGATAATGCAACTTGACAAAATAAACAAGACAAAGTGAGCGAGCGTATTCTCGAACTTGTGCAATCGAATATATAAACGAAAGGCTTGATAAATTGCCTATAAAAACTGAATTGAAGTTGCCATATTTGAATTTAGTTTATAGGTGAAGAGGTAAGAAACGAAGGAGTGTGGAAAGGGCCACATATTGTATTATATTTAAGATAAACAACTGATTTAAAAATAAATATCAGAACTTGATATATATCGGATATATATCTGATATATATCGGATATTTTGATATTTATATAAATATCATGATATTTGCCAACCTTGTAATCCGGGAGGATTAATTCCACAACGGAGCTTGACTATGTTGTAATCAAGGAAATTATCACAGAAAAATCACGGAAATTATCACGACAGCATAAAACCGAAACTCTCCAGTTACCAAGTCTAAAGAGAGGATGAGGAATAAAGTTCGTAAGCTCTTTTACAAAGCAAAAAGACAAAAACCTGGACAGAATACCAATCGGCTCTCACTAACTACGACAAAGAGCTCAGACGATCAAAACGGGACAGTTGGAGGGAACTTTGTGGAACGATAGATAGTATTAAGGAGGTACTTGCATGAACATTTATGAAAGGGGTTTCTGAAAATGTCCATTTTCATGTTATTACTGAAATGGCCACTTAGAAAATTCTGTACACGCACATTTTTGCGTGAATCGAGCATATGATAGAGTCCGAAATTACGGCCACACTGGGCAATAGGGAGGGGATAGTCTCGCCGTTACTTTGGCTCATAGTTGCTGATGATTTTTTAGATAAGCTGGAACATTCTGTCTTAACCGCTGAAGGCTACGCCTACGATATACCAGTAATGGTGAGAGGTAAACAATAAACATGACTATGATTAGGGTTGCACCGATAAGCAAAATTGCCGATTACCGATTACCGATTAATCGGCTTTCTTTATCGGCCGATACCGATTAATCGGCTGCCGATTATTTGATGAAAATGAGTAAAACAAATCTACACAAAGAATTTTTTAATTAGACTATTAATTAGAACGCGGGACTTTTCTTTAAAAGTCGGAACAATTCCACCAAAATCGGGACGCTTTGTAACTATTATGCAAATGTCGCTTTTATTTTTTTAATTTATAGTTCGACAATATTTAAATAAAAAAATTCTGTAACTGTTGTAAGTGGTTTTTGCAAATTTCTGGCAACTATTTTCCATTTGTATAAATGTAATATAAATTTTTTACCGAGCCCACTAGCGTATCAAATAAAAGGGCGGTACATCAGTATTTTTACATTTATTTTTGAAATTTACACCGCGAGTTTTTTTGTATAATTTTGATTAATAGCAGTCCTTCCATGGTGTTTTTCGCTTTGTTCCGAACTTGATTGACTGAAAAACTTAGAGTTCGGAATGATAGAAAAATTAATAAGTTTACAATGAAAAATGCAATGATGTCTCATGTAAGAATTTATGAATGGGTAAAACCAACATTCATGACACAGTTTAGAGAAGTGTCATTTGAAAGAGCTTTTAATTTAAGTAACATATATTTTTATATAATTTTTATATAATTTTCAGACAGATTTGTCATATTTTAAACAGCCCTCACTCAATATTATACATTTTTAAAAAGGTTTTTAACTATGGCTGACTATGGTGTTTTAGAATTTGGTATTTGTTGTGTTTAAAATTAAATAAACAATTAAAAACGCATGTCTTGACAATCGGCCGATTAATCGGACAAAAAAGCCGATACCGATTAATCGGCAAACTGGCCGATATGGCCGATTACCGATTATCTACCGATTAATCGGTGCAACCCTAACTATGATATCGGTAAGGGAACAACGTCAGCCTTCAACCACGTGATAAATTGGTGCAGCTGGTCTGTTAATCCACAAAAAACTAGTGACGTAGTTTTTAAAAACAAAAGGAGTTTCAATTTGATCCTCCAGTTTTTAAGAGCGAAAGGATACAAACAGTTGTAAGGAGATTAAGTATTTAGATGTGATCGACATTAAGCATTAGACATTAAGCTCACACCTGAAATTCATATTACAAAGTTGTCTTCGCCTGCAGAAACTTGTGTGGGAAAACCTGGAGATTAATCCCCAAAACGATACTTTGGTTCATCAAAGTATAATAAAATACACACGGTCATCCGTAGGCCGTAGCTCTGGGCTGTGGTCGAAAACAAATTTAACCTCTGCGCAGAAAGTGCTTATAAAAATACAGAAACATGTGTGCCTACTGCCTTTGTGCCACAGATGATCAGAACCAAACCCACAACAGAAATTAGGAACCTTTTCCTACTACCTTCATTGCACCTACACATTATATCTGTAGCAGCGCTCAAGCATCAAGCGCTCACAAACTGCAGCTCTTCGAAATATTCAAACATGGCAACCAGATCTAACCAGATCTTAGAATAGCAGGACATAGTGGAGACTAACCAGATCTCGGACTGCATGCCAAATACAACAACTGATCTAGACAGTGACATATATTTTATTGTCAAAGTAGGGGTCGGTATTGTGGGGAGGTATTGAGAGCTACTTACGATCACTATCACCGAATGCCAGTGTTTAGTATACAGATGGCTCCCGAACCAACGAAGAGGGAAGGTGTTTGGCACAAAACTAAACGGACGGTAGCACTAGGCATCTCTGTAACAGGACCTCAAGCTGAAACCTTTGCCATTAACTACTGTGCTATGCTGTGTGCGAAAAGGAAATAGATAACACACACATTATCTTTGATAATCAGGTAGCACTATTGGCTATAAATTCGACGCGTTTCAATTCAAAGCTAGTGAGTGGATGCCACCAATAACCAAAATGGCAAAAACCAATCGTGTCACACTTGTATGGGTACCTAGCCACACAGGGACATACGGCAATGCAGTACCATACTTGCTAGCAAAGAAAGGCGCCAGTAAAAAGTTTATTCGTCCTGAACCATGCTTTGGACTGTCCAAGAGTTCGCTCAAAAGCATTAGCGCAAGGTAAGAAGAGGAACTTTTGAATTCTAAAATTTCTTACGCAGCTTCCTCGATTCCTCCCTAAAAACATATGGTCTTGAGAGAGAACCTCTGAAGATATTAAGATGGTGCGTGACAGAGCACGGTGCGATAAACCACCACATTAACAAACTAGGTCTTGCTGCCTGTGACAGATGCATATTCTGCAACTTGTAGGTGAACACGATGGAACATATAATCTGCAGCTGCTACTTGCTAGAACCTCGCATGACACAGATACATCAAGCTCAGCCACGGAAGATTAACACTTCTTCTATCGTAAAACAATAGTCCAATCGACTTTATTATATTTTTTTTTTTTAATAAAATGTGTTGTGTAATAGGGTTTAGAATATGTGTCACAACAACACATAAATACCTTTTAAGACCTAGGTCTAGACCTGGGTCCCACAACAACTGGCATTCTAAGGTTTTGATTAACGCCTTAGTTAAGGGGCTCGAATATATGTTAAGGGGCATTCATATATATGTTAAGGGGCTCGAATTTGGCCACATTGGACATCTCACAGTGACATTAACATCATCTGACGCATAACAACGTCAGGCTTAAGCACAATAGATCTTTAGGTCGCAGTGCTACTCGAACTAGCTAACCAACATTTCAGCTTCGAGACCCCGAAATCTTAGTTTTCAGTTTTTTTTGTTAACCAATTTTTTAACCTTCATGGTCACCAATCTTGACTTTACTATAATCTTATGTTACCGTTACAAATAATATAAACTAATTTTTAAAGAATTCAAAAAAATACATGCAATAATACTACTGCAGCACTTACAAATCAAAGTTCATTTCCTTGAAATTTTGTTTCTTATGTTATATCTACTAATATTTAAAATAATAATAGCATAAATTATTAAACAAGATCATAATAATATTATATTAAAATAAAATACAAACAAAAAAAGAAATTCCAGTTTCCATGATTTAAGTTTAATACCCATTTGTGGTGATAAAATCTGTAGGAGTAGCAGCATTCATTATTGTAAAGTTTTCTTCTTATAACAAGAAACAATACATTCACATTGAAAGAAAATATGTTAGAATAAATAAATAAATAAGCACAAGAGACCAACATAACATTTTAATTTTTCTTTAATTTGAACTATATGAGATGAATTTAACTTACCAAAACTCTGGCAAATATTTTATCCACTTCACTGGAGTCAGGCATTGGGTGATCGATTCGACTTCGAATACTACCCTGCCGAATATGATCACTACATGGTAATTGTTTTATTTCCGATAAATGTAATCCTTGAATATTATTTTCAATATTTGATAGATTTTTGACTATTCGTTGTGATGATATATTATCATCATCTTTATTGTTATTATTATTACAACTTCGAGATGATATTATACCCATTTTTGATGTTTTATCTCTTTGTTGATCAACAATAAATAAATATTTACACTAAAATAATGTCACTTTGATTATGGTTTCATGAAAAATATACATATTTTTCTTTAAGTTTAACCAATCACATTACATTTAACAATAATAATTATTGTATAATTTAGTAATAAATATTTATTTATAATCAAATTGGATAGTGTGTGACTCACGAAATATTATAAATAATTTTTTTGTTGTTGTTTTTTTTATATTTATTATTCAAATATTCAACATATTTACACTGTTAATTTTCAACAAAACAAAAACTACGAGATGAATGAAACAAAATATAGACTGGAGTAATTTTTTAATAAAACTAATTATTTTTTTGTAATAAATTTAAATTTTTTATGCATATTATAAAACATTCACTTAAAATTTATTTTCCTATCTTTCAGTAACAATTTTATTTGTTTTGTTTAATTCACTTATTATTTATATTTGTAATTAAAGATTCAACAGGTTTTGATGGAAAATCACATTTTCTTTTAATATTTATCACTTATTAATTTCGAAATATTTTAATTTCTTAGAAAAACAACATAACTAATCCAGTCACAAAAATATATAAAAACATAATATTACAATATATTCAATTTTTAACACAGAATTCGACATGTTTTTTTTAGGTCTTGAGACATCGACGAGAAGTTTGTATTTAATTAATAAATAAAATTTAATAAAATAAAAGTGACCAACCCCAATTTTTATTTATTTTTTTTTTGTGTTTAGGATTGCATGATGAAATAAAATAAAACGATAAGTTTTGACGATAAGTATTTGAAATGTAGATTGATATATGTGGTTCCGTTGGAGTAACCGTTGGTGGTTTGTGAGCTAGGTAGGAGTATTTCCTTAAATGATATCTTTTTATTGCAGTCGTTGCATCCATTTAGATGGTAAGGTTTGGTGATAAGATGGTGTATGCATATATTGAATAATGTCATACTGCGGGTGAATATATGGATTAATTTTAATCTCCACCATTTTGAAGAAGTATATGGTTCATCATTATACAATGGTTCGTCACTATACAAGACTGTGGCCTTAACGAGATAATGGACTGCATGACATCCTCGCTATAGACCTTTTTCCCGAAAAAAACTTGACATTTGTGATCAGCTGATTTGGATTTCGAAAACTTTAAAAAATAGTTATTTCTTGCAAATCAAGATTGTTTTGCGTTGTCTTTAAGTTGTTTTTTACTATATTTGCATTATTATTATTTTTGCAGTAAATTTTAATACATAATAACTGATTTCTAATTATCATTTGACAGATTCCATGCAGCAATACAACGATTTGAAGTTTAAAGAAAAAACTATATGTATTCCGCGAACTAGATAAAAAATCAACAAAAGTGAAAAAGATATTTAACGAACACATACACAAAAAGTGAGGGAAACATCTAGAACAGTTCAATATGAATGCAGCACAAAAAACCTATGTCACACCATTAAAAGGCTATCTAACAAAAAGCCACATTCAAAATCAAGGATCAGTGTGTAATAACGTTTAATCGCATTCCATTTTATTCATTTATTTATTTCGACAAAAAATACACAAATTAAGACTAATAAGTCTTATTTACAATTTGATCAGACTAAAAAAATGTAAAAGAACAGCCAAACAAGATTAGCTTCAAAAATAATACCAATAATAACAATAATAATACACTAATATAATATAACAAAAATTATTTCATCAATCATCTTAACAACACATAACAACTTACAACTAACCTACTACAGTTCACTTTTGTTCCCCGACGGTCCAACTCACCACCAATGCCAGTGCACGAAGTATAGCAATCAAAAAATAAAAGAAAGAAAATGCAATAATTCAAGTTCCAATCCAGCGTCACAAAACAAGAGACTGAGGCCAAAATTAAAGCAAGAAATAGAAGCAGCAGCCTACATGACAACTCAAAACTCAAAAGATAATTGGCAAAAAATTAAGAGAAAGAGTGGAACAAAAAAAGATCAGTTCTTAAAATGTACCAATTTGTATTAAATAATTGTGAATTTAGTTTTAATGGTAAAATTTATAAAAAGATTTTTAGCTCTCCAATGAGTTCTCCTGTAAGTTCGATTATTGCTAGTTTTCTTATGGAATCTGTTGAAGCTAAAGTTTTAAGTTTTCTAAATTTTACCCCTGCTACTTTTCTAAGATCCCAGTGAACACAAGACATAAATATGACATCACACGAACGTCATATATATGTGATGTAGTTGTTACGTAAATTTGACATAAAACTGACTCTCTCTATGACCATAATATGGTATCATTTATATGGTGCTTTCATGACATACTGATCTCTTATATTTGACTTTGATATGATGTCATATGACAACTTATATAAGTTGGACTTAAATATGACTTTAATATGATTTATTTAAATTTCACTAGAGGTATATCCATTTAAAATATATATAGTTTGAAAAATTCTGTGCATATTTAGTGGTTTCAATCTTAAAGCATGTGGAATAGTGGGTAAGTAATGAATAATGAATGGCTAAAAGGTAAGTCGCAGACACAGAATTTTTTTTATATTACCATGATATCAATTTATATCATAGCAACGCCACGAATATCACCACAGACATCACATTTTTGTCATAGTTATATCATTATTGTTATACCATGTTCTTACGTAAATAAGTGTGAAATAATGACATACATATGACCGATATATGACCTAGATCTTACATAAGATGTGACCTAGCGTGATGTAATTTTGATGTCTAAATGACGTAAATGTGTTTTCTGGGATATTTAGATGATATTTTTCAAATTATCCAAAGATAATGCAAATGAATTGTTAAATGCATTTAACTCATTTAATGATCGGCTAAAGTTCACAATAGAGTTGGAAAATCAAAATCAGTTACCATTTTTAGATGTTTTAGTTATTCAAAATCCAGATGGTTCTTTAGCAACAGATTGGTATCATAAACATACTTGGTCTGGACGCTACCTTAATTTTAATTCTTGTCTCCCTTTCTCTTACAAAGAAACACTATCCAAATTTTAACAGAGAAAATTGTGATATTATCAGATAAAATTTTCCATTAAAAAAACTTAAATTTATTAAAATCGACTCTTAACAAAAATGGCTATCCATATTGTTTAATTAATAACACTATTAAACACACAATTGCTAAACTTTCCAATATAGCTGTTCCTTTAGTCTAGATTCACATGATTGTTTATTTCTTTATTTTTTAGTTTAGTTTTGAGATTGACATAATCTGGCGCTACTTTCTATGCGGTTTTGAATGGAGAAAATAACAACAACCAAAAATGAAAAAAAAAACCGGGAAAAACATCATGTGAATGTAGATTTAGTTTTATCAAATTCTCCTGTTAATTTATACTAGTTTCCCACCGTAGCAATTTGCTAGCTAGTATAGTTTAATAAAGTATAATAGCAACGGTGTGAAAGCAAACTATCACAACAATTATTTTAAATTTGCTATTTTCATTTGCTATCTAGTAAATTTAATACTTATCAAATAAAGTATAATATCGACGGTGTGAAACGTAATTATTATTTTATAGGTGAAATGTCATTTTATGGATTTTGTAAACATTGTGTTTTCTTGCGATTTTTAACTTGTAAGATTCATTTCTAATATTTAACAAATTAAAGTGTTTGTATTAATTGTTGATTATGATATATGGATATGTTTAGTATAGCATCCCAGTAAAAGTGTTATACCAGATTTACTAGTAACTTACTATTAACGCGTTATAGTAACAAGACCAAGACAAACCCAAGACCGCGCGAACAAAATGTCCCACCTCGTCTTGTATAACATGTATAGGGTTTGTCTGGTAAGACGTGTCTTTAGTTTGTCTGGTCAGACATGTCTTTAGTTTGTCTTGGTAAACCTAAATCGTGTAACCACCTTGGCATAAAATTTGGAATTTTTGTAAATAAAATACATTTTAATAATTATGTTTAAGTTGTTTATTATCTGTAATAAAATAAACAAATATAAATATAAAAATATTTCTTAAATAAATATTTAAAATAATACTATATATACAGTTATTAATTATCATATATCAATCTGGAAAAATAAAATGGGGTTAAGCTAAAAAAATAACATATATAATGTTTTAAAATTTGAGTATTTACTTATATATAAATATAGGTACTTACGTTTACAATTCCCTTTATTATATTTAAAAAATTTAAATATGATTAATAACTTTAATTATAAATTCACTTTATTAAAATTAAATGGTCGACATATATATACATAAAACGCATGGTATAACGAATATAAGGTATCCTTGACAGCTAATCGAAAATTTTGTGTGACGTCATCCGGCGTAAATATAAAGAAACAAAAAATGTTTTAATTTGAAAATTAGAGAAAACATAATGTTTACGTTATGGTTTTCCTTATTTTTTCATTAACAATTTGTTTATTAAGTTTTCTAACTCTAAAGAACATTTTACAGGGCAGGAAATTCGACGTCCACGCCATTCTGCAGGGGTAATGCAGACAGAATTAGGTTGGTGTATCGGAGACAAGCAGAGAACCATTAACGAAAATTTGGGTTGGGACTGAGGTTAATACCATCACTCCGAAAAAAAAGCTTTGTTAAATTTGATAACCAAAAAAAGAATACCAGACACTACCAAAACAACAGAAGTTTTACCCGGACGTGAGAAAGAACCAAACTACCGAATCGGAACGTGAAACGTGTGCAGCCTGATCGCTCATGATGCTTTAATAAGCCTAGAGACAGAGGCTGAGAGGCATAGGATAGATATCATTTCTCTGCAAGAAATTAGACAGCCAATAATCGGAAAACAAAACTCGAATAGTCACTCTTAAGGCAGTAGTGGTCATTCTTCTCGAAATGAATTTAGAACTGATTTCCTTGTTGGTGCACGCATACAAGAAGCCGTGTTGAAATTCATCCTGGTCAATGAGAGGATTTGCTACTTAGGGGTACGCGGTACATAAAACAATATTTCTCTTTTTGCCTTGCATGCACCTACTGAAATTAAGACCATCAATATTTTCTACATAGCACTGGAGGAGGTTATGAAATCAACACCAACAATGATAATGGTGAGAGAATGACTGAGTTTGCATTATCAAATAATTTGAGAATCGCCAGTACTTTCTTTTCGCATCGATCGATTCATAAGCAGACTTATGTTTTTAAACCGAATGGAAACTTGAAGTCAAATTGATCAAGTACTAGCAATAGCACGTTTCTTTTCGAGCGATTCGGATGTGCGTTCCTTTAGATGTGCAAATATTGGAAGTAACCACTTCCTTGTATGTTCTAAGATAAGGTTCCACTTTCAACGATCTTTTACTCATTAGAGTATTTAAAAGCTTGTCTTTTAAAGTTCAATCATTTTCAGTGAAGTGTAAGGAACAAACTATCTTATAATAAATACGAACATTTTCTTTTTCCACATGATTCTATCCACTACAAATTGATTTATTTTTCTGGAAATTAAAAAACCTTATGTTTTGAGTATGATTTTTCACATTTGTTGAAAACTTTTGCAGGTTTTAACGTAGTTCGGCATTTAAATTTGTATATGTTTTAATAGTAAAACAAATACTAAAGTTCATTAATTAATGAATGAATTAATTTCAATCATTTCATTAACTAATAAATTAACTTATAAATCATACTAAATATATTTTTAATTTAAAAGCAATAGCTTTTCTCATTGATAATTACAACAAACGTATTATATAAAACTCTGAATGACGTCAATCAAAATCAAAATGGCATCGCTGTCACTCTAGTGAGAATACCTTATTTTCATTTTACCATGCATAAAACGTAAAAACACAATTGTAAATTGTTCTCATATAATGGTTTCGATCTTTTTCGTATGTGCGTATAAGCAGTGGCACTTTAATAGCGTTTTCGATTCTACAAAAAAATGTGACTTTCTTTTGCATTTTTTTTTCAGGTCACATTTTTTCTGTTCGTTTCTCGAAAAAATGTTGACCTGAAAAAATTTGCGTTTTCTTTTCTCGATTTGGATGCAAGTTTCAAACTTTTTGAGGGCAATATTCTTGCATTTTTTGACTTTTTCTCAGAAGACGGTGCAAAAATGTTGCCTTGTATAATATATTAATATAGTATACAACATAAGAAAAAACATATTTTTAATAATGTAATTTTCTTAAATAAAAATATTTAAATAGTTTAAAAATAATAATATACATTAAAAAATCGAATTCCTTTATTTTGTTAAACAAATTTGACAGATCTAAAAAATGTGACTTTTTTCTGTTCGATTCTCAAGTATTTTAAGGGTAAAACTGACAAAATAAATGCAAAACTATAAAAAAAAATGCAAAACTGAAAGAGTTTTGCCCGCTCTGAGGTCAAAACTTTAATCGAGAAACGAAAACGCTATAAGAGATATATGCCTTTCTCACTCCCACTAACGCACTCATGAATGATAACAAACTAAAGACGTGTTATACTAGTAACAAAAAGTTTAGTGGGAATTATTTAAAAAAGACGTTATAGAATAAAACTTATATGTATTTTATGCTGTTCAAAAACAATGGCAGGGCTGGTCTAAATCTAGTTTGATTTTCTCTGGGTTGTAAATTGCATTTTAAAAACTATAACGCTAATGTCAAATATAAAATTGACAGTACGGTATTTTGATATATCAATTTTATTCTAGTGTCAAGTTAGGTTTGGTTTCCCACCGAAACATTATCTTAATATAATATGAACGGTGAGAAATCAAACTAATATCAAATATTTGCTATACTACATAGTAAATTTCTGCGGTGGGAAACTAGTATTAGACAATAACACATTTAAATATACATATCTTAAGAAAAACATGCAACAAAAAAAATTATACAGCATTCGTTAAATGAAAAATATTATATAAAACGAAAAACACAAAAAAGAATATAATTTGATTGTCAGAAAAGCCTCGTTGTCGTTGTCGAAAAGTTTGATTGTCAGAAAAGCCACTAAGATAGTTTACAATCTACTATCCAGTGAGCTTACAATCTGATTTTAAACTCGCACAGTGTCAACATGTTCACTATCCAGCTAGCAGATTGTAAACAATCTCATGAAAAAGTTGAAAGCCGGGCTACTTTACTCGCTGGCTTGTGCGATAGTTGGCTTGTAAACTAGCCGTATATAATCGTAGTTGCTAGTAGTACGATTGTAAAATTTTACTTTTTAGTGTGAATCTCCAAACTTTGTAAGATAATTTTGCAAGTAAGCTAGTTGACTTTTGAGCAAGCAAACCAATTTGTGTGTCATCGACACTATCTAACAAGCGAACTCGCCCGCTTTTAAAGTAGCCAACTAGCAGATTGTACACTATCTTAGTGTCAACGAGCCTTATTTCTCGTCTTTTAGAACCTGCTGATTCTAAAACAGGAAAAAAAAAGTGTATGTCTGCCGGACGGCCGTCCGTCACAACCGACGAAATCTCGAAAAACCGACAGATTTCAAAAATTTTTTTTCTAAAAATAGGTTTACTCAATGGGAAGAGCCGAAAGTACGATGTGTTCGATAACTGTACCGGAAGTGTGTCAAAAAAATCGTCAAGTGTGTCAAAACAAGAAAATTTGCATATTTTTTGCTTAAAAAACGTTCATTTTAAGTGATTACGAATAGAAACATTGAATTAAATATCTTGATGGTCGGGATTGGTATGTGAGACCAAAAACTAGATTATTGCATTATAAGTTTGTCAAAAAAATGTTGTCAAGTGTGTCAAAAGAAAGATTTTGCTTCGGTTTATTCATTTTTGACCCAATTTTTTGGGAAAAATAAAATGAATTATTTGTATGATATGAAATTGTATCAAAAGAATGAGTTTCATTTATTTTTTTAGAAAATAGTAAAATTAGTTATTTGCATGAAATGAAAATGATATTATTATCATTATTGAGAATTTTATTGCATTATAAGTTTGTCAAAAAAATATTGTCAAGTATGTCAAAAAAATGATTTCATTTATTTTTTTGGCCAATTTTTTGGTTGTATGGAGTAAATATGACATGGAAATTTTTGAATTTGTTATAGTTTTTGAAATATTTTTGGAATTTTGTAAAAAGTTTGTATTTTTGATTTTGTAATAATTTTTGCAATATATTTAGATTTTTGGAAAAAAATTTATGGCTGGTATGGGATACGATTTTACTACTTCTATGATATCCCTGAATCACCATAACTATGATAACTGACTTGTAATTTGTTGTCACCATTTGTATTCCATATACATATATATATATATATATATATATATATATATATATATATATATATATATATATATATATATATATATATATATATATATATATATATATATATATATATATATATATATATATATATATATATATATATATATATATATATATATATATATATATATATATATATATATATATATATATATATATATATATATATATATATATATATATATATATATATATATATATATATATATATATATATTTGCTGATGCTGTTGTTTGTGTTGTTGTATGACGCGGTTTGTAACTAAACGTCGTTGTTGTTGAATATTCTCTAGTGCAATATTCCAAGTATATCTGCGGAACTAGCGCTCTGGAACTTAAGCATATTATTTGTTCCTTTTGGATATACAAATTCTTCACAACAACAACCGCGACTAGAATTATTATTACATCACTCTACTCAACTCTACTATCAACATACATCTCAAGTTCATCTTCATCAACTGGAATTCATCTTCAAAACTTCATCTCCACTCAACTCTAGCTACCAAAATTGGTGACCCCGACGTGATTAAAAAAAAAATAAAATAAAATAAAAGTAAAATTTTCAACTCCAAAAAACTTCTAAGCTCATCACATGAGGCGGCGTGTGATGATAGCTTCTCTAAACTACGTCTCTTGATATTCGATATCAACTCCCGTCGACAATTTTTGGTTGACACAGGTGCTGAAGTGTCAGTTCTCCCCGCAAAAACAGAGGAAAAACTCTCGAAGAAATCAGCTTTCACTCTCTACGCTGCTAACGCCACTCCTGTTAGTACATATGGTAACAAAACTCTAATTCTAAACATTGGTCTCAGACGTGTGTTCTGTCAGACCTTTGTTATCGCCAATGTTACCATCCCTATTCTTGGAGCTGATTTCTTGAACAAGTATGGTCTCCTAGTGGACGTTAAAAATCGACGCCTCGTCGATCCACTAACATCCTTGTTCACTCTCGCCAAAATCTCCACTTCTCCAACGCTCTCCCTAACAACCATCAATAATGATACGGTTGATATTCAAATTAGAAATATCCTTAATGATTTTAAGGGTATCACTTCTCCACATGACCTAGCTAAGCCGGTCAAGCATAACGTGACTCATGTCATTGAGACTCACGGTCCTCCCGTCGCTTGTAAGTACCGACGATTAGCTCCTGACAAACTGGCCATCGCAAAGACGGAATTCGACATTATGTTGTCGCAAGGCATTTGCCGACCGTCAAAATCCCTTGGTCCTCTCCTCTCCACCTCGCCAAAAAGAAGAACGGCGAGTGGAGACCTTGCGGTGACTACCGCTCTCCTAACAATGTCATTATTCCTGATAATTATCCTATTCCACATATTCAGGATTTTTCGCATCAGCTTCATGGATGCAAATTTTTCTCCACTATCGATCTCGTCCACGCATATCATCAAATTCCTATTGATGAGCGCGATATTGCAAAAAATGCAATTTCAACTCCGTTCGGACTCTTCGAATTCGTTCGAATGACTTTCGGATTGCGAAACTCTGCGCAATCCTTCCAACGGTTTATGCATTCTCTTCTCCGAGACCTAAATTTCTGTTTCATCTACATAGATGACCTCCTTATTGCTTCTGAAACCTTTGAGGAACACCTCAAACATCTTAGGACTGTTTTTGAGCGTCTTTCCGACGCTGGTCTCATTATCAACGTTAATAAATGCAACTTTGCTAAAACCAACGTTGACTTTCTCGGACATTCTATTGATTCATCTGGAATCAAACCTACTCCTGAACGTGTCGATGCTATCAATCGTTTCGAACGTCCTGAAACAGTTATGCAACTCCTTCGTTTTCTCGGAATGATTAACTTCTACCGCCGATTCATTCCTCAAGCTGGTGGCAATCAAGCTATCCTCAACGATTTCTTTAAAGGTTCCAAAAAGAATGACAAACGTGTCATGGTCCGAAGACGCCATTCAATGGTCCGAAGACGCCATTCAAGCCTTCGACTTATGCAAGCGGCAACTTAGTGAGGCAACAATTCTTTCTCACCCCTTACGCTCTGCCCAACTTGCCGTAATGGTCGACGCTTCCGATAAGGCAATTGGCGCTGTTGTCCAACAAAAACTTAACGACTGCTGGACACCACTTAGTTTCTTCTCTGTGCGACTCGATGAAACGCAACAAAAATACAGCGCTTATGATCGCGAACTCGCGAACAATTAAACACTTTCGTTATCTCCTTGAAGGTAGAACCTGCACGCTCTTTACCGATCATAAGCCACTCATTTACACTTTGTCGCAAAACCCTGCCAAAGCTAGTCCTCACCCATTCCGCCATCTAGATTTTATCAGTCAATTCACGACTGATATTCGCCACATTTCTGAAATTGATAATGTAGTTGCCGATACTCTTTCTCGTGTCGAGCAAATATCAATTCCAGAAAACATTAACTACGACGAAATTGCTGATGCTCAGTTCAACAATAACGAACTAAAGGAATTAGTGGACACTAGTCCCACACTTCAATTCCGATCCTTTCCAGTATCGTTTTGTAATTCTAATGCCAAAACTATTTTGTGTGATACTTCTTCTGGTAATCCACGACCTTTTATTCCAAAGCAATTTCGTCAATCTGTTTTCAATAGTCTCCACAATTTATCTCACCCAGGAGTCCACAGTTCTGTCAAACTCCTAACTGAAAAAGTCATTTGGCCATCCATTAAGAAGGATGTACGACAAATGGCTCAGAACTGCCTGGCTTGCCAAAAAGCAAAAGATTCTCGCCATACTTAATCTCCTTTAGGTAATTATCCTCAAACTTCTCAACGATTTTCCGAGATTCATATGGACATTATTGGTCCACTTCCTACCTCTGAGGACAAACGTTATTGTGTCACTATTATTGACCGCTATACTTGATGGCCTGAAGCCATTCCTATCTCGGATATCACAGCTGCAACGGTAGCATCAGCTCTCTACTCCAATTGAATTTCTCGTTTCGGTGTACCTTCAGTAATCGTCACTGATCAGGGCTCCCAATTCGAATCCAATCTCTTCAACGAGTTGTCAAAACTTATCGGTTTCGAACGCAAACGTACTACTAGTTACAATCCTAAATGTAACGGCCTCATCGAACGTTGGCACCGAACTCTAAAAACCGCAATAATGGCCTACGACAGGACGGACTGGACGCGAATATTACCATCAATACTACTAGGCTTACGAACCACTTTCCGTGAAGACTTCCAATCTTCATCGGCAGAGCTCGTCTATGGTACTAACATTCGTCTTCCTGGTGAATTCTTTAGCGAGAACTCCACTTCTACTCCTCAATCTGACTTCGTTTCTCAATTGAAACAACATTTCAACCACCTTCGTCCCTCAATTGCATCAAGACACACTTCTCCTAATGTTTTCGTCTCCAAAAATCTCCAGTCTTGTTCGCATGTCTTCTTACGTACTGACTTAGTACGTAAATCTCTTCAACCTCCATACAAAGGTCCTTTCAAAGTCATCAGTCGCGATGATAAAAATTTCGTTATTGACTGTAAAGGTCAACACATTCGAGTTTCCATCGACAGATTAAAACCTTGCTTTAGGGTACCATCTGAAGATGACCTAACTCAAAGCTCATCTACTTTGAGAACTGATCTCAGTCGCGCAGACGAAACTTCGTCTTCTACAGATAAAGTCCATTCTACTCTTCCGGACACATCCTCGTCTTTCCCTTCTACCTCTGAAGATGCGAGGAAACGCGACGCTAAAGCAAATGTTTCAACTAAGAAGGTCAGATTCAATCTCATTCCTCAACATCTATTCCACCCTGCATCTACAATTACACGAGCAGGCAGAACTACTCGTACCCCTACTCGCTTCATTCGTGCTGTAGCACAATAATTTCTATATCGTCCCATCTTCGATGGCACTAGGGGGGGGGGGGGGGGGGGGTGTTGTGGCAATAACTTCTCATTTATTTGAAATAATAATAATAAATTATAATAACTCCTGCTTTTTTAAATCAAAGAGAAAAGTTGCCTGGAAAAGCGATGATGGAAAAAAACTTAAAAATTATTTATTAATTCGTTGTTTCATTAATATAAAAGTATATATTGTTTTTGGTTCTATGTTAGCAACGCCATTATTATTATATAATTACATAGAAAATTTATTTAATTAAAAATGTAAAATCTCCATTGTTGAAAATTGTTAAACACTCAGGATTTAAAATATTAATTTTAATGTAATTTCAATACTTTTTGAAGATCATTATGTTATTTATAGAAACAATATAAACATCCTGTACAAATAAAGTTTAATTAATATATCTGTGTACAGTGATCACTAAATGCAGAATTTGGTTAAAAGTTGTGACATCACAAAATAAAGTTTATAAATGTGATTACATATTATGTCTAAAATGTATCATTAAATCATCGTGTTTTATTCACATTGTTGGTGCATCTAAAGTCTCTCATTTAATTGTGTCTGAACTAGCGCTATGGAACTTAAGCATATTATTTGTTCCTTTTGGATATACAAATTCTTCACAACAACAACCGCGACTAGAATTATTATTACATCACTCTACTCAACTCTAATATCAACATACATCTCAAGTTCATCTTCATCAACTGGAATTCATCTTCAAAACTTCATCTCCACTCAACTCTAGCTACCAAAAACCATATATTTAATAGTTGATTATATTTGGTACGACTCTGATGGATTAACATAACATTCAATCACCTTTTATTTTCAGGTAGCGGCCACGAGTGATGTTGTTGATCAATCGAAGATTCTAGATAATTTTTGGCGTGGCTTTATTATTTGGTCACGTGAGACCAAATTTTTCATTCATCGTCGACTTGTTCCAGACAAATTGGCTATCGCAAAGGCAGAATTTAATCTTATGTTATCCCAAGGCATCTGCCGACCTTCTAACAGTCCTTGGGCTTCTCCTCTCCATCTCGCTAAAAGGAAGAACGGCGAGTGGAGACCTTGCGGTGACTACCGTGCTCTAAATAACATTACAATTCCGGATCAATATCCTATTTCTCATATTCAGGATT
>OY856187.1:40468464-40607919 GCA_963693315.1 Diogma glabrata | reverse complement strand
TGTTTGGAGTTGTGGTTGTATTTTAGGAGAATTATTTCTAAAAAAGCCATTATTTCAAGCAAATGCTGAATTAGCACAATTAGAAATGATATCACGAATGTGTGGTACACCAACACCAGCTGTTTGGCCGACTGTAATTAAATTGCCGCTATTTCATACAATAAAACCAAAAAAACAACATCGACGACGATTAAGAGAAGATTTTATTTTTATGCCAACAGCAGCCTTAGACTTACTAGATAAAATGTTAGAATTAGATCCAGATAAACGAATAACAGCGGATGACGCACTTAAATCAAACTGGTTAAAAAATGTGATTCCAGACGCGTAAGTACTTATTAATTATTATTTAGTTTATGTATTTAAAAAGTAGCTGTACTAGTGGTTCTGTTTCTGTCTATATTTACTGAACGGCATTTCATAGTTTCGTCACAACAGTTCTTAATTTTGCCTTTAGTCTTTTTGCCTTGATCATCTAACTGATGCTTTCCTTTTTCTTTGATGTTTTTTCGTATCGTGCAGACTCAAAATTTTTGTGCACACGTTTTTGTTTTCATTTCCTGTACCAAATACAGTGTTCCATAAGTTAAGGTTTTTCTTCTTACGATATGTGTAGGTTAACATTTTTGTAAAGTCTTATTTGTACACATATTTTTAATATGACATACGCCTAAATGTAACTGACGTTCGATCATACATAGGTACCGATATGGGCACCGATCATATGCTTGTCATCTCTAATTACAAATGCAAGATCTCTAATTACAAATGCAAGTTGTCATATAAATTCAATAGACAATCAAAGAAGACCCTGCGCTGGAATGATGACGTATTTAAAAATCCGAAAACGCTGAATAGACATAAGAAAACAGTGACGCAAAACATAGAAGACATGCCCAGAGATGCTATTAAACATTCAAGAATAGTGCCAAACTCTTCAATCAGCCGTTATAGCCGCAGCACAATCCAAACTAGAAACCATTTCCGTCAAAGCGTTGAAAACATAATAAAAAAATGTTTCGGAAAATCCGAAGAGAAGATCTCAAATTGATTCCCTATGCACCAGGAAATCCCCAGCTAAAGTTCTACGAAAAAAGAACCGGGAACACAAGAGCTTTGTCGAAAACATCAGCCAACATGCGGCTGTAATATAATTAAAAACAACTTGTTTATTTCAGCGTCAGACAGATAATAATGTATTTACAATATAAAAGAGTATCATAATACATTTTAGGAAGATACAGTTATATTCGAATCTAATTTTATATAATACAAATAATATGATGTTACTTTTTAATGCTTTCTTTACATTAATATATTACACCTTCCCCTCAAGATACTTAAATACATTTTATTTATTATGAACTTCAATATTGTTTATCTATCTATTACAATTTAAATTCAAATTTCTTAAAACTAAAATACATATAATAATTTTCCCTTTTCAAAATTTCAATAACAATAAGTTTAACAGATTCAGTTCATTTAAAATTTTAAAAATATTCTTAATATCTATGACATGGGCGTAAAACACTTAAGTTTCATCTGTACACTGTTCCATCTTCAAGTTCAACCCAGTATGATCTTGGTGCATTATCAAGTTGCATAATTTTAGCTTTAACCCAATTTTTTCTATTATGAAACCACACTCTTTCTCCAACCTTAAAATATCGTCTATATTTAACATTTCTATTATAATATTTTTTATACTGTTCCGTCGTTTTTTTTAATTCCCTTTCATATTTGGAATCGATTCTTTGACTGGAACCGATAACGATTCTTTGACTGGAACCAAACTTCTTGTTTTCCTATTCATTAAAAGCTCGGATGGATAAAGATTTAAATCCTTCAATGGTATATTTCTATCTTCCAATAACGCCTTCCATAATTCAATATTATTTTCCTGACACTTTTTAATATTATTTTTAGCCCTTTGATCTGACCTTTCTGCTTGGCCATTAGACCGTGAGTAATAAGGACTTGTCGTTATTAATTTCATGTCACTTTCCTTACAAAAATTCTTGAAACCAAACGAATCAAATGGTACATTATCAGTAACAATTATTCTAGGTATTCCATGTACGGAGAATACACCTTTTATTTTATTAATAACCTCACCAGCCGATTTAGCTTTAATTGGAATAATATCCATATATTTTGAATAAAAATCAATCAAAACTAATTTTTTCCTTTCCTTTCCATATCACAAGAAATCTTATAAAATGGATAATTTGGAATATCGTGAGGTAATAACGGTTCTTTGATATTGGCATTACGATATTTTTCGCACGCATTACACGTAGTTACCATTTTTTCTATTTCTTCATTCATACTGCCCAATACATTATACTTTTTGCTCTGCGTTTCGTTCTTTCTATCCCTGCGTGAGAATTATGTAACAATTCTAACATTTTTGGTCTTAAAGATAAGGGAATGACTATTTTGTCATCATAAAAAGTTATATCATCTTCTAAAAGTAAATCATTTTTAAATTTCCAATAATATCTAATTTCCACAGATAGTTCTTGTTTTTTATTTGGCCATCCCTTTAACAGAATTTCTTTCAACTTTTTTAAAATATCATCTTTATTCGTCTCAACTTGTATTTCATTTTTTCGCTCATCGCTTACATTAATGGAATGAATCACCTCATTAATGTCCTCAATCTCAGGTTTACTATCACCTTGGCCATAATAGCGTGATAAATAATCTGCTATATAAATCGAGTTTCCTGGCTGGTATATAAATTTCAAATTATATTTTATCAATCGAATCATTCTTTGTAACCTCGCATGCGATATTTTACAAAATTCTTTAGTCATAGTACCTAAAATAGGTTTATGATCAGTTACGATATTTATAATTCGTCCATAAATTAATTTATGGAATTTTGAGCAAGCAAATATCACTGCCAATAACTCTCTCGATTTGAGCATAGTTTTGCTCAGTTTCAGTCAAACTTCTAGACGCAAAAAATACAGGACGCTTTTCCTGCATCAAACAAGCACCTAAACCATATTTTGAATCATCACACTGTATAGTTATTTCTTTACTCGAATCAAATGCCTTTAAAACAGGTGAGCTTATAATTAAGGACTTTATCTCATTTAAACATTTTGAGTGATATTCATGCCACATAAACTCAACGTTTTTCTTTAGCAATTCTCTTAACGGTTTAGATATCTCAGCTAAATTTGGTGTAAAACCTTTTACATAATTTATCACCCCTAGTAATTTTTGTACATCAGTTTTATTTTTTGGAATGCCAATATTCTCTATAGCTTTTGTTGTTCGCACTCAATATCCTTATCCGATCTAACAAGACCTATGTAGATCACTTTATTAATTCTAAATTTAATTTTATCTTTATTAAACCTAATATTCAACTTCCTTGCTCTTTCACAAACCTTTCTCAAAATTTCATCATGTTCTTCTTCAGAACTTGCTGCTATCAACACATCATCCATATAAATTATTGCCCCCTCAATATCAGCAAAATTTTGCTCATTTAGTTTTTGAAAAATTTCTTTATTCCAAACGGAAGTCTTAAAAATTGATATAATCCAAAAGGAGTACTAAAAGTACATAATTTAGAAGCATTTTCACTGAGCCCTATTTGCCAATAACCGTCTTTAAGGTCTAAAACAGTGAAAAAAATTTTATGTGATAACTTTGAAATTATCTCATCAAAATTCGGGATTAAAAATTTTTCTTCTTTTAGAGCCTTATTTAAATCTTTTGGATCTATGCATATTCTGAAGCTTTTATTTTTTTTTCTCCACAATTACCAAACTTGAAATCTATTCCGCAGAATTATCTACTTTCGCTATAATCCCTAGTTTAATCATCCGTTCCAATCCCATTTTTAAAGATTCTCGTAATGATATGGGAATACGTCTGGCTGGTTTGGTTACAGGTTCTTGATTCGATTTAATCTCAAGATCATAATTTTTTGCAAAACAACCAAGACCAGTAAATAAATCTTTATTTTTTAACAGAAAACTATTTTTATCATCTAATCCAACCTCATCAATTCGTTTCGTTCATCCTTTTAATCCAAGAATTGGACATGAATTAGAATCAACTATTACAAATTTTTGGATGGACACAATATTTTCTTTCATACAGACAATATAAGCTATTCCTAAAGCTTTTAACTTAGTTCCCCCATAAACCTCAATTGTAATCTCATCTTTCTCTAAATACTTTTAAATTTATTAAAACTAGGATGCCCGGCGTGCTTCGCTACGCTTATAAATAAAGCTTTTGCGTAGACATGTTGACGTAGAAGCAATGATTTCAAAAGTGGTAGTGAGAAATGATAGCATAATTTTCAATTTTTATTTTTAAAAATATAGGAAATCCCGTGACCGAAATTCGGTCATACATGAAAATTTTATATTTTATTTTATATATTAATAGACAATTGAAACAGCAATTATTATCAAAAACAAATATTCAAATATGTTTAACGATGAAAATTATAAAACTGAATGGCAACTTCAGCCTCAATATGAAATTAAAAAACACGCATATTGAGGCAAAAGCAAACGCACAGACACTCATACTCATAAAAGAGGAAAAGGTTTTTGAGAAAAGTGAGAAGAAATCAGGTAACAATGACTTCTGGGAAGACGATATTTTTTGTGAAAACTCTATCATCGTTGAACAAATGACCTTGGTCAGATGTATCATAAATATAAAATTTCAAACATTCAAACGCACGCACTCTACTTGCAGTAACATACAATTGACCATGTGTGAATACAGGTTCTTTAAGTAAAATGTCAACTCTGTTGAATGTCTGACCTTGAGATTTATTAATAGTCATAGCAAAAGCAGGAATACTAGGGAATTGAGTTCTTTGAAATTTAAATGGAAGAAGAGTTTCAGAATAAGTTAAATGAATGCGTGGAATTAGAATGGTACACCAGTCAAAACTTTACAATCTATTGAATTTCGGTGCATAACTTTTACACGCATTCGTGTTAAATTTACTAATGCTTGACCTGTATTTAAATTACGTATGAGGAGAACAATGCAATTAATTTTCAAAACTAATTTATGAGGTGGCAAACCTCCTACACTCAATTTATTTAAAAATTCTATTGGAAAATTGTTCTGCTCACGAATATCATCACAAACAACTTTATCAAAACTAAAATATGCTTTCTCCTCTCTTGGCATAATACTTAAGATTTTAGAATTGATTTCATTGCATTGATTGATTCATTGATTGATTGATTCTATCAACAAAGATCTGAAGCGTATAATGGAATGGGGAGATCGTAATCTTGTTTCATTTAATCCACCCAAAACCAAACTATGCCGTCTTTCACGAATAGAGCGACATAAAAATTTCGCTATTAAAATTAACCACGAGGAATTGCGTGAGGTTGAATCAGTTAGACTTCTTGGAGTGGATATTCAAAATAACCTGAAATGGAATAAACATGTGTTCAACCTCGCTAAATCTGCAATGCAAAAATTAGGATTCTTGAGTCGTAAAAAATATTTCAATCCCGAGCAAATTTTGCTAATCTTCAAGTCCTTTATTCGTCAATGTATGGAGTACTGCTGTCATGTCTGGGGAGGTGCTTGTCAGTCAACAATAAAATGCCTAGACTCTGTACAGAGAAAAGCAATACGGTTGATTGGTAATGCCGAACTAACGGACCAGCTTGATTCACTCCAGCACAAAAGAAATGTCGCTGAATTGTCAATCTACTATAAATATAACTTTAGCGAATTCTCCTCTAAGGAAATTCAAAATATCCTTCCATCGTGTGCGCAGTATAATCGACAAACAAGAGCTGCCGAGTTATCCCATCCATTTGTTGTACAAATACCTCGTTGTAGAACTGTGTCCTTTCAGAACGACTATTTTAATAGAGTGGCCAAATTGTGGAACTCAATGCCTCCCTCTGTATTTCCCGATGAATTTTCCCCTCAGGCATTTAAAGAAAATGTCCATAATCATTTAAAACAATTAGTATAGTTATCCCTATATCCCAATTCCTTCCATTTTGCTCAGCTTTTTCCTTTATAGTTGACATGGTATCTTCGGATATTCAAAGAGTCTAAATAATGAATATTTCATATTTAGTGTGCTAAACATGTTAGTCTGGGAGCCCGCCGACATAAACAGCAACTCATAAATACTCTTCTATAAATTTTTGTGTGGCTTAATTACGCCTAGTCTACCACTTTTTTTTCTCTATCATAATTTTCTTAGCCGCGGCTTTTTCTCTCCAGTAATTTTTAAACTTGTCAATATCGTATTAAGCTAAAAATTTATAGATACTCTATTTTTAAAAAATTTAATACCAAGAGAAATTCATGAATCGCGAGAGAAAAAACTTGTCCGACAAAAATTTCGGTACGTTAAGGGTGTCTACCGAGTGAAACATGTAATAATAATAATTTCGAAAAATTTATGGATAACCACCTGATTTTTATGAAAAATGCTTCAAAAAGATATGTAAAATCACGTACTTACATCGTCCGACAAGACAAATTTACCAATTTTCCAGTCCGACACGCGGACATTGACATTTTCAAGGTGACCTAAAATTTATTCATAACCGTCGGACAAAAAGAAATTAACATATTATAGAGCAGAACTTACCCTGTAGTACAAGTGGCGGACAAATATTTCGTGCCAAATGAATAGTCCGACAAAAAAACATCGATCGACAACATCATTTCAATATTTTATTTTTCAAGTTCATAAATAATTTTAGTCTCATTAATTACAATAATAAATGAATGGTAAGGAATGTGAATAGTTAATAACATGTATTAAACTAATAATAGGAACATTTTATTAACAATTTCATTAAAAAAAAGTCCAAGCGGCACGTATATCCGTAGGTAAATAGGTAGATTTCGAGATCAGACAGTTTTGTGTGCCAGTAGAATCTGATGTATCAGATTAGTTTAAACAAAACAAACTAATTTCAAACAGATATCGAACAAATTTTAAAAAGAAAACTAGCTACCTATAAGCAAAATTATATCTATCCAATTTTGCAACAAACAAATATCAAATCTACCACAGAACATGTGTGTGACAATTTATGACACAAACCTACTCTATATCATATGTCGTCCAATTACTGCAAAATATCAAAATACATAGTTTATTTCTAAGAAAAAAAATTAATTTCTTCTATTCAAATCTTTTATTTTTTTGACTGTTATAAGGTTGACATTGACTGTTATAAGGTTTTTGGAAATTGTAGTTGGGGGGGATTGTTGCAAACTTTTTTGTTGAAGCCAAGAACTTCCCGTTAGATCAAAAAGTAACCAGTTACTGGATAAGGTATACTTCAGCGGTCAGCTTTCCGGTGTACGCAGCAGATTTTATAAATTTTTAAATTAAATATTTACGTCTGATTACCGATGACACCGCTGTTTTTTTGGCTCGAAAAATCATAAATCGCACAGAGAAACTGAACGTAAGTTTTTTTTCGGATGTCTTTGCAAGAACATTCTGAATTTTTAATTTTTCTATCCAATTTTGATACTTCCGTCGAATATAACATAGACTGAATGATAACTTTAAAATTGATTATTTCGGGAAAATTACCGGTGAGATCTAAATTGTTTGATTCCAATCGATGCATGAACGTTTATTCTGTAATATTTTTTACAAACCGACGTAAATCTTTGATTTCATAAATGTTGTTTACATCCTTAATAGCAATTATAAAATATAAATAAAAAAGATCAAAAAAGAATTTCATCAAAAAATTTTAAGCTTCATAAAATCTATAATTTCCATGCGTCGGACTGGAAAATCGGAGAATATATCGTGTCCGACAATTAAACAATTGGATTCTACATACTTTTTTTTAGTAATCCTGTAAAAAACAGCTGGTTATGTGGAAGTATGCTGTATTTACGCTCACAAACGTAAATACTGTAAGCCTTCGCGGATTTTCAATTGAAAAATAACAATTTGTTCGATTTTTATGAAAATGGTAATATTTTACTGTCGGACAACTTGTTCACCTCGTTGTAAGCTTCATTTAACAGCAAAAAATCGAAAGCGGAAATTGTTATGAATAAATTTTAGGTCGCCGTGAAAATGTCAATGTCCGCTTGTCGGACTGGAAAATTGGCAAATCTGTCTTGTCGGACGATGTAAGGACGTGATCTTACATTCCTTTTTGAAGCATTTTTCATAAAAATCAGGTGGTTATCCATAAATTTTTCGAAATTATTATTATTACATGTTTCACTCGGTAGACACCCTTAACGTACCGAAATTTTTGTCGGACAAGTTTTTTCTCTCTCGATTCATGAATTTCTCTTGGTATTAAATTTTTTAAAAATAGAGTATCTATAAATTTTTAGCTTAATACGATATTGACAAGTTTAAAAATTACTGGAGAGAAAAAGCCGCGGCTAAGAAAATTATGATAGAGAAAAAAAAGTGGTAGACTAGGCGTAATTAAGCCACACAAAAAATTATAGAAGAGTATTTATGAGTTGCTGTTTATGTCGGCGGGCTCCCAGACTATGTCTAATTAATAAAAAAAAAAAATCATTATTTTTGGGGGCTAAAATGACGAAACTCAAAATGTCATCAGATAAAATTGTATCAGAAATATTTCCAAAAATGTCTTCAATAATATTGTCTGGATTGCCAATCAAATTATGAGGCATTTCAATGATATCTGAACCAAACCGTAGAAAACTTTGCATATCACCATTACCGAGTCTACTAAGAAATTCTAGAAATTCAATTTCATGAGGGAGAGCTCTCATGTTTTGATTTACTTTCAAAATCTTAAACTTAATAAATTCTTGCCAAGATGTAATACAATTTTCAATTAAAATAGAACGTGAGCCATGCGGTATAACCGGAAGAATTTGGCGAAAGTCACCGCTCAGTAAAAGAGTTTTACCTGCAAACAGTTTATTTTTATTTTCTTCGTTTGGAGTCAAATCTCTTAACAAACGATCAATTAATTTTAAAGCATGAATAGAACATATTGAAATTTCATCTATAATAATGATTGATGCATTATTAATATATGTGCCATGTACACTGTTTGGAGTTATATTTGGCATTGAATTCTCTAATAATGGAATTGGTAATTTGAAAACATTATGCAAAGTTCGCCCCCCAATCAAAAGAGTTGATGCAATACCACTGAAGGCAGTTACAATGCACGAAAGATTTATTGAATCAAATTTATGAATGATTGCCGTTTGAACAAAAGTTTTGCCACAACCTGCATGAGCTGTCAAGAAAAAAACATTACTTCCAGTATCATGGAATTGAGCTACACGCAAAACAATATCAATCACATTACGTTGCTCATTATTTACCTTTTCATACATTTTATCGAAAACTATAACTTCTTCTTCAATATCAAAATGACCTACATCGCCAATCTGTAAGTTATATTGTGGAATCGGAAGACCAAGATCACCACATGAAGTATTATGTGTAAGAAGAATTTCATTAATTTCAATCAAGGCTCGATTAATTGACACATCTTCATCGTAATTTCGTAAAAAGTCTTCAATCATACTATTTCTAAATTCAATCCATAAAGCTAAAGCATTCGGAGGAACATTCAAACCACAGATAAATGCAAATAATTGACGTAACTGTTTTGGTGATTGAATTTCTGAACGCCATTCATTATCATTTGTTGCAATACCTCGAGCTTCACATGCTGCAACAAAAGTAGGGTACTCAACACCTTCATACAAACGTAGATCAGTAAAAGATTTTGGACCACGAACATGCAACAGAAGTAAACGCATATGAAACAATTCTATATCTTTTGGAGAAACCATATACAGGGTGAGTCGGGAGGAACGGACCATATTTCAGGAGTGCATTATACACGCGAAAACAATGTAAAAAAACCCATATGTTCTTATTCGATAATCATTTGTTTTCAAGTTATAGCGTAATATCAAATAAAGAAAAGTTCATATATTAACGGTTTCCTAATCATACCGTTCTTTTAATATAATAAATGTTCAAAAATACCGCCATTGACTTCTAAACATTTTCTGCAAGATGACCCGTTGCCCTTCTAATTATTTCATTTCTTTCTTCTTTAAATTGGCTGCAGTATTCCTAATACGTCGAATTAGTGCATCCCGCGTGTCCACTCTTACTTTGTACACTTCATTTTTAAACCAGCCCCATAAACAATAATGTAGTACTGTGAGATCTGGAGATCTTGGGGGCCAATTAATAGGACCCCCGCGACCAATCCAACGCCTTGGAAATGTTTCGTTTTGTTGGATATGTTTTTACTGGAAATGTTTTTTTTACTTTAATCACTCAAACTTGAAAATAAACGTTTAATTACTATCACAATACACAGACACATTGTCAAGACAACAAAGATGTCAAATAGTTTAGAGTCTTGAGCATGGCATACTCTAATTGCGTGAAAATTTTGATAAAAGTGGAACGAAGAAAAAAATTTGATATTGCGCTATAACTTGAAAACAAATGAAAATCGGATAAGAACATATGAGTTTTTTTTACATCGTTTTCGCGCGTATAATACACTTCTGAAATTGGTCCGTTCCTCCCGACTCACCCTGTATAATCGAGCAACAACTTTATCAGCCCCACGTTGTCTTCTTTTCCACGATTTAGTTTGATCATGCCAAACATAATGTAATGGTAATTCTGTATACAAAAACTCATTAGCTAAATTATCAATGGAATTCAAATGGAAAAATGCTAACAATTTTGTTCTTGATACATTTGCGACTGCACCAGTCGAACCAACATCCGTCCATCCAAAAAATCTTGAATTTCATTTCCCACAATCGCTAATAACAAAGTAACAAAGTTTTGCGTTTTTGTGAAAAAAAAAATATGGCTTGGGCAAGTCCATTTCATATTAGTATGGGGGAGTTCACTTACATTCAAAAATAAATTTAATTCGTCTATAAATTTTTTATTTATGATCTGATTTGTGTGAAAAATCTTTAAAATCTAAGTTACACTAATATCAGTTAGCAGTGAAAATTTGAAATGAATCCATCCGCGAATAAAAAAGCATTAGGTTGTACAAAATTTTCGTTAGCGTATTAATATATAAGACATTTTAACTAAAGAACATTTATTTGCGCTCCCTTATTTAATTTAAAATTGATCATACTGTCTTGAACTCGAATTTGATGATACCACGTGTTCTCATTTAAAACATTATTCTCATTCTCTATTAGTAATATAATAATCAATAATCACACATGTCACAGCAAAATGATTAAATTTGTTACAATTTGAACAGCGTTTACCGTAAGCTGGACAATTACCATAATTATGCGATTTTGCACAAAATTTACATCTGTTATTTGGCCTTGATGGATTAAAATTTTGATAAGAGTTACAATTTTGCTTAAAATTAGAATAAATTTTATTTTTATAACTGTTATTAAATTTTTTATTTTGGTTTTTAAAATTTTTATTTTTTTCAAACTTATCATTTTTCTTGATGTCCTTGATAGAATCGACTGAAAGAGTCACCTGTTTTTGCATTTCTATTGTTTGCTTTTTTATTATTCTGCTGCTCTACTCGATTCAATCGCTTTCGTAAGGTCCAACTTGTCTACTTCTAGAAGCCTCTTTGTAATAATTTATCTGCTACTCCAATAACTATACGATCTCACAGCATACGGTCTTATTCGAATCTAATTTTATATAATACAAATTATATGATGTTACTTTTTAATGCTTTCATTACATTAATATATTACAGCGGCTAATAAAAATTCTACTGTTTTTCCAATGCGGGGAAACTGACGAAAGATTTACAATACACCCAAGATCAAGAGACATCAGAATCAGAAATGAAAGCAATCTGCGAAATGAAAAACAATTCTCGTTGTTCCGTTGCATAAGAAAGGTGATCGTCTAAAGTGCTGCATATAAAATAATCGCTAATGTTGCACTTGCTTAGTGCTTCTTCTCATGATTTTTTTTTGAAACTTTATCGAGAAAAGTTAAAACACAAAATTCTCAATTCTCTAGAAATTTAAAAAAAATTTTCGTGAAGTTTATTTCGTTTTTTCTTCTTTTAAAAAACTTATATAGCACACTGAACAAAAGTAATTCATCAAGATAATTTTTCTATAACCTAAGATCGGAGCAGAAAATATTCATATCAATCAATCAATGAATGGACCATCGTGAATAATAAATGATGTATGTATGCCAATATTTATTTGAATTCCAATGAGTCGAATAATTGACAACAGTTGTCCACCCGAAAAAGCATTAGCCTTTGTTATCGCAAAATTAAAGAAATTCCAGATTGCATTAGAACAAGATTCTGTTGCAAAAATGAATGACTGCTGCTATCACACAGATTTGGACAGCTGTTTTAAGCATACCAAATGTTATGCTACAATAATGCATTGTATTATTATTTATTATTCGCACCAATCGATTAATCATTTTCTTATTTGAAGTAAACAATTAATCGAAACTGATTAATCGTCATTGTTTGAATAAATGTTTTTCTGCACTTTCTATTGCAAAGAATGTTTTATGTATACATAATTATCTGATTGCATTGTATTATGAACATATTGTGAATATTAATTCACTAGACTGTAATTGTTTTAATTAACTAGGGTTTTTTGCTATAGTGAACAATTAAACTCAAGCAACTTAGGGAATCATTTGATTTTTTTTTTCAATTCGGGGGCCAGTTTAGATTTCTCTAAATAAACTTTTCTGCTCAAACCCAATTCGCAGAATTGTAATTTATCAATATCATTGAGAGAAAACTAAAATAATTTTAATTGAATCAATTCAACTGATTCTATTAGTTACTTTAGCTCAATTAACAGATTAATCACTTAATCGATTTTGTTTAAAAATGATTAATCAACGTACAAACTATGAAGTCGATCAGAAACTGTTGGGTTCAGCGTCGGTCGTCCAGATCTCGAATTTCACCAATTTAAAAAAAAATGTTTATATTAATTTTTTGTAAACTTTATGGATATTTTAAACATAATAATTTTAGTTTGACTAACATCTTCTTACACGATCAAGCTTGTTTTAAGCAAGTTCATTTCCTTGGATAAGTTTTTAGTTTTCAGTTTTTTAATTTTTGATTTTATTTACTTAAGAATTATTGTTATTTTTTGTTGCACATAAAATTAATTTTGTCAAATAAATTGATTTTTGTTATTTCTCCAAAATTCTCAAGAAATGTTAAAACAAATTTTTCGTATTTCTCGGTGACTATCAGTGTGATTTTCGTCCCAACCGTTCAACCACAGATCAATGTTTTGCCTTAAGGATTATCTGGCAAATGTTGGGAGTACAATATCATAATGCACCAACTATTCGTTGATTTCAAGAATGTATATGAACTTTCAGGCGCGACTTCATTGGGCCAAGGACTAGGTTTTGTTTTCATTTGCCTGGGCATCCCAGAGAAACTTATTTCTCTATGTTAACTCACACAATCGGGATCAAATTGTTGAATAGTAATCGAATGTCTCTAACATAAGATGTTTGACAAGGTGATGCACTCGTGCCCGTACTATTTAGTTTGGTGCGTGATAAAATAAGCCGAATCAAGACACAAAACTGCATCGTCAACAAATCTATCTAAATTCTTGTTTATAAGCGGTATCAAAGATATTTTCTCACAGTTTGAAAGAAATAGTAAACGACTTGGAATATGTGTCAACACCGGCAAAACGAAACTTTTACCAACATCAGCAATATATGTATCCCGGAAATCAAAATGCTTGCGGCTGCGTGGAAAACATTAAATATCTCGAGTCTATTATAACATCGTCCAATGACATACAGGCAAATATCAAAGCCCGTGTCACTGTAGCATACAGATTTTTCTACGCAAAATCAAAACTCATTCGCGATCAAAACATCTGCCACAGTCTTGTAATTTTATAAAGCATTAATTCGACCTATGGTAACCTTTGTAAGTGAAAGTTGGTAACTGAGTACCTCAGATTATAGAATTATATCAACGAAAGAAAGGTAATACGAACAATTTATGGTCCATGTAAAGTTGCTGATAGATCAGTATAGAATCCGAATGAATCATGAAATCACACAGTTCCTTGTAGGCTGCGATGTAATCGGATTCATAAATCCAACCAGATTAGATGGTTTAGTGATGTAGAAAAGGCTCCGTTAAGAAGATTGATAAAAAAGCGTTCTAACAACAACCACCTTGTGTTATTTGGAGAGGTAAACCCAGACAAGGCTGGCGTGATAATGTCGAAACTGGGGTCACCTGGTCATAGAATGAGATTAATGCTGATTAGAGAAACTGAATACACAGGCGTCAAAATTTCTCTATGCAATGTAAACGACAGAGGAAGTGAAACTGGTCACAAACGACTACTTTGCAATTATATCACATGTGCCCAGGATTAATATCTGTAAAAGATGATAGTATGATATCATCCCAAATGTATATGAATTTGCATGGGTTCGGCGCGGACAGTTATTATCAATATAAGCAAAAATGCAAAATTCGGTTCTCGTGAGTCTTATAATGTTGGTCACTTTTGTTCATGTTTGATAGTGAGATATTATTTTATAGTTTGGACAACTTGATTAAAGCCGATTACTGAAGTGGTTGAAAATTAACAAATATTTCATAAATCAATTGGAAAATTAGAAATCAATTGTATCAATTAGAAATTCTGTCGCAAGTTCTCTATCGATTAATCAGTTTTATATACAACATATCTTATTTTCCACAAATTTATCAATCCTCTAAACAATTACAAAATCTCCAATTCGGTACGTTTAACTGTTTAACAACGTTTGTCAAACCAATTCTGAGCTCCACTCTTAAGTTTTTCCTGATAATTTTAATGCCCAGCTTTTTAATTTTAATGCCCAGCTTTTTAATTTTAATGTTCAGCTTTTTATCCATAAATTCCTCAAAAACATTTATATGATTTACCTGAACCTGAAGCAATGTGTCATCGAATATTCAAACACATTAATTTATAATTTATTATAATTCCAACCAAACATGACTTGCTTTGTAAAAATAAAGAAAATGGAAACCGAAATGCGTCGGTCAATCAGAAAATTTTGAATAGCTCTTTTTATTTAATTAATTCTCTGAAAAGTTTTGCGAAATCTTTCGGATTGAAATGAAATTCTGTTTTATATAAAATCCTATTATTATATTGTAACGTTTCTTTGCCGAGTTACACTTATTTAGTTCGATCACTAAATCAGGAAATTTAAAACACAATGGATTTTCTAAACGTTATAATTTTATTCGTTCAAGATTTTACAATAAAAATATTTCTCCTATTACTATTCCTCTTTAATATTTCTTGTACTAACAATATTTCACCACTTATAATTCTTTTACAATTTTTCACAATATCACTTACAATAATTTCTACTTATAACACTGTTAATTTTAACTCGCCTATATCACTGCTAAATTTTATACTTTTTCTATCGCTAACAAATTTTGCTCAATTCAATCGCTTACAAATTTATACAACTCTTATCCTCGAACAACACCTCTTATATATACTACATGAAATAGCCTCGATGGTACTATAATATTCCAGAACGCAACCCTTTTTTTTTATAAACATAGTAACACGATCTTCAAATATTGACACCTAGGTGTGAAATCTATTATTTTCAAGTGTTTTATTTACCAATCCTTATAGTTTTCGTTAACCAATTCTTATTCGATAAAACAAAAACTTCCTATTAAAGTAAACATTGGTTGTGTTGTTACTTTTATTGATTTTTATATTTCTTTTGTAGAACTATTTTCTCTAAAGAGAATTTTCTCGAAAGATGTTCTATTGTTGTTGTGTTCTATCGTCTACCATAATAGTCACAATATTATATTAACGCCAGGAGACTAGATTTAAGATATTTCCTTAGAAGCTTTCAGGATAGTCGAGTTTCAAGCAAAGCTTTCCGCGATCAAAATAGCTTTATTTCCACGGTCATTGACGATTAAATCCGTCACGTCAATGATATAGGATATTCTATAATTTGGTACTAGAATTTAAAGAATTAATTACACTGTCATAATCTTTGACAGAAATTGACATAGTTGAAATTTGGAATTTCGTTTTGAAAAAAAATTGGACATCATGCAATCCATATCCAATCCATATTCAATGCATATCCAATCCGTATCCAATCCATATCCAATCCATATCCAATCCATATCCAATTTATATCAAATCCATATCCAATTCATATTCAACTCTGGAACGATCATGTAATGGCGATGGCAAAAAGCGCATCTAAAAAACTCGGCCTCCTAAATAGATGCAAAAAAATGTTCACTCCATACCAATTGCTCCATGCTTATAAGTCCTATATTCGTCCCTGTATGGAGTACTGTTGTCAAGTTTGGGGTGCTGCTTCTGTTTCCATCTTGTCCCTCTTGGACTCTTCAAAAGCGGGATATACGAATTGTGGGTGATCGAACTTTGACATCAAAACTTGATTGCCTACAACATCGTCGCACTGTTGCTGACCTCGTTGTTTTTTACAAATATCGTCATCAACAGTGCTCAGATGAAATCAGCAGCATCATGCCCCAAACTTATCTTACCCCCGTTCCACTCGACAATCTGCTACCGCAACCATTCAAACGGCCGAGATCCCACGCTGTCATACTGGCAGATCGCAGAAAGACTTCTTTGTCCGAACTGCATACAAATGGAATAGTTTGCCGGAAGCCTTGGTCTCAGGTGACTTCAACCCGCAGAGGTTTAAAAAAAGCGTTCATCATGATTCATGACCTTAGAACGCCAGTTGTTGTGGGACCTAGGTCTAGACCTAGGATTTAAAAGGTATTTATTTGTTGTTGTGACACTAATTGTAAACCCTATAACACAACACATTTTATTCAAAAAAAAAAAATATCAAATCCATATTTAGTTCATATTCAATCTATATCCAATCCATATCCAACACATACCCAACCCATATCCAACCTATATCCAATTCATATACAATCCAAATCCAATCCATATCCAATCCATATTCCATCGATATCCAATATATATCCAATCCATATCAAACACATATCCAATCCAAATCCAATTCATATACAATCCAAATCAAATCCATATCCAATCGTTATTCAATCCATATACAATCCAATATCCAATCCATTTGAATATTTTGATAAACAATCTACAATATTCAATCCATACCAGGGTTGTTAATATACACGTATAAAACGTTTTATACGTTACACGTATAATACGTAACGTATAAAACGTATAAAACGTATATAACGTATAAAACGTATAATATGATTTTGTTTTTGAAATTCATTCATAAAAAATTAAAAATGCTTCTTACTTTAGATATTAATTATATTTTTAGTAAAAATATATATATTTTAGTAAAAATATAATAACGTAGTTATAAATCATTTATATATTTTATAATTTATAACAAAAACTGTTTAAATTCTAGATGTTATTTGAATGTAAATTTTTATACTTTATACGAAAGACTATGTTACTGTACATTAAACTGGTTAATAATCTTTAATTCACTAGATTTGAATATTGAAAATTTTGAATTATATATTAGAGGTTTTTTTGAGCACATCAACTCAAGCAATTAAATTATTTTTGAATTTTTCAACACTTAGGTATACTATAGGATTTTCTTTCATTTTGATTCCAACATTTACTTAATGGGAAACATTTTGGATTAGAAACATTTGGCTCATGAACTTAATTATTTGGCATCATGAAATGTTATTGAATATATAAAATATGGTTCAATTCAACTTCTTCTTCAGCTCCTCCCATCTAATAAGAACAGCTGGGAAATATTATGTTGTTGCAGAATAAATGTCGTTTTTTTCATAGCAGTTAGGAAAATTATTAGAGATTATTAGAGAGATGTTTTTAAAAAAAAATTGTTGTGTGAATCCGGGTTGCACCACTTCCAATTAATAGACACAGTTTGAAAATAACAGGCTCTTGCAGATCAAATCTTCTTTTTATACAAAAGTTGTGATATTTAAAATACTTATAAAATATTTGTTTAGTTTTCATTTATTTTTATTTTTAATACAAGGGGAACGCAAGAGAATACAAGACAGTATACAGTTAAAATATGTATTTACGTCAAACGAAAAAGTTTAGTGAGAAGTTTATTGAGTAAATTCAATTTCGGTCATTGATGAATAATAGGTATGGTTGGAAATGTCAACTTATTGCAGACTAAATTTGTTTTGAAAATAAATAATTATATTTTGAAAAGAAGCATTTACGTTAAATGTGGAAGTTTTCTGAAACCATAGGAATAGTTGGGTAAGAAATTATATACACACTATATTTTCTAAAGCAGCTGTTCCTATTAGTCCCGAAATATAGGCTTTATAAATATTAAATATCACGAGTACGATGAATAATACGCCCGCGATAATGTTATATAAATGTATTTTTATTTATTAAGGATTTTACTTTTATACGGTATAAAACGTAAATAATTGTGTGTTTTATACTGTACGTTTTATACGTTTTATACGTACGTATAATACGTGTTTTATACGTTACCGTATTATACGTTACAACCCTGATCCATACTTCATTCATATGCATACTATATTACACGCATAAAGGGATCAGGTTTTGTTGATTTGTTAATTTTTAAAAATTTTTGATATACCCGCGCCCCTGACTCCCTACTATTGACATATTAGTGAATATGCCTTGATGAAGGCACGCTATTGCTTGCTCAAAGAAACAAGCTTTCGTATAACTCTATATCTATACTCCACCTCATTTCAGCTCGTTAATTTTGTTCCTGCAAATTTTTAAAAGAAATTTGCTCTTTACCTCTTATTTTATTTGTATTTTCTTCTATCATTTCCTTTATCCTATTATGAAATGTTGGCCTATGCCATATTTGTTATGTGATTGGATTTATTTAGTTATCCATTCTTTCAAAAAAAAAAATAAAAAAAAAAATTTATGTCCATCAACACCTCAGACTGCATGTTATTGTGGGACCTTTAAAAGGTGTTTATATGTTGTTCTGACACATCGTAATGCATACTACACAGCACACTATAGCTCGGATTAAACTTATGTCTCAATATATTAGTTTAATTAGTTATATTTTTTACAGAATGCCTGCACCAAAATTGCCAACGTGGCAAGATTGCCATGAATTATGGAGCAAAAAGAGAAGACGCCAATTAAGAGAACAACAAGAGACTCAGCCGCCTGGTATGCAAGCTAGTCATCTGACAGGCGGACCCCCTCTTGTCGGTAATAGTAATAAAATATTAAATAAGGAGAATGAAAATGTTTAAAGTTGTTAATAGTAATTTTATTTATAAAGAATTAAAATTTATAAAATAAAGTGTATGAAATTCATTTGTTATTACTCTATATAATTTTTTGAATGTTTTTTTTTCGTTTCTTTCTACAAAGCAATATTTAAATTATTATTTAAATAAGTCATTAAAAACTGTTGAGAGAATAAAAAAAATTGATCAAAATAAATTATCTTGGGAACTGTGTGTTTGTTAAATTACTTGTTTATTTTCTTATTATTTCGTTTTATTTTTGGCTCCACTAAGTGGATAAATAGGTTACAATAATAAATTAAATAAAAACAAATATTTTGTATAATTAAAAGAAATAATAATTACAAAATATAATATTTTATACAAATTTAATAACCAAAACAAAAAAAGGATACATTTTTCTTTTTGTTATATAGTTTATACATATAAAATATAATAGGTTACACAAATATGTTTTAGTTTATTTTTATTTATAACTCTAACTAAATAAAATCATAGAAAATCAATTGAAAAAAAAAACTCATCTTAAAAAAATTTAAATATATGTTATAGATATATTATCGATTTTTTTAATATATTATATTACTATTAATATATATGGTAATATAATAAGGCAATCACAAATTTAAAAAAAAAATATTGTAAATCTTTATTATTTCGTTTGGAGGTAATTTTGTTTTTTTAAAAATTTATTACCAGTTCAAAAAAGTCATAACACACAAACAAAAACGAAAACTAACGCGGATCAATATAGGAACAAAAACGAATAATATAAATCCAAATATTATACAGTTTTGTGATATATACGAGAAAGAAAACAAAGTTATCTCAAGTTAATTGACTTTGGTTTTTAGTTATTTTGATTTAATTATTTAAAATCAAAAATCAGCTGTAAATTTTGTAATAAAAGAAAATAGTTACTGTATAAAATTAAAACATTATTTGTTTTGCATTAATTATATTACTTTAGGGCCATTCCGCGGTAATCGATATCAGAAAGTAAAAAAATAACTTGTATACTTACATAGAAAATTAACAGGCTTTATATTTTAATTTATCATTATTTAAAAGAATTTCTATAATCTTTTTGCCGATTTTCGTAATATTTTGATCAAGACAATTGAACGGATTTTAAAGTCTAGCATGGAAAAAATTTATTAAAATAGCAACACGATTTTTACGTCAATCACATTCAAAAGCCACCATTCACATTTGCTGTCTATACTGCGACTCATTATTATTTGTTGAAAAAAAAATTGAAAGCAATCAGGTAAATAGTAATCATTTAATTGATGAAATTGTAACGCAGGCATTTCTGTAACGCCCGTCACAAAATGCATAGAAAAGTTCATCCTACAAGAGGTATACTAGCTTTTATTTTGTATTGACCTTACAAAAGTAAGGTTATAGGATTAAACAATACGGTAAAAATATTCGTGTGAATTAAAATAGACCTTGCGTTAAAATATAGGCTGATTTATTTGTGTAACACCCGTCACACCTTACACCCGTTACAATTTTCTTTACTGATGTTATAATTTTTTAATTGCACAATAAGAATATAATACGTTCCTCTATGTGTTCACCTATCCAATATCCCTGCGTGAAAAATTGATAGTGTTTTCAGACGGATGCCTTCAAAAACAGATTTACTATTTCCAGTGTCTATTACAGTGAGAGACTGGAGGGTGGGCTTTCTTTGCCACTAGTTATGGTAAGGGCGCTGTCGACGGCTGTGTGCAACTGCGAAGGATAGACTTTGGCGCGCAATAAAGTCTTGGTGAACTTTTATCAACATATTCTGGTATTATTATGAATATTTGTCTTCAAATCCAAAGGGTGCGCGTTAAATATCATTTCGTCAATGAAAACGACATTCATGATCTTTAGTAAGTAGAGTACCGATTAGAGAAGTACCGAAGTAGAGTAATAATGGAATACTTTAACGATGCTACCTCAACTGCAAAAACCACTTTTTCCAATACTTAACTGGAAATTCCATTTCATATGGTCTTACAGGGAGTTCAAACTTCCAAAAATGTCTTTTGTTTAAAGACAAAAATAATCATAAAAGTCCAAAATAATAAAGAAAGTCTCAAAAGTTTACTTAAGAATTTGTTTAATTTACACTCGTGACACCCGTCACAAATCTTTTAACACCCGTCACAAGCTTTTTTTGTAAAAGAAAAATATAAAAAGTAATATATACACAAAATACTTAGAGTATAGGAACGGAAGATTCTTTAACTCACAGCCTAGCTATTAATTTTGCGACGAACATTTCTAGTTTAACTAAACTCTAATGATTGGTCAACAAGATAGCATATTTTGTAAGAGTACTCGTAACACCCGTCACAGGGCTTAAATCTATTATTACATGTAAACGCTTGAATAATTCCTAATGTGTTTTTGTTTTACTTTAAGAAATCATTGAAATAAATTGAATTATATTCAAAACGCAGAGATTTTGGTTCAAATTTGGAAATTACATCAGTTTAAATGCGTAGAAATGAAACACCCGTCACTGCGGAATGGCCGTTTATGATTTGTAAATATGTTTTGAACATACTAACATACAAACGTTTGGCTTAATTGACTTTTTACTTACTTCGAGTAAATTCCAATTGAATGCTAAATGGTTCCCTAATTCTAAATCGTGCTAAGTTGAAAAATTATTATTTTTTCTTTACTATAATAATTACTCTATTCAATGAAACAAACTACTCTTTGAGAGAAAATGGGGAAATACGTAAAATAAAATACTATAGTAATACTACATTAACTATCATTTTAAATATTGTGACGATTATTGGAGTACGATGTAACAAAATAACATCGTTTTGAAAAATACTTATAGCAAACACAAGAAGAATTAAGGGGAATAATGAAGGAGAAATATTGAAAGAAAGATTGATAAAAGCTATGAAAGCAGCTGGTTTGGATCCAAAAAAACATCATTTTAGGCATGAAGCAGATGATAATCCAGATGCAAAAAATAGTGAAGATTAAGGTGGCGTGGGAACTACGAGACAAGTCGTATCAACAAACAACAACTTTGCGCAGTTAATTTTGATGATAGAGCAAATGAGTTTCAATTTGAGAGTAGATGTACAGACAAGTATGGAACTTATGGGTAATTGCACTCTAATTTCGTCAAAATATATTTAGTTTCATATACATCACTTTGTTGCACTGCATTGTTTGATGTACCGCACTTTTAACTTAGATTTGAAAAAAATTTAAATACGTGGTAACAGACTTGTATTGTGGCTTATTTCACACGCGTTTGAGTAGCCGACTATCTTATTAATTTCTTTATGAAAGTTAAATTTTCATGGCGTATTAACCACTTTCTCTCCAAACTAAAACTATATTACATGCCGATGCGAAAAGTCTCATTTTCGCTGGGGGCTTAAATAGATGCCCAAACCGCGTGGCGTAATGATTTTTACTTTGCAATATTTTGTTTTAAATTATAACGATTAATATTAGTAGAATAAGAATTCTTGGCTACTGTTTTGTTTGTGAAACGGACCGTTAGTTTAAAATATATTATTATTATTGGCACAGTTGAAAAATATCCCGACAATGTGCATGGTGCACGAGTGTATGCACATTTCGTATACTTTTATTTTACTATTTTTTTTTTAAATATTCTAGAATATATTTTAAATTTTGTTGAAGTTTAAAACTATTTGAGCATATTTTTTTTATATTTAAAATTTTTAAATCATGTAAACAAAATGTGCATAGAACTTTCGGTCATAAATACAAAAATATTTGATCTATGACTTTTATGACTAGGATCTTCTAATACGTTATGAATCTTTCCTAGAATGACAAAATTTCAATAATTTTAATTAATTTCTTTCTTTTATTTTTTTCTCAGAATTAAACCAAATATTTTTTTTTTGTCTCACGATCAATTTGTTTTTCAGAAGTGAAGCAAAATTTATTATGATTTAAATGGTGTGTCACTGATTACCCCACATTACTCCTTCCCTTGCTCTATCCCTTTAGCAAAAAGTCTGTAACCAATATGAATAAAAACAATTTTAAATCTAACGATCGTTGAATCTTAATAGGCTTAGAATCTCAAACTAAAGATTAAACAAGATGGCTTGAGTCGCTCAAGAAATACAATCCATTAACATCGACTATAATTTTTCAATCACACAACAAAAACAACGTAAGTTTCAGAAAAATCTTGGAGAGCATAAATTTAATTTTGGGTATAGTTTTGAAAGTCAGTTGGAATCAAAGAAAACGCAATGATATGCGTAATCGATTGACTACCAGAGATATATCAAAGTTAGGAGAAAGGTAAGAATACCAAATAAAGTCTATATGAAGTTTCAAACAACCATTAATGTAGGAAAGCTCAGCTAGAATGTTTGGTCTGTGTATAGCGTTCTATCTGCATAAGCTAAATATTTTGATAATAAGAACAAAGTTCACAAATTATTTCCCCGACATATTTAAATATTCACGACAACTACTGAGGAAATTGTTCTCGAAGAAATTATATTTTTAAACAAAACTTCGTTCAAAACCCTACATTAGGGTCCATTTGTGTGTAGGATTTGCATTTATATAAATACTTTAAATAATTGACATTTTTTTGTTTCATTTGAAGTTTTAATTTCAATTTTATTTTAGCTAATAAATCGTTTCATAAGATCGAACTAGGACTTCTTTGACTGCTGTCCAGATGCCGAATAGAAGCAGTGGTTTATATTTTTAATTTATACTTTATATTTACTTTATATTTTTGTGTTACCATGGAATTTTAATTGGCTTTGAAGTCGTCAATCAATGAAAGCGTTTCGTTATTCTATTTATCATAGTCGGTAGTACGAAGTTTGTTAGTTCTCCAAATAGAGATATTTTAAATTGGCTTTCTTGAAATTTGGTTTTATTCATATCGACTTCAAAGCGGAAAACATATTGGACGATAAATGTTTGTCTCATCCTAGTTTGTCTCATCCTAGTTTGTCTCATCCTGCCTCATCTCATCCTTATATCCCTCCCTATCAGTAAAATGTTTTTCTTTGTAACTTCAAATATTTAAAGTCCTAGAAGTATTACAATAAGAGAACGGATAGCATCTGTACATCCTTTGGAACCATTCGGTTTGCTCAAATTTTGGTTAGTAATTAGCATCAAGTATAAGTTTTGACGTAGAATGAGAGTTGCGCTTGTCTCGAAATTTTCTCTTTCTCAATAAATATTGAGAAGGAAAATCTTATTAAACTGGCTTAGAATTTTTAATTCACTAGAGTTGAATTTTGAATAGGTTTTTGTATTGTTAAGCTTAATACGGAGAGTGCGTGAAATGAAATTTTCATACAAATATATGAAAACAAACGTATTATTTATAGTCATATTTCAGATATGGTGAGTCTTCGAATAATTTTTCATAGTAAAATAATGTTTTGAACATTATTTCACTGCGGAATTTTGTCATATGATTTGTTTTATATAATTTTGTTTTATAATAATTATTTCAAATCTGCCAAAAATAAACAAAAACGGGAAAACATTATTAATATCAATCTACTGTCAGCAAATATAAATTTTTTTTTCTTTCAAATTTACAAATGTGTCGAATTTCTCTCCAATTATTGTTCAGAACTTTTTCACGACAAATTCACCGGCTATTTTGGAGATCGCGTTAAAATTTCATTACACTCAAAGTCTATACTGGGCTTCAGGGATTTTTTGTGAGTACATAAACTCAAGTAACTAAGGAAATGATTTTAATTTTTCAATTCGAAAGTGTATTTTGGATTTTTCTCAGAGAAGAACTCAATTTTCCTCATATACGTTTTTTGGAGCGGGATTCGAACGAGAAAGGTTCAGTGCCATAATTCGAATCTGTTTTGCCAGACGCTATCCGATACTGTTGGCAGGATTGCCACCAAATTTTTGAATTACTTCGGCTTTTTGTAAGAAATTAGACCGATGTAACTAGGATAATCATTTTTCATCTTGAAAAGATGTCCAATTTTCTTTCAATAAACATTCAAATAATCCATGAAAACCTTTTCTACTTCGGTTTCATGCGTTTTAAAATTCGAATTCACACACATCAGTACCACTGATGCGAATGCATTGAAGGTAATGATGTGTGTTGAAGACATTGAAGATCACACTTTCTCAAATTTATAACACTCAAATCTATTAAAAAAAATTGTAGGTGAATTTTAACAAACTCTTGTCTGTTTTTTAAACGACATGTTCTAAAATCAAACAAATTGGTTTTAAAAATTTTTTTTTAACAGATATGTATGTTGATTTTTAGCTCTCAACAAACATTTCTGTTAAAGTTTTTTAACAACTGCGTTATAAAGAGTGTCCCAAAATTAATGCAAACTTTGAATTTGCCTCATTTGTGCTGTAAATTGTTGAACAATATGTCAAAAATCATAAATATTTGGCGCCCATATTTCAAAAATATGGTCGAAATAGTGTTTTAACTTCGTCAACTGTGAGGAGATTAATTGAAAATTTCACGGAGACTGGATCAGTTGGAGACGCTAAACACACTTGTCGTCCATAAACAAAAAACAAGCTGTTCTAATGTTAATATCGAAGCAGCTTGTGAGAATGTTGGTGAAAAGCCCAGAACATAAATTAAGCATTGTGGACAAGAATCGCAAATTCCAAGAAGCTCTTTACAACGTATACTCACAAAATATCTGTGTTTCAATGCTTACAAAATTCAATCAACACAACAACTGATACCTCATGGCCATGCAGAACGAAGAGAATTCGTCGAATGGAATATTGAACATCAACAAGTGGAAGTTGATGTTTTGAGAAAAATCATCCTTAGCGATAAAGCACATTTTCACCTTGATGGTTTTGTTAATTGCCAAAATTATCGTGTTTGAGGTTCAGAGAATCCATATGTGATTATCGAAAAACAAATGCATCCACAACATGTCACTGTTTGGTGCGTATTTAGGTTTGGATGCATCATTGAACCATATAGTTTTTTGAAAATTAAGTTGGTCAAGCAGTGACTGTTGTTGGTGCAAAGTGACCCTGCACCCTATATCCTACAATACCACTGCATAATGATTTTTATTGGTGGAGATGAAAAGAGAAACGTTCCCGGTATTTTTAATTTATCTTTACTGTTATTTTTATTTTAATTTTACTGTTAAATGTGTGTATACTTGGAAACGCTACTTGCAAAAAAAATTTTTTTGATCCTTGCATGTCGTAATGTTTATAAAGGAATGCCAGCTTTAAGGTATGTCGTTGCTAATTTCATAGAAAATGTATCAGCCTTTGTAATTGTGCTTGCCATTGCACTTGATATCGATTGCAATTGTAGAACAATTTTTTTCATTTTTATTCGTGTATTTTGTCGAACGCAAATGTGACGGACATTGTGTGCTCAAATGAATATGATAAATTTTAAACTTGGACTGAAAAGCCTTGCAAAAAATCGACACATCATTGTTTTTCGACTGAATTTCAAATATATAACTGATACCAACTAACTTCTTTGTACGAGTAATGAGATTATCTTTACTATCCATGAGACATTACTCGCTTTCTGAGAATCGAAGTAAGACTAATTTTGAATGCTTGTGTGAAACAATAAAGATCGAAAATATTGATCACTATTGGTGCAGTGTTTCATATGATTCCGTTCATTATGTTTATATAAAGTCCGTGTGGTGACGAATTAGTTTATGTAAATCTTCTTACAGTTAAAAAGCATTAACGTGTAACTACATTTTCGAAAACTTGGAAGGAAGCGATAAAAACGATTCATTGAGATACTAAACAACCTTGAAAATAAAATCATATTTTTTTTGATTTATTGGTAATACATTTTATTTTCAAGGATGTTATAATTGCAATGAAACGTTTTTTAGCTTCCTCTCAAGTTTTCAAAAATGTAGTTACACGTAAATCATTTGAAACCGTCGATGTACGCCACTAGTTCTTCACATCTGGTGGGTTACCAAATCTAAAAGTCGATAAATTAAACATAGTTTTAAATCGTAGTTTTTGTTCGAAAGGATATAAAAAGCATCTAAAAATTGTTAAATGGGCTCCAAACCCGTAAAAATTGTTAAATCGATTCCAAACCCGTTGTTTTGCCAAAAATGGGAAATAACTTGTTAGAAATTGTTGTTTAAATCATTTTAAAAATATCTAGAAACCCTATATTTGAATTTATAAATAAGTTTGGAAAGAAAAAAAATTCAAAAAATTGAATTAAATAAAAAAATTCAGCAGGAAAATAGAAAAAAGTTATAAAAAATATTTTAAAAAACTAAAAAAAATAAATATTGTGACGCTGATGCATAGGCTGACTTCACCACAGCTATGGAAACATAGTGTTTTGGATATAAAGTGAGCTAATATCCATCAAATATTTTAAATTAAAGGCTAACCTATGTTATAGATTTCGCGTGGTTCTAATTATAAAAATATTAAAGAAAGCAGTAGTATCCCAACAAACATAAATTTTTTGTAAGAGAAAAATTAAAAACAAATTTTACCGGAAGTGAAAAACCGGAAGCTGGGATGCAGAACTGTTGTGAACCGTACTAAATCTTTATGTACCAAGTTTCATCTAGTTCGATTATCAGGTACAGGTGCTAATGAGATTTCAAAAAAACAGGTGCTTGGAGGACCCCACACCACTTTGTTCACTATCGCTCAAAAACTAATAAGTTCTTTGCCATACATATTTGCATCTTTTTCCAAAGTGTTATCAAAATTCATTCACGAACGAATATTGTGCACATTGAATGAACGAATGTTGCAAACATTGAAAAAATTGTGACACAGTAAACAGGTGTTAGGGAGGCCCCCTACGTCTAATCCCAATATTGCCCAAAAAACTAATCAATTCTTTGTCATTTAAGTCTCCATATTTTTTCAAAGTGTCACTAGAATTGATTAATGAATTAAGTCTGTATGTTCCCAATAAACTTTAAAAACAAAGTGTGAAAAGTCAGCAGTTGTATGGTAGACCCCCCGCCACTTTGATCAATATGTTCCAAAAGATGATAATTATTTTCTCACACTAATTGAAACTTTTTCCATAAGTTTCATCATGATCACTTCATTATTGTAGGCTGTAGTGTGCATAAAGACACTGAAAAAACTTCAAAAAATTACAAAAAAAAATTTTTTACTGGAAGTAAAAAACCGGAAGTTGGGATACAGAACTGTTGTGAACCGTACTTAATGCTTATGTACTAAGTTTCATCAAATTCGATTATCAGGTACAGATGCTATTGAGCTTTAAAAAAAACAGGTGTATGGGACACCCCCCACTTTGTTCACAATCGCTTAAAAACTAATAAGTTTTTTGCCATACATATTTTAATCTTTTTCCAAAGTGTCATCAAAATTCATTCACGAACGAATCTAGTATGCTCCCAACAAACAAAAACCATGGTGGAAAAAATCACCTGTTGTATGGTAGACCTCCCAACCCTTAATCCAATGTACTCCAAAAGCAGATGAAATCTTTCACATGTTACTTGAAAGCTTTTACCAACGTTTCATGAAAATCGACCAGTAATTGTAGGCTACAGTAGGGATAAACACCTGAAACAAAACTTTTTAACCGGAAGTGACAAACCGGAAGTTGGTATGCAGAAATATTGGAATCAGTACCAAAACCTTATATATCAAGTTTCAATAAGATCATAAGCCGGGATTAGAAGTTATTGAAGATTTAAACTTAGAGGTGTTCGGGAGACTCCTCGCCATTTTGTCAAAATTTAAAATGAATCCAGATCTTCCATTTTCAAGTGAACCTGGCTCATTTTCCAAAGTTTCATCAAGATCCTATGCAGAAAGGTCACCTACCCACACACAGACGTACCCCAACATTTTTATTGGCTATTTAAATAGAGAATGGTCCAAAACAAAAGTAAAAACCAAATATTTTGTACGTAAGCTTTTTTTTTCTCAATAGATTGCATTACTTCACACAATTTAAAATTGTGGTGAAGTAAAAATAAAATTTTAAAGAAGTCGCAAAATTAAAATTAAATACATATCTATTGGAAATAAAAAATATGAATTGATTTAAAAAAATTAACAGAAAAATAAAAACTAAAAAAAATTATAAAAGAATCTTTAAAAAACTAAAAACAAAGTAAAAAAAAATAAAAACTTCTAAAATCCTCAAAAAATCATCCGAAATCAAAAAAATCTCTCTCGTTTATTACTTGTAACGACCGGCCAATCTTGATTTTTACTCTAAAACAAGAATCCGGCCTTATTTCAACTCATATATATTGGGAATCAAAATCAAACACAAAAACAGCAAGTGCCACAAGTCAATCAACAAATTTATAAACATTTTCTCATAAAGTAATTTAAACATTTTTGTGTGAACTAAAACAAGTAGTATGATCATTTGGAGATCAGGTGTAATTATTGTATTGAGCGCAAAAGTAACCAAGGTAAATAACAAAGAGACAAAAGATAGAAAATTTTAGCTATAAAATTTGATCAAATTGTATCATTGGTCATTATGTAAATTCAAATCAAGTAGTTAAACATTGTTAAAGTTTTTGTAATTTTGTGGTTAACAGTTGCATGAGCTGTTAATTCAAGTTCTAATGTGAGTGAAATAAAAGAATTGAGAAATAAAACCGACTTTTTGAAACCTAAATCTATTTTTACGATTCTCTTTGACCCCATTTTTCAGGGTTATAAACGATTACGTATATAAATCCATTAGCGTCCATATATTCTTTTTAAACAAAACAAATATAAAATCAAAACATAATTATCGAAATGAAATGAATAATAAAACCAAATAACATAAAAAATGAAATTTTATAAGATTAAGTAGAGATGAGCACAGATGATGATTAGAATAAAAGTAAACAAAACTCACTATATACAACCGAATGAAAGTTAGATAAACAATATCCACGGTTAAAGAAGAAGTGGTTCTTGTAAAATAAAATATTGAAATATTTTTTTTTGTTTTTCTGCTTGATGATTAATTTCATGGACTATAAAAATGTTCGTGATGTTGTTCACTTTATGTGGATTATTATTTGAGAATAAAGATGATTTCGTTTTCTTTTTGGGTTAAAAAAACGAAAATATTATTATTTATGACTTGAATTTATCATATTTTCCCAAAATATACAATTTAATAAATGAAAAATTAGGATCAATTTTATTAAAATATGTTTGTGCTGTTCGATTTTTTTTTTAAACTTTTGAAGCTTTTGATACGTAGTTTTTTTCCATCCGATGTTTTGTTTTCTATTAACTTTATTAATACAATTAAGATAATAAAGATGATTCTAGAAGAAATGGGGAAAATATATAAATCGGGAAAACGTGAGAAACACGATATAACGAAGGCAAGTATAAATTATTACATAATCCAATTTATTTTCGTAAAATATTAGAAACTAGGGGACATTTATTGATCATTGATACATATTACAAAACAAGAGAGCACCGTTTGGCAATGAAATATTAATAAATAATAACATATAACAAAAAATATTGCTACTATCATATAAGCAAGTAGCGGGTAATCATTGTTAGAGAATAAACTGCTCTGAAACGTGATATATGATCTTCTGACATGATGGGGTATTACATGGGCGGAATAGAAAAAAACTAAAAGCTCAAGAGTCCTAGAGCCTGTCGCTTGGATAGCTGTTACTAAATTACTTTTAATAAGAAAATTATATTAAAAGCTTAAAGATTATGTGCCTTATGAATCAGTGGTAAGAATAATGTTCAAAATGAAAGCAGTGGAAATTTCCACACAAGGTTATTGGTGTAACTGTAATTACAAGGAAAATGTAATCCCGATACCCCTCATTCTTTCTTAAATTCGATTAAAATATATGTGTGCAATTACCCTGCATGACTTGACGAGGAGTTTTACCAATACGGAAGTCTTGCCGATGGGTATCCCACCGAAAGCAAATGTTTGCCTCCAAGGACCGTACAGATTTCGTAAACATATCTGCAATGTTGTAAACACTCAACATTTTATGTCTCAATAAAATTTAAAAGTTTTACAAAAACCATAAATTGAAAAGCTATAAAAGCTAAAATATAGGTTTTAATCTACAACTACTAACAAACATTCCCATGACACCATTAAAATCTAAATTGCAGTTATTCTGTTTGATGTTAATATGTTAATACCGTCGAGATTATTGTATCATTTCGAATTTTCACGAAACATTGATCAACAATCTTATAATATGCCGTATCGTCTTATACAAACAGGATTTTAAAATAATATATAATTTCTTATTTTCCATTTATTTTTTTTTATTTTCAATTTTAACCAAATGGATTTTCCATTTATCCAATTCCCATATCTTATTTATATATGTCTGTCTTTTATTTTACATTTACTTTCCAAAACAAGGAAAAAAAAATTTTTGTGTATAAATTGAAAAAAAAAATCCTAAAGTAAAAAAACTGTTAAGGAAAACCATATAAGATTATGGCTCCGATTTTTCAAGAAGATAAAACAAAAAAAAACGGGCATTTAAATAACAGGAATACATTTTTTTTTGGTTTGAATTGATACCCACTTCATTACTAAACATGTTAGTGAAAAACATTAAATGTTTTGAGAATATGCCAAAATAATTCTTGATTCATGTTCTTGTCCTTAATTTCAAGATATACGATAAGTTTATTAATGTGTGTTTTTTTTTAGAAAATTAGCAAAATATTGAAAGTGGTGAAATATTTCTGAAACCAACTAAGGCTGGAAGTTCCATTCCAATATTTTAAAAATTATGTTAATGTTCGAAATCAGCCATTTTGAAAAAGCTTATTTTGGTAAAATGCAAATATATCGGAAATTTTGTTTTATTTCAGTTTTCGGATGTATGTTAAGTTTCATTGATCCTTACACGTACTCGTATTATTTAAATTTATAATTTTGTGTCAGTTACAAATTACAATACAAATTTGGGTTAGTAAATTAAAGAAATAAAAATTGAGAAAGTTTTAAAATAGAGAGAAATTCAGAAAGAAAAAGGAAGAATGCTTGTCATAAAAAACAAAAGCTTGTCATAAAAAACAAAACAAAAGCTAAGAAAATTAAAAGTTCAGAAAATTTACAAATCTACGATTTTTCCAAATTAGAAAAATAAAATTTAAAAAGTTATAAAATTTGAACTTTATATTACAATGCTAGAAATTTGGAGAGAAATAAAAGAAAAACTGAAACAATTTTAGTATGAAAAAGATAAATTAAAAATAAATTTATTTAAAAAATGAAGTAAGTAATATGAAAAAAAGAAAATTGTAATAATTTTGTAAAATGAACATATAGTGCAAAAAAATAGAAAACTGACTTTTTAGTTTTTCTCTTCAATTCCTATAATACGAGCTCTCATGTTTCACATATTTTATAATTTATTAATATTTTAATTTTTCAAAATTCAAATACCTTGTTTTTATCTGTTTCAGATTTCAATTTTTTTTTGCATAGAGTGTTAATTTAAAAACAATACTTTTAAAATACTTAAATTACACTTTTCAATGCTAATAACTGATCTTTCTAATATTCTTTATTTCTAATTTTTCCATTTATCAATTTTCAATTTTATGTTTTTAATTTTTAATTTTATGTTTTTAATTTTTTTGTATTTTTTAAACTTTCCTTTGGTCTTATTTTTAAACTTTCAAACTCTTTAATCCTCTTTTTTAACGCTATTAATTTGGTTTTTTAATTTTTGTTTTCAATTTTCCAAATTTTTTACCTGCCATTCTCTGTCCTTAGGACTGTTTCTAATATCTTTAATTCTTATCGTTATATTTTGTTTTGAATTTTACTTTTCGAGTTTCATGATATTTTAATATATTTTTTAATTTCAACCTTTCCAACTTTTTTCATTTTCATTTTCAACGTGTAGTTTTCACTTTATATGGTTTTCACATTTTTCAAATTTCTAAAACTCAATTTTTATATTTTTTTGAGTTATTAGTTTTCGGATTGATTTGTTTTCATATATTATCTAATATATTAAGTTCATTGTCTCTAAACTCTCTTATTTTCAAAATCAACAGGGAAAGCTTTGGTTATTTGCATTCCTAAACATATTTCAATGCAGGAGCTCCAAGTGTTAAATATACTGATATTATTAACTGGTACTATAAATCATGGTGATATATATCGGAACAGGCTATAGAACATATATTGAAACAGGCTATGAAAAATAACAATCTCAAACCAACCCACCTGAGGATTAGTCCGCACCTATTGTGGGACGCAAGAATTGGTTTCCATGAAAATATTTATCAGATTCAGTAAAAAAACATTTGTGAAAAAAACATATATATTTATATATAGTAACAAAGAAAATATTTAAGATTAAAATTATACGGGGGAAAATAAAATAAATAAAAAACCCACAACCCACTTAAATTATTAAAACTTAATGAGATGGAATATTGAAATATTGGTAGAATTGTCTGTAAATGAATTTACTGCGGAAAATTATAATAGTTTGTATAAGGAGGTCTGGTAGTACTGAAGGTCATCCAGCCGATGAGAATTCTACCGATCAACTTCCGTGACATGAAAATTTTAAACACATATAAAAAAAACTACTCTACTGTGTCAGCCAGGAGTTTCCACCTAGGTTCCTGAGAGAACTAAACCGCCATGCTATCACTCTCACACAAGTAGTTATCCTATCACCTATTGTATTCTTAACACACAATCAAATCCAAAACAATAATACAATACAAAACATCCCTGACTTGGTGGAGGTGGATATCCTGTTAATCGTCCTTGGCTGGTTTCCTGTAGTTGCCTTCAAAATTTGATCACCAGATCTCGACCTCCTCACTACACCACACCGATCACAGTATATGTACATCAAATTTTTAATCCTTCCTCTGGCGACATTTTACACATAGCTGACAATTCACTTTAATACATCCTTTTTGAAACTTTATTTGGTATGGGTAGTGTAATGAAATAACAATGAAAATTTTTTGTCTTAGTTTTATTTTAATTTAACCCAATGATATTCTTTAAAATGTATAGAAATCATTCAATTTGACCAATCACATTTGAATTATATTTATAATCAGTATCAGTTAATTATCAAATAATTATGAAATAATTAGCTGATATCGCAGTAGGCCAAACGAATAATTCATAAAAAATAAATAAAGAAATGAAAAGTGGCAAAACATTTTCTAAACGAATTCCCCTCGTTCGGTGATAAATTTTTATAATTAGGGTTCCGTACTTTGAAAAAGTAAAAACGGTACCCTATTGGTGAGACTTCGGTGTCAGTTCGAATTTCTACATACTCGATTTACTCACAAACTATAAGTGCTATCAACTTGAAATTTTCTACAGTTATGAAATGTGTTTTCTCACGCCTGTTGAAACCAAAAAAATGTCAAATATTTGTTTTTATCTATATTTTATGGACATAGACAAGGAGATAGTAAAACAAAAGTTTTTTTTTGAGGAATCGAGTTTGGTTTAGAAAAATCGAAAAAGTTGGAAATATTTCAAGAAAATTTCAATGAATTTTCGACTGCTTAGTTTTTGAGTTATTACCAAAAACGAGTGTTTTTTTGCCACCCCCCCCCCCCCCCCCCCCCCTCTTAACTTCGAACATTACAAAAGAAAAAAATCGCTGTTGTAGGAATTTTGCATAAAAAACCGTTTTTTTGTTTTGGTTGTTATAATTTCAAATGTTCATTGGAGGGGATAAAGAGTAGAAGTTTCGAAAAAAAATTATTTTTAATCATGTCAAGTGGGGTGTCATATGAAAGGTGAAGGTTGCAGTGCAAAACAGTTGTTTTTGTAATTTTCGAAAGCACAGTTTTCGACTTATTTTCGAAAATGTTAAATCTTTTTGTCCTTTCCCTTATCTGCGAACATTACAAAAGAAAAAATTTAAAAAAGTTCACGAGTGTAGGGATTTTGCTAAATCGAAATTGAAATTGAAATTGTTTTGGTTGTTATAATTTCAAATGTTCATTGGAAAGTAGAAGTTTTGGAAAAAAATTATTTTTGATCAAGTCTTGTGGGGGATCATATGAAAGGTGATTGTTTCTTGTAGTGCAAAACAATTTTTTTTAAAATGTTTGAAAGCACCGTTTTTGGCTTATTTCGAAAATTGTGTTCTGGAGAAGAACTAGTCTCGTAGAATAATATATACATTATACACTTGTCCGACTTTTTTTTTACTTGCTTTCGAAATTTTTGGCAAAAAATTATTTCGAATTATCACCGCCCTTGGGAAATTACTACTGAAATTTTTTTTTCTTTTAAAAATCTTATTAATTAAAAGTTGATTTTATTTAATTCAACATTTACATAAAAATTCACTACAGATATCGAATATCGACAATCAATTTTTCCTGTATTTTGGTTTTACATTAAACTAACTTTTGTTTTATTTCTTTTTATTGATATATTCAAATAAATATTTCAATTCTCTATTCACATAATTTGGTTTTTCTCTATTCATAATATAGTTTAGTATCAATTTTAATAATTATAGTTTAACTTTCAAAACACATTATAATTTTAACAAAAAATTAATCACAACATTTCACCTTCCTCAAAAAGTCAACCACCCCCGCCAATCCAATATCCAAAAAACCAACTCATCGTTACTACTTTCCAATTTTAATAATTATAGTTTAACTTTCAAAACACATTATAATTTTAACAAAAAAATAATCACAACATTTCACTTTCCTCAAAAAGTCAACCACCCCCGCCAATCCAATATCCAAAAAACCAACTCATTGTTACTAACCTAACTTAATTTCTTAAATAAGAAAACTAATAAAAATTCCATGGCACGAGCCAAAAAAATAATTGTCAGCATGAATTTTTCTTTATAAAATTATTTACTTCGTAATCTTTTTTTTAATTCTTTTTAGTTTCCACATAAATATGCAAAAAAAAATTAATAGAAAAATAGCAAAGATTTTAATACGGCTTCCCGGGAATGTCATATTTAAGAAATATTTAAAATAATTGTGTTCTTATACATAGAAGTCTTTTGAATTCGAAGACTCTATAGTATATTACTATAGGTAAAGAGGATGGAAAATGGAAGCACAACTGACATGAACTATTTTGACCATTACAAGTTTAGCTAACTAGCTAAATTTCTTATTTGAACTATTTCAGATTATTTTTTTTTTGAAAAGTTTTTACTGTCTAAATAGTTTTTTTTTAATAAAATTTTCATTTAAATCAAATTTTTTATTCTGTTAGTTAAATCTATCAACATCTTGCGACAACTGCCAAGTTTTCTCATTTTCAACTCTTGCAATTTTTTTAAATCTTCAAATACTTTTACTTTCCAATTTTCTATTTAAATATTGCAATTTCCTGAATTAGTAATTTTAATTTTTCATGTTTTTAAATCTCTAATTTTATTTACCCATTTTTAATTTTTTCAATTTCTCAATTTTAAAGTCTTAAAACTGTTAATGGAAAAATCCCAAAAAATAATGTAAAAGATTTCCCGATAAATAAGAGTCTAATGACAGTTGAGAATTCTACTTAAGTAAATAGAGTGATGATGAAGTTTCAACTTCAAAATATCATCGTATTGGTGGCGAAGTAGATAGCGTGTCTGCCAAAGGATTTGAATTCACTCTCACTCACTGATGAAATTATGAGTTCGAACCCCAACCGAAACACGTAAAAGAGAAAAACGGAGTTTTTTCTGATTTATTTCCAACAATACCTTTGAATTGAAAAAATTCAAATTATTTTCTTAGTTACTTGAGTTTAATTGCTCACAAAAAGTCCGAAGTCTTAAAACTATTTTTGTTTCAATTTGTTTGTAAAATGTTTCATTTAATTTATTAAAAGTTTCATTTGTAATTGAAAAATGTTTCCCTTAATTTGCAAACCTCGAAAGGATATTCCAGTGGGATTAATAATATTTTTGTTAGATTCAAACTGTCTCTTCTTAAGTACACAACTTAATTACTGTAGCGTAGGAATTAGAAAAACGAGATATCAGGCTTTTAGAGAATGAAAATATTTATTATTTTAAGCTAAACAAATGTTTTTCTTCAAAAACATTTTAAAGTTTTATTCGTATCAGCGAAGCTTGGAAAATACTGAAATAATTGTTTTAGTATTTAAATTAAATGCGCAAACGCCCTAATCAATTCAAATTACACGACGTTGTTGGACAAAAGGTGTGATAAAAGCTGGTGTATCTACTATTAACTAACACCATAGCTTATTTCAACCCTTTAAATTAATTTTTTGAAATGAAAACTTCTTTAGCCGCGTTATGAATTTTGTATGAGGAAAAATTTATATATTCGCGTTACCATGTTTTATATGCCTTTATTTTAAAATATAAAATATATTTTTATATATTAAAATATATTTTTTTTAAAATATGAAATACATCTATCATTTCTTAACATTTCAAATTGCGGTGTGTATATCGCGCTCGACTGATGTTCCGAAGGTCGTGAGTTCAGTTCCTGATGTGGTACATTTTTTCTGTTGTTTTTTTTTAATTTTTATTAAATACCATTAAATTTATTTTTTTTTATTCATGAATTCATAAAAATAATAAAAATTTCTTTTTACGAAGTTTAAAAAATTGATCTATAATTCAGTTTTTTAAAGTTATATTGCTACTGTCTTGTGCAATTTGCATTCAAGTCATCATGCAAAATAAATATTGAATATGTATAAAATTGAAAGTATGTCTTGAAAATTTGGGAAGTTGTTGTGTACACTTAATTTGCTTTTTATTTAACTATCGTTTTAAACAGTAGTTTGCTTTGATCAATGTTTTTTTGTTGAACATAATTTTTTTATGAACGTTAAAATAACGTAAGAAAGATAGTATAACCTGAAACAATTACATTTGTATATCAAAATTATATGTATTGGAATTTTATCATCTTTACCAAATATGTTGTCGGTTTGGAATTGGATGTAATACATGTTTCTAAAATTAAGTGAAGACTTAATACTTGTAACTTGATACTTGATAACATCGATTATATCGATTTAAAGCTCACAATTACGAGGTGGAAATGGCATAAATTCTATACAAAGAAGCATAGTTTATGTATGATTAAACATGGATGGCAATCATGGTAAATAAACTAACTAAAAACGGTGGCATTTAGCCGATAGTGATTTGCAAACGGCAACAATGTGCATTAATACCAATGAATTTATTTAGCTTTACGCAGGAAGATTTGTAAAATTTAAAATTGTTGATCTATGGGTGTGACAACCACGCGTACTTTAGTCCCTGCTAATGGCGTATGAGTTATCTTGAGATATCGTATACCACTGGCAATAGCAATGATATATCATTGGCCAAAGTGATATCTTAGGGGTGCTGGCGGATTAAGTATTTTTAATCAACGATACCATCTCTTAGTCTAAGTTATGGAATATTTTTTGATGATACGCTATTTTTTTTAAATAAAATGTGTTTGGTAGTAGAAATTACAAGGTATGTCACAACAACACATAAAAAACTTTTAAGAACAAGGTCCCACAACAACATGCTTGCTAAGGTGTTGATAGACGCAAATTTGTATATGATATGTTTTGATTATTTTAAATATAAAAATGTATATAATAGCTACTTGGAATGCTGATAGATGTGAAACCCAGAATAATTTTAATGATTTTAATTTAAACATTCTGAAATTTTAATTTGCAATGCTACAATAATTGGAAGATACAAAAAATACAGCTATTTCACAGATTTAAGTTTTTACTTCTGTCGGCAGTCCTTAACACTGCCTTCTTTATTTTTTATCTCAAGAAGTTGTTTATCATAAAAACTTATAGAATTAAGTAAATTACCAGAAAATATCTACTCCTATAAAGTTAAATGAATTAAACTTGTTATATTCTTGTTTATAATAAAAATATTTAAGTTGCTAATTAAATTTATGTGGTTTCAAAATAAAAAAAAATCGACAAACTTTTTTTTTAAATAACTGTAAAATAAGCTTTCAACAAACATCTAACAAAAACTTGGTGAAGATAAAAATAAGCTTTACGATAACACTGAAGAGAAAATTTAAGTGATTTAATGCTAACCAAGGTAAAGTAATTTTTTTGTGTTACGAGAGATAGGTTAAGTTTTTAAGGTTAAATATTCTTGCTAACAAACAACTGTTTGTTAAAATTTTTATTTTAGCGTTGGGAGCTAATTAAACTATAATATTTTTAATGTAGTATTAACATTAATCTTTTTAATACAGTAAGAAAACTATCAACTTGACTGCATATTTTTACAACTATAGCTTTTGCCGATCTTTATTGCTTTTGCTGCTTTTGTTCATATCACGATATTGTAAATAGATTATCCCCTTCGAAACGAAAGAAAAAGGAAACATAAATAAATAAAAGCAAAAATGAAATTATAGATATTTCAAGAGAAAATTATATACAGTGTGGAAAACGATATAAAGTGAAAATGTTATATTATTAAATTAGAGACTAAAAGCACATATTAAAAATAATTTATTATCTAACAAAATGTCTAATATGGATAATTTTTCTTTTTTCGCCATTTCCACATGCGAACAGAAAAATATGATTTTTCTTTATGAAAATGAAAATTAGAAGAAAATAATAGAACAACATAATGTCTGGTGTAAAGAAAATTTATTAAAATATGTATAATCATTTGTATTTTAGATAATTGATGTGCTTAGTTATGTGTTGAAATTGATTGGAGATTTAATGATAAAAGGAAATATGCTGTTAAGTTTTTATGCTTCAATTGATTGAAGCTAATATATATTTTTTTTGTTTTCTTGTTAGCAAAACTTTAATCTTTTTATATATTTTAATCTGCATGAAGCAAACATAAATATAACATTTTTTATCTTGTTAAAATGCATAACTCAAACATAAATTTTCATTAATTCAAACAGTTTATTTCACATGTAGAAAACCATCATATAGAACAAGTACTATTTACCATCAAATATTTAGCTCCCATTCGACTTAAGTTTAAAATTTGATTCTTTCCTTTGATTTGTTTTAAAAAACTTTTTTGCTTTATACGAATCTTCCTTACCTTGTCCTTATAAAGTAATAATATTTTATTTTTCACCTTTATTATCTTGAGAACAACTTATCTTTATTAAGAAATTTCAAACAAAAAAAAATTATATAAAACTTATCTTACCTAACAATTTTTTTCACGAAAATATGAACCGAAAAGAAAAGTGTCGTTTTATTTCTTTTATATAATACAAAAAAATTCAAGAAAAAAAAATATTTAACACTTTAAATGAAGATTCTTTTGAATTCTTAACCCAAAACTTTTTCATTTTTATTTGTGAAGGTAAAAAGTAAAACGAGAAAAAAAAATTAAAACGAACAACGTTTTCTTTTCTTTTATTTAAACATGAAAAAAACTAATTATTTATAATAAAAATTTTTAATTTAAAAACCAAGGAAATGACATAAAACTAGAGAGAAAAAAAAATGTTAAGTAGAACTAAAGGAAGAAATAAAATTATGACGATGATAATCCATTCAATCCTAGATTAACCCCAAAATGTTTTATTTTAAGTATTTTGTTGAAACGATAAAATTATTATTAAGCTGACAGTAAGATAGTTACTGTAATTAGGTGTTATCCATTGTTTTTCATTCTTATTAACGTTTTTATACACAAGGGTTTGTTTAGTTGATAAAATCTCACCAACTCAAATAACAGTGATAAAAAATATTTGCTTGTTTGTTAATTTAATGTGATAAATACATGCACAAAAAATATTCAATTTTGTTCTAAAATAAAATAATTAAAAAATATAAGTGCTACACATACACCTAACAAATATCTTTTAATCATCGAAATTATTTCTCAAGCGAAAATATTTGTTCCACGCGAAAAATAAATGTGTACACATCAAAATATTTATAACAAAAATTTTTGAGTTGAAAATATATTTTAATTATAATTTAACCACGGCATCTACATGTGAGATTTGTACTAAAATATATTACAAATTATCACATTAAAATACAAATTGAACTTGATAGGAAATCCTAACTATAAAGCAGTATACTAAATTTAGAAACATTTATATTACAAGTTTATAAAAAAACTCCAGTTTGTCCGTAAACTTTTCATGTTTGGCTTATTTTTATATTTCATAAAATACTGTAATCTTAATCTGTAATGTTAAGGTTGACAACGTAATTTTCTCTTTCTTTATTTATGTGTCAAAATATTATTTTTGTTTTATGACTTTTTATGTGAGAGATTGAGTTTTTATTTATTTTGGAGCACTAAGTAGCTTTGTTCTTTTTTTCTATATTTTGTCCGCTTAACTAATTCTTATTTTATTTATAAAAAATGATATGAGCAATTTTGTTTTAAATATTGGAATGATTATTTACAGTACAGTATTGTGTGTACTCCAATAAGCAGATTAAAGTGATTCAAAACTATACAAATCAAAAGACCAACCTCGCTATTAATAACATGAAGTTAGAAAACTTCTTTGAAAATATGGAAGGGCTGAAATCTCACAGCTCTGAGATATCAATACTTCGGTCTGGGTTAAGGATTTTGATATAGTTGTCGGCAAAAAACTTTTATGAGGACTTGGTTTTTAGTTTTGGACAGCAATGTATATCAAACAAAACTGTTTGTTAAAGTACAAGTATTTTTCTATATCTGTTTAGAAATTTATTACAAAACTAACACGAAACATCAATACGTTGCCGGAAAATTATAACAGATCACAAATTAACATAATTTAGTGAAAAGATGATACAATCAGCAAACTACTCAAAAACCTCTCCATTTAGCGTTTCGAGAAAATATTACAAAATCACAAATTCATATTTCTTTCAAAATTCCAAAAATATTGTAAAAATTAAATAAATATTCCATAAAAATAAAAATTAATTAAAATATTCCAAAAATTAGATAAAAATCAAATATTTAAACTTTCTCTAACTTCCAATAATATTCCAAAAATTCTTAAAAATTCAAACTTTTCCAAAATTTTAAAAATATTGCAAAAATTATTACAAAATCAAAAATTCAAACTTTTATCAAAATTCCAAAAATATTCCAAAAATTATAGAAAAATCAAATATTTAAAATTTTTCTAAATTCCTTAAATATTCCAAAAATACTTACAAAATCAAAAATTGAAACTTTTTTCAAAATTGTAAAAATATATATAAAATTCAAAAACTCCATTATTAAAACTCCTTTATTTAAATTCTAAAAATATTGCAAAAATTATAACAAAATCAAAAATTCCAAAAATATTCCAAAAATTAGATTAAAATCAAATATTTAAACTTTTTCTAAATTCCAATAATATTCCAAAAATTCTTAAAAATTCAAACTTTTTCCAAAATGCTAAAAATATTGCAAAAATTATTACAAAATCAAAAATTAAATTTTTTTTTTCAAAATTCCAAAAATTATAATAAAATCAAAAATTTAAAATTTTTCAAAATTCTAAAAATATTCCAAAAATTCTTACAAAATCAAAAATTAAAACTTTTTCCAAAATTCTAAAAATATTGCCAAAAATTATTACAAAATCAAATATACAAACTTTTTTCAAAATTCCAAAAATATTTCAAAAACTATAATAAATTCAAAAATGTTCATGTCCAATTTCATTTTCAATTACATATACGTCATAAAACCAGCTACATTTTTTCCAAAAAATTGGCTAAAAAAATAAATGAAATCATTTTTTGACACACTTGACATTATTTTTTTGACAAACTTATAACGCCATAATTCTCAATTATAATAATAAAATTTCATTTCAAACAAATAATTAATTAATTTTTTTTCCAAAAAATTGGGTAAAAAAATAAATAAAAATCTTTCTGTTGACACACTTGACAACATTTTTTTGACAAACTTATAATGCCATAATTCTCAATAATAATAATAAAATTTCATTTCAAACAAATAATTAATTTTATTTTTTTCCAAAAATTAGGTAAAAAAAAATGAAAATCTTTCTTTTGACACACTTGACAACATTTTTTTGACAAACTGATAATGCCATAATTCTCAATAATAATAATAAATTTCATTTCAAACAAATAATTAATTTTATTTTTTTCCAAAAAATTGGGTAAAAAAATAAATGAAAACTTTCTTTTGACACACTTGACAACATTTTTTTGATAAACTTTTAATGCCATAAAATTCTCAATAATAATAATAAAATTTCAATTCAAACATATAATTAATTTTATTTTTTTCCAAAAAATTGGGTAAAAAAATAAATAAAAAATATGGAGGGGCTGAAATCTCACAGCTCTGAGATATCAAGACTTCGGTCTGGGTTAAGGATTTTGATATAGTTTTCGGCAAAAATCTTTTATGAAGACATGGTTTTTGTTTTGGGCAGCGATGTATATCAAACATAACTCTTTGTTAAAGTACAAGTATTTTTTTATCTCTGTTTAGAAATTTATTACAAAACTAACACGAAACATCAATACGATTCCGGAAAGTTATAACAGATCATAAATTAACAAATTTAGTGAAAAAATGATATACTCAGCAAACTACTCAAAAACCTCTCCATTTAGCGTTTCGAGAAAATATTACAAAATCACAAATTCATATTTCTTTCAAAATTCCAAAAATATTGTGAAAATTAAATAAAATCAAACTTTTCCAAAATTCTAAAAATATTGCAAAAAACATTACAAAATCAAAAATAGAAACTTTTTTCAAAATTCCAAAAATTATAATAATATCAAAAATTAAAAATTTTTCAAAATTCTAAAAATATTCCAAAAATTATTACCAAATCAAAAATTAAAACTTTTTCCTAATTCTAAAAATATTGCAAATATTATTACAAAATCAATAATACAAACTTTTTCAAAATTCCAAAAATATTTCAAAAACTATAACAAATTAAAAAATGTCCATGTCCAATTTATTTCAATTACATTTACGTCATAAAAACAGCTACATTTTTTTTCCAAAAAATTGGCTAAAAAAATAAATGAAATATTTTTTTGACACACTTGACATTATTTTTTTGACAAACTTATAATGCCATAATTCTCAATAATAATAATAAAATTTGATGTCATACAAATAACTAATTTTATTTTTTTCAAAAAAATTGGGTAAAAAAGTAAATAAAAATCTTTCATTTGACACACTTGACAACATTTTTTTTGGCAAACTTATGATGTCATAATTCCCAATAGTAAAGTAACAATAATAAAATTTCATTTCAAACAAATAATTAATTCTATTTTTTTCGAAAAAATTAGGTAAAAAATTAAATAAAAATTTTTCTTTTGACACACTTGACAACATTTTTTTGACAAACTGATAATGCCATAATTCTCAATAATAATAATAAATTTGATTTCAAACAAATAATTAATTGAATTTTTTTCCAAAAAATTGGGTAAAAAAATAAATAAAAAACTTTCTTTTGACACACTTGACAACATTTTTTTGACCAACCTATAATGCCATAATTCTCAATAATAAAATAAAAATAATTTTCAAACAAATAATTAATTTTTTTTCTTCAAAATATTGCGTAAAAAAATAAATAAAAATCTTTCTTTTGACACACTTGACAATATTTTTTGGCAAACTTATATTGCAATAATCTAGTTTTTGATCTCACATACCAATCCCTACCATCAATATTTCTCCAAATTCAATGTTCTTACTCGTAATCACTTAAAATGAACGTTTTTTAAGCCAAAAATATGAAAATTTGCTGTTTTTGACACACTTAATGATTTTTTTGACACACTTCCGGTACAGTTATCAAACACAGCGTCCTTTCGGGCCTGTCCCTTGAGTATACCTATTCTTAGAAAAAAAAATTTTCAAATCCCTCCAGCGGTTTTCCCTGCAGCGTAGGTAATGACGGCCGGCAGACAGACACACATTTTTTTTGCTTTTTTAGAATCAGTAGGTCCTAAAACGTCGTGAAATGCCAAAAAAAGCGGGGGTAAGAATTTCACGTTTGGCTCATGAATGTAATACTTAGGTCTTTCAGACCGAAGTAATTTATGAAAATTATAAAATTAGCATAAAATATGTTATCAAAAGTTCAATCAGACTAATTTCTTATTTGTTTGTTTTAGCCACCCTTGATGCCACACATGTGTTGTGTGCTTTAGTGTTTAACAAGCTTATTGGAGACTGTGAATGTAAGATGTCAGAATTGCAACAGAATTTGATGTCAATGTAACAGGGAACACATCGAAGTGTCCGAAATTGTAGCCGATTTTTTTCTTTCAGTATTTGATTGTTCAAGTGTTTTCGATTTTTAAAAATTGAATATAAATAACTAGAACGGGCGGCGTAAGCCGGAGATACGAAACTACCGAAAGTTACAAGTAATACTATCACTGTTTAAAACAAAATATCACTAAAAATAACGAGAGATATGGTCTATCAAGTTCAAATCAATATAAATCATTTACTTAGAGGTTTATTTTAGTAAGAAAAACATCAGTGCAGGCTACCGGAGAACTTTCACTCCTACTTAATAAAAAGAGAAGAATAAATAAAAATAATGAAGTAATATGTTGAGGACAAAATAAAACTTTATTAATATTTGAATTGGCTTGAAAATTAAAGTAATTCTTTTACAAGTCAAAGAACATCCCTTACGAACACGACAATAAAACATATAAAACGCTCATCTGCAACATAAAATGAAAAATTAAAATCAAAAATTCTTTTTCTCGTTTGGAATGACTCTCAAAAGTGTCATTTCTACCAAACGAGACTTAAAACCAAAACTCAAAACAAAAAAAATTAGCAGACCGTTTAATTGTTGTCGCTTTAAATTTGTCTCAAGCGATGTTTTCACAATATTATTATTTTGTTTTTGTTTTTTTTATACTAGTTTTAGTTTTGTTTTTGTTTTTTACAATTCAGTATCACAAATGTTATTTTTGTGGTCAAAAATAGAAAAACGAAAATAAAGCAGAAAACTAATGGTCAACAATTTGGGGTGATAAATTTTTGTTGATGTTTTGTAGTTAGTTGTTGTAATCAAGAAGAAGATGAAAAGTTCAACAAAACTTCTAAAAACATGTTTTTGAAAGATATTAAATTTTAATGTTATGAAATTAAATTTTTAGCTTCCATCGTAATTCCACATAATTTTGTTGTTCAAGTAAAATATTTTTAACTAAATAATTAATAGTGCAAACGTTGTTGATTGTTGAAATTGTTGATCTTATAAAATATAATTTATGTAACAAATTTATAAACAAATTTAAGATATATATAAAATTAGGTGCACCCCATCTTCGTTATAATATTTGTATTCAAAATTGGAGGGCTCAGAATACAAGTGAACCAAGTCCATTTTGTGCTTTTTTGTGCTACAGAGGTTTAAAGTTAAAGCTTTATAAGTTTATAACAAAATTACGTATTGAAACTTTTTTAATTATAAATTAAATTTGTTTAACCATATGTGGTCCAGCATATGCTGAACAAATGACAAAATGCCTGAACGTATGCTTGAACGAAATGCCTGAACTTATGCCTGAACAAAAAACAAAAAATGGACTTAGTTCACTTGTATTCTGATTTCTCCAATTATAGGTGAATTCTAGTTCGCTTCTAAATTGTACTAAAATGCTAAAATTAAATTTGATTTTACAAAATCCACGAATTTTTCAAATTTGGTTTCATATCATTGTTGATAATCTAAAATCATGATTTTTCGAAGTACTATACGCAGCCATTTATCACGAAAAAAATCAGATTTTTTGCTGGTTTTAAATGTCAAAATGTTTTGAACTTAAGTGACAGTAAAAATATTTTTTATTCGCCTACATATTAAAGTGTTACTTTATTACTGTGATTTACGGCCTTAAAGTATCACTTTTCAACTATTTATTTTGTTGTCATAGCTACGTCCAAAAAAGTAAAAAGCATTCGCATTTGTTTAAATTCTATGAAAAATAAATTTTTTTATCAAAGCAACCCTCAAATTGAAAATTTCATTATCCAATTAAAATAGTTGTTATTAGGTGCGTTCGATTTGACTGAAACAACTGAAAAAACAACAACAATTGCATTCAATTTTTCAGTTGATTCAGTTGCTTCAGTCAAATCGAACACGGCTATCATTTGTTGTCATAGCTACACAATAATTTGGAAAAAATAATAAATATTTTGTCAAAGGTTACTTGTTCCACATATTTTTATTTTTAAATTTATGAAAATTTATAATTTTAATTTAGAATAAACAACTTTTCTTAAAATATTTTGCTTGCGGCGAATAAAAAATAGTATATGATGCACGGACGTAAGCTATTTTGGACTTAATGTGGATACAAATCTCGGCTAGCGCCTCGATTTGAAAACTCCACATCCGTCCAAAATCTTTAGCTTTACGTCCTTGCATCATAATGTACTATTATTTTGGTTGTTAACGTTTTTGGATTTGTTTTGTTTATGCTTAAATTTTTGTGATAACTATTCTTGATAAAATTGCTTTTGTGGCTTTCGGGCTAAATTTATCTTTTGTGTTAAAATTAATGGAAACAAAAGTGACCTATAAAAGTTGACGAATAAATCCATCCATTGTTCGGTCCGGTTTGACGTAATATTCAACGAAGTGAAGTTAGAAGAAATAAATTTGACGTAAAATATCGTGATATTTATTATGATATTGCACGACCAAACACTACCATCATATTTCTCAATTTTTGTGATTTGTCATACAGCTTTATAACAATTTGAAGTTTCAAATCTCATGTGAAGAGGAGTAGAGTTAACTAAGAATAAAAATATACGGTGAACTCAAAAAATATTTTGTGTGCTTGTTTTGATGTTGTTTTTTCGTGTGAACAAAATATTTTCGCATGCAGTAACTACTATTTCGAAGAATGAAATAGTACATTATGAGGCAAGGACGTAAAGCTCAGGTTTTTGGACGTATGTGGAGTTTGCACCCATATTAAGTCCAAAATAGCTTAGGTCCGTGCGTCATATACAATTTTTATTCGCCGCAAGTCAAATATTTAAAAATAGTTGTTTATTCTAAATCAAAATTAAAAACTTGTATAATTTTTGAAAAAAAAAATATGTTTGACAAGTAACCTTTGACAAAAATATTTGCTAGTTTTTCAAACAAATTGTATAACTATGACAACAAAAAATAACAAATATTTTGATTGGATTATGAAATTTTGGATTGAATGGATACTTAATATAAATTTTTATTTTTTATATAATTTATACAAATTTAAATGTTTTTTACTTTTTTGGACGTAGCTATGACAACAAAATATATAGTTAAGAAAGTGAAACTTTACGACCACAATTTACATTAATAAAGTATAACTTTAATTTGTAGAAGAATAATAGCTATTCATATTTTATCGACTCGACTAACGTCTTGGGTAACTATTGCTCCTGCAATAATAACAACAATCACTCTGGCTGAAAAGTATAACCTTACACCCTTGGGACATAATTAGCTATTTTTTGGAAATATGTATTATGTATTTTTTTTCTTTTAAACTTGAGTGTTTGTTTTTTTGATATATTTACGCTTTAGGACGTAAAATAGTAATTTTACGCAATTGTTATTTCAATTGGAAAAAATAGTCTGCTTTACACCCGATTTTTGAATCGTAAATTGCATTTTACGGTATACTCGTACAAAAACATATTTATAAGCTCTCTGTGTCGTATTACTACCGTCTGAAAGACCTAAGTATTACATTCATGAGCGAAAAGTGAAATTCTTACCCCCAACTTTCTTTGGCATTTCTCAAAGTTTTAGGACCTACTGATTCTAAAAAATCAAAAACTAGATTATTGCATTAGAAGTTTGACAAAAAATAATGTCAAATGTGTCAAAAGAATGATTTTCATTTATTTTTTTAGTCAAATTTTGGACAAAAAAATTTAGTTGTTTTTATAACGTAAATGTAATTGAATATGAAATTGGACATGGAAATTTTTGAATTTGTTATAGTTTTTAAAATATTTTTGGAATTTTGAAAAATGTTTGAATTTGTGATTTTTTTATAATTTTTGCAATATTTTTAGAATTTTGAAAAAAAAATAGAATTTGTGAATTTTATATATATTTAGACTTTTGAAAAAGTTTCAATTTTTGATTTTGTAAGAATTTTTGGAATATTTTTAGAATTTTGAAAAATTAAAAATTTTTGATTTTATTATTATTTTTGGAATTTTGAAAAAAGTTTCAATTTTTGATATTGTTATAGTTTTTGCAATATTTTTAGAAGTTTTAGAATTTTGGAAAAGGTTTGAAGTTTTGATTTTTTTGGAATATTATTAGAATTTAGAAAAAGATTAAATATTTGATTTTATTCTAATTTTTGGAACTGTGAAAAAAGTTTCAAAACTTTATTTTGTTTTATATTTTGCAATATTTTTTGAATTTTTGAAAAAAGTTTTAATTTTTTGATTTTGTAATAATTTTTGGTATATTTTTAGAATTTTGAAAAAAGTTTGATTTTATTTAATTTTTACAATATTTTTGGAATTTTGAAAGAAATATGAATTTGTGGTTTTGTAATATTATCTTGAAATGCTAAATGGAGCGGTTTGTGAGTAGTTTGCTGATTGTATCATCACTTCACTATTATGTTAATTTTTAATCTGTTATAATTTGCCGGCAAAGTATTGATGTTTCGTGTTAGTTTTGCAATAAATTTCTAAACAGAGATAACTAGGTGACCAATGCAGAATGCAATTGATAAAAAGGAGCGAGGATATGTCCAATCTAAAAGATATGTCCGAAGATATGTCCCAAGATATGTTACAATCCAAAATAACTGCAAAATCGCTACAGTTTAATGTGTGGTAAATATTGCTGCATTGCAAGTTTGATCACGTTTTCAACCTCGACGTGTTTTTATTTGGTCCGTTCACCTTTTTTCTTTGCCGTTTCGTTAAAGTACTTTTTATAGACAAAACTCACGATACGATCGATGTAGTCAGACATATCGGCTTCAAATCCGTTTAAAAAACCTACCTCCGGCATAGATTTAGTTAAAAATCAATGAAAATTTTCTAAACGGATTTGAAACCGATATTTCTGACTACATCGATCGTATCGTGAATTTTGTGAATTGAATTTTTTTAAAATCAACTAATTACAAACTTTTATTTTTAGACTTTCAATATCACTGCAGTTAAAAAAAAAAAAAAAATAAAATAAAAAAAAAAAAATAAAAAAAAAAATATAAAAAAATAAAACAAAAAAAAAAACAAAAAAAAACAAAAAAAAATTTAATAATTTGTTTAAGTATTGTGAAAAGATGATAATTTTCCCATTGAAAGTCTATGGGAACCGTTTTTCGGTGATTATTCCTCCGTGGTATGTCTAATTTTCAATATTTTTTTTTTGTAAACCATCTATGCCTAGATGTCGTCTCACATGCACAATTTCATTTTGATGTCTTTAATAGTTTGGGAGGAGTATGCGGACAATGGAAATGCCGAATCGGGGGAAAATGGAGCTTCGCTCCAAAAATATACATGTACTTTAAAAAAGAGTTATGTTTGATATACATCGCTGACCAAAATTAAAACCATATCCACATAAAAGTTTTTTGCCCAAAACTATATCAAAATCCTTAACCCAGACCGAAGTCTAGATATCTCAGAGCCTTGAGATTTCAGCCCCTTCATATTTTTAATGTTGATGATGAATAATTGTGTGGCATAACAAATTGCTTCGGTCTGAAAGACCTAAGTATTACATTCATGAGCCAAAATTGAAATTCTTACCCCCACTTTTTTTGGCATTTCTCGACGTTTTAGGACCTACTGATTTTAAAAAAGCAAAAAAAAAAGGTATGTCTGTCTGTCGGCCGGCCGTCTGGCCGCCGTGATTACCTACGCTGCAGGGAAAACCGCTGGAGGGATTTCAAAATTTTTTTTCTAAAAAAAGATATACTCAGGTTCGAAAGGACGCTGTGTTCGATAACTGTACCGGAAGTGTGCCAAAAAAATCATTAAGTGTGTCAAAAACAGCAAATTTTCATATTTTTGGCTTAAAATACGTTCATTTTAATTGATTACGAGTAGGAACATTGAATTTGGAGTCATTTTGATGGTCGGGATATGTATGTGAGACCAAAATCTAGATTATTGCATTATAAGTTTGTCAAAAAAATATTGTCAAGTGTGTCAAAAGAAAGATTTTTATTTACTTTTTTACCCAATTTTTTGGAAAAAAATAAAATGAATAATTTGTTTGAAATGAAATTTTATTATTACTATTGAGATTTATGGCACTATAAGTTTGTCAAAAAAATAATGTCAAGTGTGTCAAAAGAATGATTTTTATTTATTTTTTTACCCAATTTTTGGAAAAAAATTCAATTAATTATTTGTTTGAAATGAAATTTTATTATTATTATTGAGATTTATGGCATTATAAGTTTGTCAAAAAAATGTTGTCAAGTGTGACAAAAGAAAGATTTTTATTTATTTTTTTATCCATTTTTTTGGAATAAAATAAAATTAATTATTTGTTTTAAATGAAATTTTATTATTATTATTGAGAATTATTGCATCATAAGTTAGTCAAAAAACTATTGTCAAGTGTGTCAAAAGAATGATTTTTATTTACTTTTTTACCCAATTTCTTGGAAAAAATAAAATTAAGAATTTGTATGACATGCAATTTTATTATTATTATAGAGAATTATGGCATCATAAGTTTGTCAAAAAATTAATGTCAAGTGTGTCAAAAAATGATTTCATTTATTTTTTTAGCCTATTTTTTGGAAAAAAAACGTAGCTGTTTTTATGACGTAAATGTAATTGAAAATGAAATTGGACATGTAAATTTTTGAATTTGTTATAGTTTTTGAAATATTTTTGGAATTTTGAAAAAAGTTTGTATATATGATTTAGTAATAATTTTTGCAATATTTTCGAGTTAGTTTTGTAATAAATTTCTAAACAGAGATAAAAACATACTTGTACTTTAACAAAGAGTTATGTTTGATATATGTACATCGCTGCCCAAAACTAAAAACCATGTCTTCAAAAAAGTTTTTTGCCGAAAACTATATCAAAACCCTTAACCTAGACCGAAGTCTTGATATCTCAGAGCTGTGAGATTTCATCCCCTCCATATTTTTACTTTTGAAAATTAAATGTTAATGTTTTTTGTTAAAATATTTAATTTTTTGGGGAGAATTTATTTGTCGGAATTTTGCTTTTGAAAATGCGTTTTATAAAAACTATTTGTTTCGAAATTGTAGATTATGTAGACAGTTCAAGAGAGAGAAATGTTTTTCCCCCGAAGTGTGTTTGGACCCCGAAAACGAAGCCTGATGGCTACATATCAGTGACAGATATAACATGCTCTCTCCCGTGGTGTATATTCTATTTCTTGCACGACCACAATATAATTATGATAGTAAAAACTAAATCTAATCATTTAAACAGAACGAAAATTATGGTTTTTAATGTTCATCATAGTAGGCGGTTTTCACAAGTAATTTCCCAAAAGCTGTGATAATTCGAAATAATTTTTTGTCAAAAAATTATGAGAATTTATCAACCAACGAGGTGAATTCGTTTAGAAATTTTTTTGGCCATTTTTCATTTCTTTATATAGTTTTAATGAATTACATATACGTTGGCCTACTACGATATCAGTTAATTATTTCAAAAATTATTTGATAATTTTTAATATTCTAGTAGGCCAGACGTATAACTATTTGTTATTAGTGTAATTCAAATGTTATTGGTGAAATTGAATGATTTCATTACATTTTAGAGAATTTCATTGGGTTAAATTAAAATAAAACTAATAGTGGAGTCATATTAGCATTTTATATTGATGTAAGAGCAAAGTTGAATTTTTTTTTTTGTTTTATGTTAAGGACATAAAAGTTAGTGGGCATGTAATTATTTAGCAAATTTGGAGGTCCGGAAGTGCCTCAAAAATGGCAAAAACTGGTTTTTTGGTGTTTTTTGAGTAGGTCGCTTCACTATTTTTGAAATATTTCGAGCTCTAATGATCATAAAAAAAAAATTAAAACGAAAAATGTTTGCGATTAAATTTCAAATCCATCTAAGGGGGTTAGATACTTTAAAAGTGTAACCTAACTTCAAAAAACCGAATCGCGTAATTTTTTTTTTTTTTATTAAATTTATGATAAGGGGCGGAAAAATCGTCGAATTTTCGGTTGTAATACCACGAGTCATTGAAATTTTTTCGAAAATTTTTTGATTTTACGAATTAAATTATTTAGCAACACTGCGAATCACAGCGCACAATAAACCACGAGTCTGAAGGACGAGTGGCTTAAGTAGTGGTTTGATTGAGCAGTGTTGCTTAAAAATAATTTAATGAGTAAAATTGAAAAATTTTAGACAAAAATTTCAATGAAGAGTGGTATTTAATGAGATAATTTTTTTAAATTATAATTTTGTTTAACAGATCATAATTACACTGTGCGATAGCCCAAATCCGCTGGAAGAAAAGTTTTATCAGTCAAAAAAAAATTATATGTATCCCGGCGTTTCGCTGGGTCAATTCCAAGAATCGAGATATATCGATTAGAAGTTAGTAAGTATCATATAAGGGAAATTGTAACGTTTAAGTGTCTTATTTTTGACATAACTCGAGAACGACTAGTCCGATTTTGTTGCAAAACAAATTTAGAAAAATTAAAAATTACAATTCTTTTTATCTACTGATATACTATTTTGTTTACAAAATAAACAGTTTCGCAATTATAGATAAATTTATGAAGAAAAAAAATAATTTTTTACTCAAAAAATAAAAAATTGTATTTTAAAAAGTCATGAAAAATTCAAAACGGAAAAAAGTGTCAAGTCTTATTAATTTGACGTAAAGTCACATAACCTGTGCACAAAATGAGACATATATCATGAAAATCGATGAACGCGTTTCGTTTTTATTCACAATTTAGTAAAGGTATCTCATTTTGACAAGAATATAGATTTTTCATAGAAATTTTTTTAAATATTTTTACTGGAATAAACTCCAAAATTTATTGTTTTTAAATGTATTTGGACATATGTCTATGTGTATTAATTTTATTTTTTTTAACAATTAATTATTTTTTTTAACAAGTAAGTCCCAACACAAATCTGCAAGCATTGAATTTAGTTTTTTCCCACTCTACTAACTTTCGAGAGGGGCGGCAACCTGTTTACAATTTAGAATTCTTTCTTCATAAATTTATTTTCGTTTGCTTGCTCCCTTTGCTTTCTTACGTGGTGGTTTGCCTTTTTGTTTCGAGTCTGTATCGGATGAGGATCTGTCTTCATCTGGAAAAAAATCAATTGTTTTTAATCAGCCAGTTAACTTTAATTTTGCGACTTACCCTCGGAGGAAACTCCCATTGTATCTTCTTCTCTTCTTCATCTTCATTGCCGGAATCATATGGCCACTTGATGGAAGTGCTCGCCATGTTCATCCGACTCTGACGCTAGCTGCTTGCTGAACTATTCGAGATGGTGATGCAAGAAGTGAATTTTGAGAGACATGTTCACTCCAATTTTCTGGAAGTTCTGCAACATCTTGGTCACAAGAGTGGGGTAATTGTGTGCGCGCTTACTTCCCAAAAAATATCATATAACTTTCTTCACTGCACTCCACGCAAGGTAATCATTACTGATTAAAGCGTCTTTAAATTCTTTTGATTTCATGAGCTTCCGTATATCGGGTCCATTCAGAACACCTTTCTTCAATTTTGCTTCGCTGATTTGTGGGTAAAAATATTTTTTAAACAATCGAGAATTTTCGGTTGATTCACAATGGCCTTGATAAATTTTTGACGATTCCCAGTTTGATATGGAGAGGGGCATGAGGACGTTGTCCATTGGCACGAGTGGATCATTTACGCAGTTGTGTCCTTTCTCTGTTGAATCTCGAGCAAGCCAGTCAGGCGTTTCGTATTGGTTTCCTTTAAATCGGGTATCCCATAGACCCAAGAAACACATGTGTTTCGTATAGTCTTCTTGAAGACCTCTTAGCATTGCCACAACTTTCAGATCACAACTGATCCACCCCATGTGATCAATGTAGCAAACTTTATCCAAAACTATTTTCATGGAATCGTATGTTTCTCTCATATCTGTGCTGTAGCCAATGGGAATGCTTGGTTTTTTATTATGTTTATGTAGCAATTCGACTTTCAAGCTTGATTTCAAAGAATCGATGAACATTCGCCAATCATCTACGACGTAATTAATGCTCATCGCCCCCATCAGTCCCTTTATATCGTGGCAATAAACAAATGTGTTCCCTTCGTTGAGTTTGAAGTAACGTTTGAATAGCAATTGTCGTCTTCGATATCCGGTGACTTTGACATTAGGCTCCAAATTGTTGCCTTCTTTCAAAAGCTGGGCAAGTTTTTCTGTTTCACGTTGAGACAAGTTTAATTCTCCAACAATCTTGTCCATTCTTACTTGTGATATTGGAATTATTTTGTTCGATGGGCCGGCTTCTGGTATTGGTTCATAGGTGAAATCCGATTGATCCATTGTTGCAATAGAAAAATAAGTTTCTCTGTCAAGACTTAAAAGCGGTGAAATTGGTATGTGATCCGAATGCGAAAAAGGTATTTGTGCACTTCTAACAGAGAAGTAAACCCTTTGTTTGAGGCCTTTTCGATTTACTCCATGGCTTTTGTTTCCACAAGCATAACATTTGTTGGAATTGTGCTCTCCTGGATCAGTCCAAATCATTGGTACACCAAAAGAAAGTGAACGGCGTTTCCCTTGGATCCACAATCCACATGCTAAGAGTACTGCAGTACGTTTTACAAATTTTGTCTGGGGCGCCACGAAACGCCGCGATTTATTTCGGAATCAAAATAAAGTTTAAAAGCACGCTCCACTTGCTCAGTGAATGTTCCACTATTTGTGGAAAGAGCTCTTTTGCCACAAGCGTAACAAAATAAATTGAGATTTTCTGGACCATTTTATACTTTATACTTTTATACTTTATACTTTCGTTACTTTTTCGTCACTTTTAAAAAACTCTACTTTTCGCGTTCGTAGACATTTGTTGAATGACATAAATTGAAATGAAGAATTAAGAATTAAAGAAATAAAAAATAAAAAAGAAAAAAAAATAAAGAATTCTAAATTGTAAACAGGTTGCCGCCCCTCTCGAAAGTTAGTAGAGTGGGAAAAAACTAAATTCAATGCTTGCAGATTTGTGTTGGAATTTAATTGTTAAAAAAAAAAATAAAATTAATGCACATGGACATATGTCCAAATACATTTAAAACAATAAATTTTGGAATTTATTCCAGTAAAAATTTCTATGAAAAATCAATATTCTTGTCAAAATGAGATACTTTTACTTAATTGTGAATAAAAGCGATACGCGTTCATCGATTTTCATGATCCATGTCTCATTTTGTGCACAGGTTATGTGACTTTACGTCAAAGTAATAAGACTTGACACTTTTTCCCGTTTTGAATTTTTCATGATTTTTTATACAATTTTTTATTTTTTGAGTAAAAAATTATTTTTTTTCTTCATAAATTTATTTATAATTGCGAAACTGTTTATTTTGTAAACAAAATAGTATATCAGTAGATAAAACGAATTGTAATTTTTAATTTTTCTAAATTTGTTTTGCAACAAAATCGGACTAGTCGTTCTCGAGTTATGTCAAAAATAAGACACTTAAACGTTACAATTTCCCTTATATTATACTTACTAACTTCAAATCCATATATCTCGATTCCTAGACGTGACCAAACGAAACGCCGGGACACGTATAACTTGTTTTTGACCGATATAACTTTTCCCGGTTATCAGAACCACAGCGGATCACTGAACCCTACCGTTTGTCGCACAGTTATTAGTTCCTAAATAAAGTTTTTTCTACAAATTATTCAGCTAATAAAAAATTATGTAAAATTGCAAATAATAAAAATGTCCGTTTTCATTCATAAATGATTGCATGTTTATGTTTATTTGTCAAAAATAAATTACAAATTTATAGCATTTATGCGCCTACTAAGATGAAATTATATTTCATTTTGTTAGAAGAAAAAATGACAACAAAGAATTTTCATAACGACAAAGCAAAATTATCGACGACATGAAGAATTGCCGTCAGTTAAAACAAAGCCTACTGTTTAAATATCATGGTTTGTATGAATGAGAAATAAAATTTCTGACAGCAAAAAAAAATTATCAGTTGTAATTTCCCAAGGGCGATGATAATTCGAAATAATTTTTTGCCAAAAATTTCGAATGCAAGTATATTGATAAAAGCACGAGGCCGTAGGCCGAGGGCTTTTATCAATACCACTTGCTTGAGGATTTTTTCAAAAAATTATGAGAATTTATCAACGAACGAGGAGAATTCGTTTAGAAAATTTTTTGCCATTTTTCATTTATTGTTATATTTTTTATGAATTATACGTTGGCCTACTTTGATAACAGTGAATTATTTCAATATTAGAATGATAATTTTTAATATCCCAGCAGGCCAGACGTATAAATATTTTTATTAGTATAATTCAAATTTTATTGGTGAAATTGAATGATGTCATTACATTTTAGAGAATTTCATTGGTTTAAATTAAAATAAAACTAAGGCAAAAAATTTTCATACAAATTTGTTTGAATTTATCGTAAAAAACTTCTGTTTCTATGAAAACTATCATTGTTGTCATGGTTTGTTATTTTTTATTTCTGAGGGAGTAAAAGATGCAATCCGCTCTCACAAATGAAGGAGCGGAATTGAACTTTATATGCAGCCCGTGGAAGAATATTTCATTTTAAAATTTGGCAATAATTTTGTTTTAGTCATATATTACTATTCGGTAGCAATCGTTGTTGTTCTTTTTATTTCTTTTGCTTGTTTTTAATTATTATTTTGTGAGCTAATAAGAATCATGATTGGCTTTAGGTCTTCTACTTCCGAATAAAGTTTGTTATTTTTTAACGATATGGGAAGTTATTGTTTTTGGGTCGATTTTCGAAATCGGAATTTTAATGATATCTTTACGTTTCATGACCTCCTGAAGCTGTTTAGACTATTTCTAGCTGGCAGTCTGTATGTGTGTGTATGTATGTATGTATCGCTGTATGTAGACAAATTTTTGCCCAACGCTTTCTCAACAACGGATGGGTCGATTTGAATGAAAATGATCGCAATTGATGTTGGCGCATCTTAGAGCCCAGCCCCTTTCTAGCGAAATTAAATAATTTTTTTTAGTGGTTTTCAAAAAACTGAAAATCATCTCTTGCAAATATCATGAGATTAAATAACAAGGTCATGAAACTTCCATATTGTTTGTCATCATGTCAGCCATTTATAATGAGATTTGTATAAACAATTGTTATCTTACTTTTTGAGTTTTTTAAGAAAATTTGAAAAATAGGTGTTATTTTCGTTACGCAAACGCATGATATCTGGATGAAACTTTGGTATTTTTTTTTTTTAATAAAATGTGTTGTGTAACAGGGTTTAGAAAATGTGTCACAACAACACATAAATACCTTTTAAGACCTAGGTCTAGACCTGGGTCCCATAACAACTGGCGTTCTAAGGTGTAGATTAACGCTTTTTTTAAACATCTGTGGGTTGAAGCCACCTGAGACTAAGTGTTCCGGCAAACTATTTCATTTGTACGCAGTTCGGACAAAGAAGTCTCTCTGCGATCTGCCAGTATGACAGCGCGGGATCTTTACCGTTTCACCGGTTGCGGCAGCCGATTGCCGAGTGGAACGGGGGTAAGAATAAGTTTGAGGTATGATGCCGCTGATTTCATCTGAGCACTGCTGATGACGATATTTGTAAAAAACAACGAGGTCAGCAACAGTGCGACGATGTTGTAGGGAATCAAGTTTTGATGTTAAAGTTCGATCACCCACAATTCGTATAGCTCGCTTTTGAACAGAGTCCAAGAGGGCCAAGATGGAAACAGAGGCAGCACCCCAAACGTATGTAAATGAGCTGCAAACGCATGTAAATGAGCTGCAAACGCATCCGGGTTTACTTGAATATCGAAGATCTGAGTTATTTTCTAAATTTCGGAAAGTTAAAAAGGAGTCAAAATAATAAAAACAACTTCAGACATTGATGAAGAGAGTGTTTAGAAATGAAATGTGAACACCACTTTAATTCAATATCAAATAATTTACTTTAACAAAATGTAAATGTAACATTATGTTCTTTCTGTTTCACGTTTCATAAGTTTATATAATTCTCTCTAATAAGTTGTGTAATTTTTATTGTGGTTGTAATAAAATTAAATGAATTATATTTAAATTTTATTTATCTTTCCCAGCTAACTCTTACAAAGAGCAGTTTAATGGGAGAGCATTGTATCCATTTAAGTAAAGCAGTCGAGCTGGCTAGAAAATGTCTCAAAGACATTTGAGACATTTGACAACCGTAGGAGGAAGCTATAGCCTCTAGAGGTGCAGAAGAACATACTCAACGCTACAACTCAATACCATGTTATAGCATATAGTGACATGTGTACCGGATAAAACCGCAATATTAAGCTCGCCCTGATGTGGTTACGGATTGTTCAATCACCTGATAATAATATAACTGCTATAGATCATACATTTTTACAGTCGCGTCATTAATTTTTTCCAAACGACAGAAATTTTGAATTTGTAGAAATAGCATTAAAGAAAAAAGACCAATAATATATACAAGTGACTATTTTAACACAATAGAGAACTGTCGAAAAAAAAATAATTTCATTTTGTATGAAATGAAATTAGAAAATTTTGTCTCAACCAAATCTCTAGATCAGGCAATATCCAATAGTAAAAAAATGCCGACGGCACAATTGTAAAATGACTGCAAATATGCTGGATAAGATTTAAAAGGGATGAACCGCACAAAATATTTTACCAAACAATTAAGTATGGAAGAAAACGCTCCATTTAAACAAATTTTCTTATTTGTAAAACGAGACAGACCCAAACATCTAGGCAAAATTGCTATGACGCCACTGTATAAAACCGCAAGACCTACCACTCGTAAATACCACCTAATTACCATGAACACTTCACTATGCTAACTGTAACAGGGAAATAAACGTTAATATTATTTTTTTATGTTTAGGTACATAGACAAAGTAAATATGTATATTTTTGTTATTACACTTGTTTATTTATATATTTTATTAATATAACTAAAATAAATTGTTAAAAAACATTGTTATTCGGATATTACATGTCTTCACTTGAAATGTTATTCCTTGCTTTAAACAATCCCTTTGAATAAAAAAACTGTCTATAAAAGATATGGACTTAAATTTGCTTTTGTTCTGGAATTGAAAGTGTTATAAATCCATTTGGAGCTAAAACTCAATTATTTTATTTTCCAATTTAAATAATTATTATTACATGATAAAATTTAATAGGTTTAAAGTGATAAACACATCACAAAAATTTAGTTACGTTTGCCAATATTTTTATATTTATTCAAACGCAAACCCTTAAATATCTTGATATATGAAAAAATGGACTTATACCACTTTCATAAAAAACGGTTCAAATAGTAATTTCAATAAATAAATTTCCAAAGTAAAAAATTAAACTTGAAACGTAACGTAAGGGTTTCCGTTATCCGATATATAGCAAACATAATAAAGAAAATAATGGTGGACTTAAAATGAAATGACGGCCATTATACCAGCAATGAAAAGTGGAAAGTAAGAACAACGTTATAGAATCGCAATTTTAGTTTTGAATTTTGTTAAGTTTTTAAAAATCGCGTGGTGGTATTTTTAATCGCCTAATAGCAAAGCCAGTATTTGAAATACTAAATAAATAAAAATAAAGTAAATTGCTTGATTACATTATTTGTGTAAATTAAATAGATATCCTTATAATTATTTTATTTAATAGAATTCCGAGTTTGAAACGTTCTTTATATCACTCCTTAACACCGTTATTTCAAAGCAAGTAACTTAAAAAAATATAGCACTCCCAAATACACGAGTGAAAATAATAAAATATAGTTCTTGCTCCTAAATTGAAATAAAAGTTTTCTTTCAAATACTCACAGATTCAATTTTCGCTTCGAAATTGATACTTTCAAACGTAAAAAAAAAGATTTTGTGAATATTTGTTCAGCCTTGCAAGTATTGTTATAAAAATATATAAAAGAGATGACGGAAAGGCACTGGTTTTCTTTTTTTTTTGCAAATAAAATGAAAGAAAAAAAAAATAAATAAATAAAATAAAAATTTCAAAAGAGTGAAATCGAAAAACTACAAATTTTGCTCTTCGAGGAAGAACGATAATGAAATTACAAACATTTTAATTTATGATTTCTATTTTGAGGAGTGGTATGAGTACTTTGGCATAGTTGGCATCAAGTTATAGATTTTGGTATAGTTATTTGAAGCATAAATAAAACAGAACATATCAAAATCCTTTAGGTTTATGGGACCAATTTCAATCCATTTTAAATGATTGGTAATATCTACTTGGTACAACTATATTTGTAACGCAAACTCAGCAATACCCAACATATCAGTTCTGTGCGATGGTGACAAATTTATAAGATTCAAAGTTCATAATTTATTTGGCATATATTGAGTTGATAATAAAAATTATTTGTAATATTCGAAATTAGAAGAGAGATATATTTAGAATAAACCCAATAAGTGTTTCTTAGATTCATTGCAATATTAGCATAATTATTTTATAAAGAATTGCAGTAATTGCAGCTTATGCAATAATTGTTGTGTTGAAACCAGATATCATTTAATTTAGGTAGAAATGCATCGGTTATCATGCCGCGATATCGAGCACCAGTACAGTCACTGCTCGACTACCCTCTTTTTCGAAGATGTATCCCGACAAACAAAAGATGCATGGTGCTCGTGTGGATGTACATTTGGTGAACTTTTTTTTACTAATTTTCATTTTTTTTAAATATTCTAGTATATATTTTAAATTGAGTTGAAGTTTAAAAGCTTTTGAGTGATAACATCAGACCAATTTGTTTTAATTAAACATTTTTAAATCATGTTAACATGTATACAAAATGTGCATAGAACTTTCGAGCATAAACACAAAAATATTTTATGTATGACTTTTGCAACTAAGATCTTCTGATACTTTATGAATCTAGCCTATAGACTAATATTTTTGGTAACGTGATTACGACAAATGAAGATAGCGGTCGTATTTTTAAGTTATTAAATTAAAATGTGTGTGTCATGCTATTTGTAAGTGAAGCGTCCTTTTTTCGCCAATTTTTTTAAGATGTAATTTAAATGAAGAAAATCAGAAATAAGAAAATTTAAATATTTTACGTACAAATAAAAAATAATATTAATTTTCTATAATTTCCTTAATATTATAAAAAATGAATTTAAATATCAGTAAATCGACATGAAACAAGGCAAACAAAAAATAGTAAAAAATTATAATAATTTTTTTAAATCACTAAAATAAACTATTCAAAGCGGCTGTTTGTTTTTTGTGTTTTTATCATTATCTTCACCAAAAAATTTGTTTCGCTCATTTCATATCTTTTTATCTTTTAAAAAAATCCCACCATTCTGCATTCTTTCCTTATTCTTTTGTTTATGATTATTATCATTAAATAAATTTCGTTTTGTTTCGTGTTTTATTATCCATAAAACATGCGTCTAAAATGAGTGTGCTATAATAATTGTGTTGAAATCAATTTATTTTATTATTCCACTGCAAAAACTTACTTAGGAACACAGATTTAATATCGAAGTATGTATTAGAATAATAACAATTACAATAATATTACAATAATATTAGTTTAATAGAGTGGCCAAATTGTGGAACTCAATGCCCTCCTCTGTATTTCCCGATGAATTTCCCCCCCCCCCCCCAGGCATTTAAATTTCCATCGTCATTTAAAACAATTAGTATAGTTATCCCTATATCCTTATTCCTTCCATTTTCCTCATCTCCTTCCTTTATAGTTGACATTGTATCTTCGGATATTCAAAGAGTCTCAATAATGAATATTTCATATTTAGTGTGCTAAACATGTTTAACTAATTAATAATAAAAAAAAACACAATAATCTCAATAAATTATTTACCATTAAATAACGAGATACGTTTATTTTCCCTTAGCAAAGCCCAACGTCTTACATAATACTGAAGCATTTTATCGTACTTTATAAGTTACGATTGAAGTAGTTTAGTAATTGAAAGATACAGTTAATTGTTGTAATAGAGTAATTTTTTAAGAAAAACATAAATTAAATGTTTTAATTATATGATAAAATATTTATCGACTGTTATTATATCATCTTAGAATTATAAATCATTTTTGACAAAAAAGTGAGTTGCCATTTCTGTGTCGTAGCACGGCAGTATATTAGGTTCCTGTTTTTGTATCACATCTAATCTTTTCGAACATATTCTACTCCCTAATTAAAATTTAAATCAATCTAAAATAATTTTAATTCTCTATCATATAACAACCAAATAGTTGAAAAGTAATTAGTTACTAAAATTTAATAGGGCTATTATTTTGAAAACGTACATTTTTTTGTTGATTTTTAAATTTTTGATTTTTAAAAAATCTGAAATTTCGATATGTTGTTGGCATTGACAAAAGGAAAAAAGTAATTTCTGCTTTTATTTTTTGTGTACTCGGAATCGGAGTTATGCGCGGTTGAATTTTGAGGCTTTTTCACGTAGTTTTTGGTAATGGTGGCAATGTTTTGTGAATAGGTGCCACAAATTTCATCCGACTTACGTATATTTTTGCAAGTAAAAAGGAAAATAATTGAATAATTGAAATAAGTAAGTTTAAAATTAATAACTTTTCTCTTTTCCGCTAGGCGGCGCGTAAAACCTTGGTTTACTTCAAAGCTCATATCTCAAAAAGTAGGCTTTTTTTTTTTTTGTTTTTCACAAATTTTAAAGTAAACATATGCAGCTATAAAATTGAGAAATAAAAAGTCAGCAATTCAATATGGATTTTTTCTTACGATTTTTTAAAGTTTGGTATTTGAAAAATTCACATGTGTTTTTTTATTAAGTTAATAATCCTGTACTAAATGTGGATCTAATAAATTAAACATTTCATATTTTAACACCTGCAATAAATTTGAACCATTTTCTGTGCGGCTAAATGGTTAAAAACTTATTAAAAATTAATTTAAGTTAAGTGGTAAAATAAAGGAATTTAAATTATTAAAAGGGTGTGTAAAATGTTTATTCATTTTAAAAAATGTCTATTCAGCCCCTTTTTACTAATTAAAATCTCATTAGAGACTCATAATTTTAACATTTAAAATTCTAATGACGCCCACAAACGGTTTTTGACCAAATTATACTTGCATCCAATCAAAATATATTAAATTGTACCTACCTAATTTTGCCTGATTCTACCTATGTCAAAACTATTTCAAGGGTATATATATTGATTGGATTGCCTTATAATCAATTATATTCCAAAATATTTAGAAGACATAACGTTTAGAAAAGATAATAATAGAAATGCCTTTCAAATTGTGCTGTAACTTGTACGGTCTCAAAAATCATCAGCGGACATCAAAAAATGTGAAACTGGTCACACCAGCTGTTATTCAAAAAGCTGCGACCCTAAATTTTACTTTGCGTGATGACCAGTTTATATGTGAAACATGTCGCATTTATATCTATAAAAATAAGGTAAATTTAATTATTTTATTAAAATGAATAAAAATTCATATGCAACTAATATACAGCAGCTTTCACGTTCCGAAGCTATTGATAGTGAAATTATTTCTATAAATCAGGATGTTGAAAATGTTCCAACGAACGAAAATATTCAAATACCTCCAGCATCTTTAGATCCATCACCAGTTTCGGTTGATACTATATCTCCACCAGTTCCTGAACTACTTAATGACATTTTAGAAGATATTAACAATGTTCTTGGAAGGTTAGCCGAATCTCCTATCAAACAAAATCATATTACAACAGGAAGTTATAAAAAAATTGCAAGTGTCACATCGGCAATAAGTCAAAGAATATTTCAAGTAGATTCAGTTAAAGTGTTATCACCAAACGAGGAATGTGAATATACATCATGGCTTATGAACCTTAAAAAAGAGTTTAAAGATGCCAGCTGTAAATCAAAACAATTGTTTTTGTTGACAACTCTACCACGTAAATTTTGGTCAAATCAACGTATCCAGGATGAATTTAATGCATCAAGACGACTGGTAGAATTCGCCATGGATCTGTTGGAAACAGTAGGTCCTTACAGTTGGCCTCAAAGCAAACAAGTCCACAGTTTGTCACAAAATATAGTAAAACAAATTCAAACATACTTCTTATCAGAGGAAATTAGTAGAACAATGCCTGGCCTTAAAGATGTTGTTACTATTACAGAAGGATCGACAAAAATTAAGAAATCAAAGCGGTTGGTGTTATGGAACCTCACCGACATCTACGAAATGTTCTTGGAAGAAAACAAAGAACTCAAGGATTCCACTGTTTTTTACCGGATAACACTACACCCGATAAAATAATTGCCAAAATGTTTTCTTTTTCTGATGATCATAAATATTTCAATTTAAAGGCAAAAAAAATATATAAATTAATTTTTTAATGTATTTATTTATAATATTGATTAAATTATAATGTTTATAGGAAAAATATTTTTTTAAGGTTTTTTTCTAATGTTAGTGTTGGTGATGTTGAAATTATAACAAAATCTTCGATCATTGGGATCTCCAATTCTTATTCTGAATAAAAACCTGTTGCTCAGTCGGAAATACACAAAAAATGGTTCAAATTTATTGCAGGTGTTAAAATATGAAATGTTTAATTTATTAGATCCACATTTAGTACAGGATTATTAACTTAATAAAAAAACACATGTGAATTTTTCATATACCAAACTTTAAAAAATCGTAAGAAAAAATCCATATTGAATTGCTGACTTTTTATTTCTCAATTTCATAGCTGCATATGTTTACTTTAAAATTTGTGAAAAACAAAAAAAAAAAAAGCCTACTTTTTGAGATATGAGCTTTGAAGTAAACCAAGGTTTTACGCGCCGCCTAGCGGAAAAGAGAAAAGTTATTAATTTTAAACTTACTTATTTCAATTATTCAATTATTTTCCTTTTTATTTGCAAAAATATACGTAAGTCGGATGAAATTTGTGGCACCTATTCACAAAACATTGCCACCATTACCAAAAACTACGTGAAAAAGCCTCAAAATTCAACCGCGCATAACTCCGATTCCGAGTACACAAAAAATAAAAGCAGAAATTACTTTTTTCCTTTCGTCAATACCAACAAAATATCAAAATTTCAGATTTTTAAAAAATAGTTGTTTTTTTTTCGATGTACGTTTTCAAAATAATAGCCCAATAATAAATGCAAGCAAAACTGTAAACTAAATATTTAATTGAAAACTACATAAATTTCAATTACAACATCAATTTAAATTTTTAATGACTTCACATTAACTTAATGGTCGAATTTTCATTTTTATTTATATTTTAAATTTTTATCAAAAACTAATTGAAATGTATAAATTTTTTTTTTTAATTTAAATAAACGAAAATTAAATGATTGTTAAAAATTTGGATCATAATAATGATAAGAGTTTGGTTGAGATAGGATGGTCGATGGGCTTAAAGGTTGATTGTTTTGAAATTGATTGTTTTATCTCAATATTTGCTTTTAAACGTTTTGGTTGAACAAATATTAAATTATATTTGTATTAAATGATCTTCACATTATTATTACAAGCAAATACATAATACAGTAAACGAATTGCTGCTATAGTTGGTGATTTAAATAATCTTTTTGTCTGTTCCTTTCGTAAGTCATAGGACAAAAAGTAAATAAAAATAAATTCCATTTGTTATCTTTAATATTAAAATCTACTTACTATTCCAATGTTTAACCACCAATATGATGATAAAACTACTTGCTTATAAACTTGAATCTATTTAATTTTTTCAGAACTTTATTTTTCTCGATTTTCATCTGCAAAATAAATATTAATCTGAACCATCACAAAAATTTCAATTGAGTTAAAAGCTTTTTTGTTGTTGTTGTTGCTTTTTTTGTGTTTTACATCAAAATTTTTTAATATTATTAACAATGTGAACTTTGTAAGTTATATTTGTAATTTAAATTACTTTGGATTATTTTAATGTCTTCACATTTAATACAATTTATTTTATTTATAAAATTTCAATTAAAAAAAAACCATTTTAATATAAGAAATAATTTTAATTGAACCAATTAGCCAATCTTTTGTTCTCTCTTTTTATTCTCTCAGGCTGTTAACGATTTTAATTTGATGAAATTAACATTTCTGTTAAGATTTTTGTTTTAATTAGAAAAATTTTTGATTGAATTTTATTTTTCATTTCTTGTAAAATGGTGTAAAAAATGGCATTGGATTTTTTTGTGAAATATCAAAATTAAATTTAATTAGCTTTATTGTAGGGACAGTGAGGTTGAAGCTTTTAGCATATAAAATTAATTGTTTAACTTAAAAAATAACAAAATATAACCTATAACATGGCATGACAATAACTGATTATTATATATGCTGAAACGAATAAAATAGTTGTTTGAATCAATTCAATTTTTGACTATATATTCAAATGTTTGTATTATAGAAAAAATTCCTAATTCTTTTGCAATAATAGGTGAGTCTATCCTAGTAACTCAGAAAAAATATATTTATATGCTATAGGCCCTTGGTTCTCAAACTTTTTAAAGTTGGGGGACACTAAACTCTGGTATATTGTTACGCGGAACATCTACAAAACAGCATAAACTTTATAATAGGGGGCGCTGGTTGCTAGCCTTTTTGAAACCAAAAAAGCAATAAAAAGCATAATAATGTTGGCAAAAACACTCAATTATTATAGAGCAAAAAGGAAACGAAATCGTGTCGCAGCGTGTGATTGGAAACCCCCTGCTTCCATAAGTGCTCCTTTTACAAAATGATATGTATATAAATAAAATATGTACCGATATTGATTGATTGCAATAGTATATTGTATATTAAGAGCAGAAAGTACTATATTGCTGCTTGTTCATGAAAATTCATGCCAGAGCAGCAATGTTACTTTCTTCTCAAAGTATACACACTATTTTTTTAACGACTGCCGACAAATACGATTAAAGTTGCCAAGGAGGCTTTTATTTGTTATTAAAAAACGTATCGGACGTAAAGTTAAATTTTAAATTAATAAATTTCAAATTTATACAGAGTTTATATCTATTTTTAAATAAAAATAATTTAAAATGAGCAGTACTGATGAAAGTGACATCATTAGCATCTCATATAAAAGAAGCAGCCAACAATTTAACTTTAGATCTGTTGCCTAAAAAATCTAAAGTCCGATATGAAAAAGCTTACCGATTATTTATCAATTGGTGTAAGAACAAAAAAACAGAAAATTTTTATTCTGAAGATGTGTTTTTGGCATATTTTGGTGAACTATCGCAGACAAAAAAGTCTTCAACAATGTGGTCAAATTATTCAATGTTAAAATCAACATTCATCGTTAAAGAAAATTTGGATATTACTAAACATAAAAGATTAATGCCTTTTTTAAAAAAGAAGTCCTCGGGTTATAGAGCCAAAAAATCAAAAATGTTTTGGAGAGAAGAAATTAGTAAATTTTAATATTATGTCTTTGTCCATTATGTCTTCTGTTTTACTTGAGTTTTTACTTTTCGCTTAAGAGCGGAAAAAATTAAAAAATGCTCGCTAAACAGCAAAAGCCAACTTTCTCTTTTAACCTGATAGACAGAAAACATTATTTTCTATGACAGTCGTTAAAAAATATATTTATTGAAAGCATAATTAAAATTACAATACTTTTAAAACAATCTCAAACTTAATGCAATCCATATGAGCTTGACGATCTTTACAGATCTCAGCGATATTGGGACGAATAAATGGTAACTCCACACGCATTTCTTCTAAATTTCCTAGTACCTCGCGTTTGTCTTTATACTGACCATAGTTGAAAAACCTGCTTCGCAAAGTTATGACGTGGAAAATAACAATAATATGTTCAAGGATTTTTTGCTTATACTCGGGTATTCATTTTTAACAGAGATCCAAACATTTTTAGGAGTGTTTTCATGGAACTGTAATTTTAATCCACAATAAAGTGTCACTTTTTAACCATATATTTTGTTGTCATAGTCCAAAAAATTAAAAAACATTTGTATTTGTTTAAATTCTAAAAAAAATAGAAATTTTTATCAAAGCAACCTTTAAATTCAAAATCTCACAATCCAATTAAAATTATTGTTATTATTTTGTTGTCATAGTTATACAGTTATTTTGAAAATAATAACAAATATTTTGTCAAAGGTTACTTGTTCAACATATTTTCATTTCAAAATTTATGCAAAATTATAACTTGATTTAGAATAAACAATTTTTTGTAAATATTTTGCTAGCGGCGAATAAAAAATAGTATATGACGCACGGACGTAATCTATTTTGGACTTAATGTGGGTGCAAATCTCGGCTTGCGCCTCGATTTGCAAACTCCACATACGTCCAAAATCTTTAGCTTTACATCCTAGCATCATAATGTACTATTTATTCATACAAAGCCGAGCAACGTGTAAATTTTACATTAAATTGATTTCTATTTTCAAACAATTTTTAATCGAAGTAATTGTTTATTCGATTTTTTCGCGGAACACTTGAGAGTTCATGGCGGAACACTAGTGTTCCGCAGAACACGCTTTGAGAACCACGGCTATAGGCAATATGGTCTTTGCATATTATACATTAGCTTCTAGTTTCTATATTTCAATGTCGTATAGTGTATCACGTTGTGTTGCGTTTAAATAAATAAGGACCTTCGAGCAAATTTATTAAATTATTTACTTATTGAAATTGCTCTGAAATCAAGGGAGAGACTATGGTTGTAGAAGAATTCATAACAATTAAAATTTACAATAATTTTTACTGTTGAATTTGTTTTGTATGTTTCTAGTCCGAAAAGTAAGATTGCAACCCTGTTTAATTTATTTCTCGATAATAAAATTTATTTAGTATTTTGTCGCTGTCGTTATCGAAAAAAAGCAATAACACAATTGTAGTAGTGTTTTATGGTTTATTAGACCAAACCAATGTAAGTTGAGTGAAATAATTTTTATTTGGCTGTAATTGTTATTATGTTGTCCATATATAAATTAAATGAGACTGATGATCATACAGATATTTAAGTAAAATTTATTAATGTTTGTGCAAATAAAAAAAAATTATAAATCAACAAAAACTGATTTCTACATGGGTTTTAAATATATTTAAAACTTTTGTTCATGTATACTCAAATATATTTAAAACTTTTACTTTAAAACTTTTACTCACAGGTTACCAAAGTGGTTGATTCTTGTTCGCTGAAAGGCAAAACATGATTCCACTATTCCATATATCCAAATATTCAGTAGAGTCCTGTGGAATTAATAGTTGTCACATAAAGGAAACGTTGTGCCTTGGTGTGTAACGAAGATAATATTTGATCTTCGTAATTGTTTTAAGGTTATTAATCCATCTTCGTAGTTTGGACTCGCCCTGCCTTCCCACACGCGTTAAGTTCACATTAACCAAAAACTTCTGTAGTTATGGTCGTTTAACATAATATCTTATTCGTAACCGTCTGTCAATAATTTCTGCCTAAGATTGTCATAAAACAGTTGTGTAATCTCATTAACTCAGAATCGCGCTATTTCCCTGTATAATTTCTTACAATTGTTTCATAAGCAATGTTTTTCATAATTACTTTCCAGTTTTGATACTCGTTGGTTGGGTAGACTCTTTAGCATAAATTCGAGATTAAAAACAAAATTAGTGAATTTTATCTTAAAAATGTCAGTTTTTAGAAAACCATAAGTAGTGAAATAATTTTAGTTAATGTCCTAAATCGTTTTAATCTTGCTAGTGCGGTCCATTTTGTGTAAATTAAAGAATAAAAATATATTTCATGTTTGTGCCGTTGATAACATAAATACCCGGGGGACCTTGAAGTTTTTTTTTTGAGTTTTTTTTGTGCATTATTTCTTCTAGAAGATTGATAATTGAATAATTATGGACGGCGTGGCATGTGTCATCTGCTGCTCTGATATTAACCATTTTCGTTATACTAATGGTAATTAATGCTAATGAACATTAAGAGTTTGGTTATAAAAACCAAGAGACGAAAATATTTTGTTTCGGAGTGATTCATAGCACAACTCTTGGATATACCTGGTTTTTAAAATTTGTTAAATTATTCTTAGTATAAAATTAGAAAAAAAAATTCATTATTTTTAAAGTAATAGAGTAATCGTTTAATAAAATAATTCAAAAGATACCAAAAGAAAACCAACCAGAACAAAACTAAAACCTCTCAATAGCATATTATTCAAAGATATTAATTTCGAGTGTAGCTAAATTTTGTTTTTACTTTGAGTACCTCGTACATTAATGGATAAATCCAAAATTGATTAATATGGTTTTCCTTTTGGTTAGTTTTACAAATACGTAAGCATTTAAGTGATAATTTTGCTTGGTTTTTCTATGGCCAACGTTAGTAATACAAAAAAAAAATATATATGTGGTGTACGTCCCGCAAAACTGTTAGTTTTCATAGTGAATAATTGGAATAGTTAATCATAACATATGTGATGTTCTTAGATCTTAAGAAATAATCTAAGAGATTTCTAATAAAGTATTGTTCGGATGCTGAAAAACAAAAAAATTAAGTATACTGTGTATTTCATTCACCATCAATTGGGTATTGCTATATTGTAACACACTGTGGCGTATACTTAAGTGGGATTCATTAGCCGATAATATGTTTTAATAATCTGCCACGTTTGCATGTCCGAATATTGATGCCCTCAGTGAATGTGTTTCAACAGCCTGCGACGTGTACCCGCATTAGTGGTAATTTCGTGGAAAATATATTCCAATAACTTATGATGCTTGCATAATTGATTTCATCAACTACTATATTACCAAAATCCGGCATCTGGCTTATATGCATTAAGATTGAATTCATCAAGGGCTCTATTTTGACCACCTGCAACACGTCACTGTTTTATTCCGCTGAATATCAACCGTAAATATGAATCCGGTTGGCCGTGTGTGCTAGGCAATGTACTTAAGGGATGACGGAGAAGGATCGACCACAAACCTCGGGTGAGTCATGTACTTAATATTGTTATATTTTTTCTGGTGTGGATGATTATGGATAGGTATGTAGGTGCATGAATGTGTGTGTATGGAGGTGTGTATGGGGGTCCGTATGAGTGGGTAAATTTCTTGTATACACGTGTGATTCTCAAACTCCAGTTGGAAACATGTAACTCGAATTTGTGGCATGAATATTGTATAACAACAATTTATGGATAAATCACTAAAAATACTTAAAATTAAACATGGTTGGCGATAACAGTTGTTAAAATAGAAGGAAATCGACCGTGAACCGGTTAGTGTATTACCGTTCACAATTTCATTTTGTATGTTGTATCTAAATCGAGTATGAGTTAACAGTTTTTTTTATTGTTATTGGATGACTAAATTATAAAAGGATTACTGCTGATTTGAATTGTGTACAGACCTTTTGTATTGAAATTAACATTGACGTTTGAGTTGGTGTAGTATAACAACAATTCAAATGGTAATATTGGTTGATAACTTGAATACCATTATGAATAATAACAGGAAAGGTTGTCAATGTGATTGTAATTTTCGTTTAGGAAACAACTAAAGTCTTTGAAAACTTTGTCCGCGGTAACAACAATGGCAAGATCTCATTGGCTTATTCGATCTGCTCTGGCTCAACCGTTAGTAGAAGCTGTACATGAAGTTACCATTATAAATTGTCTTCCTATATACATGCGCAACAAAAACAAGATGATCAGTTTAATCCAGTTAATCTACCATCTGTAATAATGATTTATGTGTTACCATTGGCGTAACTAGGAAATTGTTCTAGGGTGGGCCTGGCCCCATAATATTGCTGAGTAAAATAATTAATACATTTTCCGTTTTTATTTCTTTCTTTTAATACATAACGGGTGTGTCAATTTGAGGTTTATTTTCAAATTCACTATCAAATATATTTTTTTTGCTAGAGTATTTATGTTAGGTTAGGTTGCAGTAACTCTCACCGAAAACATAACATCGGAACGACATAGTAAGACCAAAATGCGTAGGTTGTGATACCAAAGAATATCGTTCACCTACTCGAACTTTTTGGAGCTTCTCATGAAGCTAAGTATTTGCGTGATTTTATAATTACCCAGGTCGGTGATAGTTTTAAATGTGTGCGTTCCAAAATGAGTTTGCCGAAATGGGCGAATGCTGGACAGGTACAAAGTATATGAAACACTGGTTCCTCCAGATCCTCATCCTCCTCAATCCTCCTTCAATCAGTACTTGGTTGCTCTTCAAGGATCCAGTAGCCAGTGATGACTTTACCAATGAACTAATATTCTTCCTACTCAAGGATATAAATCCTTTGGAACGCTGCAGGTCTAGTGTGGGAAAGATTAACCTGCTTATCTTACAGCTAATGGTGTTTGAATACCGCTCTATAGGTTACGCATTTACCCCTGTTATAAGTTAGGTGTTTGAGAGAAGCAAACGACCCACTTAAAGCTTCCATTTCTTGTAGAAGTTCGAGTTCAGTCCCTGGCTTAGCGAGTGCGTCCGTTATATAGTTGCCCTTAACGCCACTGTAACCCGGCACCTATAGAATATGAACGGTGAAATTAACGGTGTTTAGTGTCACTTTTGACGCCGTTGCAACTACATCTACCGATTTTAATGCAGTTATTTATGTTTATATTTAGATATATATTTGTGTAAATAATAAATCTTTAAATCATAAAAATAAAAGAAAAAATTTTCTTTTTAAAACCGACATTTTTGACAAATTAGAATTGGAAAAAAATCATATAAAATTATAAATTGTATTATAAATTATAAATCCTTACTTAGATAATTGTATTATAAATTATAAATCGTTACTTATATTAGTAACTTTCAAACAAACAAAAATTATAAAATCAATATTCCTAGTCTCTAAATTTCTTAACATATTTTGAACCCTGTGTCAAAGCTATTGAAAAAATAAAAATAAAAACTAATCCAAAAATAAAAATTCATTGTTTACAGTAATCACACACTCCCCCAACCATTTAATTAAGTACTGTGCACAACGATCTTCATTTTCAGTCATACAAAATTCAGATAATTCCAGAAATAAATCCATCAGACTTCGAATTACGCCATCAATTCGCTAATGGCGATACAAACAAACTTGAAACTACGAGTAGTGTTGGTGTTTCGGTGTGGTTTTAGGTCTTATGGAGCAATGAGATCGTATTTGTTAAAACGAAGTCTATAGTTTTTACTGCGACGTTTTTCGTTGAACAAATTGGAAGGAGTGGTTTTCCAGAAATTGTGAATTCATTTGACACTCTGACATCTGACATGTTGGATAGAAAACTTTTTCTCTTTTAAACTTCGATAATATGGTGAACCGATAAGATAAACGACCATTTTGTAGATACTTTTGTGGCAGTATTATTGTTAGTACTTATTAAACTTCCTTATTAAATTGAAATGAAGATCAGATTTTGCAATTCCGAATCACAATTCAACGTATTTCGATATTGTCAACAATATCAAAAAGTGAGATTTTTCCGCACTGTTTTATTTTTCATAGAAAATTGTCTCAACGCTAAGTTGATAATAGAAATGTTTACTTATATTTTAATATGAATATTGATTGTAAAAAATTTGGTTGCAGAATAATTTTGTTTAATTGTGTTTTCGGAATTGCAAAAAACGTTCGGAATTGCAAAAAACAAAAATTGTACTTTAGTGCCAGTCGAACTGTTTGCAATGTCTTCATCATTAGGGTTTGGACAATCTTTTAAGGTTCCTGACAGTGGGTTTTCTACGTGTGGTTTAACAAAACAGCCACTCGATGTTCCTGATGTAGTGCCAAGGTGATAACAACACTACTATATAATATTATTTAGTGCAATTTTTTGATATAGCACTACTATGTAATTAAATGTAGTGCAATTATTTCTGGTTAACCACCTATATTAAACTGTAGGATAACAAACGGGTCACTTCTGTTAATAGAATGTAGTACACAACAATAATTACACACAACTAAGCTGTAATGCAGCTAGACACACTATTATTGTTATAATCACTTTATTTCTATATATATATATATATATATATATTTTAAACTGTAAAGTTATTTAATTTTTATAGACTCATTATATGATTATTGATTATTAGAATATATTTCGATTAATTGTTATTACTACTAATTATGATTCTGACTGACTTATTATTATTAATTATTGTTCTGACTGACTTATTATTATTAGCTTTTATTCTGACTGATTGACTCGATTTATTTGTGTAAAACTACCCACTTTTATTAATTAGTATGAATCGACTCACTTTTACTTAACGATTGATTTTAGATGAAATGACCTTAACGACTCACTTAACTCACTTTCTTGTTTTGTTTGGAAGAACTGATTTCATTGATTTACCTTAAAAAAACTGATTTTATTGATTTGTTTAAAAAAACTGATTTTAAGTGAATTGACTTTAAAAGACTGACTGAGTTGATTCATTTGTGTAAAAAAACTGTTCTTAAATTAATTAATTGATTCCTACTAAACGACTGTCCGATTATTCATCAAAATATTACTTATATAATTAAAAAATGATTACTGATTGTTTTTGAAATCGAAACAACTGACCTACTGGTTTTGTTTTAATTAAATTTTATTTAATGCCAATGAATTGATTTTATTTAAATTAAACGATATTAAAAAATATTTGAAAATAACCCAGATAAAGGTAATTTATGAAATATTTGTTTTTAATTTTAATAGAGTTTTAGGTCAATTGTTTTTATATTCATGGGTAGGAATTTAGAAGATATTGCGAATATAGTTTGAGTGTTGTATATTTATATAAGGACTTATAACAATCTAGGCCCTGATACGGAGCCACGTATAGCAATTGGACCTTTGGTAACTAAATTAATTTACCCGGGATGCCGTTTATCCCCAAACGAAACTTAACTTTGGAAATCTCTTATAGCTGGAATTTATTTTTCCATCAAAAAAAAATTAATAAGTACAAAAATCTAACGAAAAAATAGTAATCATAATAATATAAATAATAAAAACCTTATTTTATATTCTGTTGTTGATGCTGTTTCCACCAGTTGCAATACCATGCTCCAAAGTTGTTGAATATATCGTTCTGAATAAGCAGAGATATTATTTCGGGTACTCAGTGAATTCCTTTAAGCCAATATTTGTTTAATTCCTGATTTGAAATATAGAATATCCGTTTGGAACTACGCACCACTACTATTGTTGCTATTATTAACCAAAAACCTTGACATCTTTTTGGTAATCCAGATTTGTATTATATATATCGAAAACAAAGAACATCTGGTGTCACAGGATGAAACATTTTCATTAGTGTTAACTTCTTATAAAATGGACAATTACAAGTCACAATTGGCCATAATAAATTTTTTATTGTATTCTTATTAATGTTTACAACCATAACACAATAATAATTTCATTGTAAATTTGACTTATAATATTTTGTAATTGATGGACTTGTATTATTTCACATCACATTAATTAGCAATTAACTTAAGAAAGCCCACATATATCTTAACACATTAATGAATTTAGTTTTATGTAATGTTTTCACAAACTCAATTGAACATTTTATTTTAAGATTCAAAAACAGAATGAGCCTATTTCTAAAACAAAATGTGTTTTTGTTAATTCTTTTTGACATCTTATCATGTCAAAACAGCTCGGGTAATACTAAAAAAAAAATTCAATAAAGATTAATAACGACATCTGTTTGTTAGAATTGGAAATAAAAATTTAGTACGTTCGTTGCTTTTTATGGTACAATTGAAATTTAACTAGCAGTTAAGTATTAGAAAAATTTTAAATTATTGTTAATGTGAAAATGAATGGAAACTAATGAAATACATCTTTATTGAATTGAAAACGAAGATGAATTTGGTTTTATTATTGTTTCGTGATTATTGCGATCGTTACACCATGAATTCAAGGTAGAAACCAAGATTTCTACTCTTGAAATCACAAAAACGTCGCCATCCCCTCCATGACAGAAAACCACCGAACTACTTCCACCTATTAAACTGTATCTGGGATCGAGATACCAATGGTAACCAGCGTCAGGGTCGATGATCAATTTCAATACTCATGAAGTTCCTAGGAACTATCAGTGAGTACCGAAATCGATCATCCATCCATCTAACGTCAGCACCATTGAAACCTCGATACAACCAGTAATATATGATGCTGAAGATGTGAACCCCAGAGACGACAACCAGCCAGAGGAACGACCCTACCTAACGAACAGACATCATTCTCTGATGTCTTTCGCGTGATGGACTCCAAGACTCTTACCGCTCATATCTATGCACTCATAGAGTACATTTCCAATCTTAGTCTTAATCATTGCAGGTAAGAACTTTGGAGCCAATTTTGCCGAGAACTTTTTGGTAGCGTCACTCAAATGATGTTGCCGTACAAACACACGTTGTTGTGGTTGAAAAGTCCGTAGTTTAGATCGCAGGTTGTACTGATGTTGCGATTTCTTGAAAGCTGCTTTCAAATTCTGTTGAACTCGATTCCTGAGCAGAGTCAAATGATCAGCGCGTTCTATTTCCTCACCAGCATCTTCACCAAGCTTGTGTAGTGATCTCAACAATTGGTAAGTATTTCCATCCGATATTGGATGTTGACCAAATAATAGATAGTAAGGTGAGTACTTGGTAGCTGAATGTACTGCAGCCCGCAGTGCATAAGCGATTTCACCAATTAATGAATCCCACTTGGTATGTTGACCTTTTATGAACGCTCGAATTGCTGCTAGAACTGACCTATTGACCCGCTCTGACGCGTTGCTTTGAGGACTATAGACACCGGTCCTAATGTGTTTAATGCCGAAATCTGACAAAAGATTTTGAAAGTTCCTACTAGTGAACTGTTTGCCATTGTCACTGTGTAGAAACTCTGGTACCCCATATGTAAGAAACACTTCATTCCTTAGAAAAGCATTCACCTTCGGTGAAGTTGCGTTTCTAAGTGGTTTCAGTAGTACAAACTTCGTAGCATGATCCAGAACTATCAATAACACCGTATTCCCAAGTGTAGAACGAGGATACGGTCCCAAAAAATCTATATAGACTCTCTGCCATGGACGTGCTGTTTCGAATTGATATTGCATCGGAGGACGCAATATCTGATTCGTGGCTTTTGTTTGTTTACATGTGTCGCAGGACACAACATAGTTGTGTACCTGTGACGCCATGCCCGGCCAATAATAAAGACGTCGAAGTAATTCTAAAGTCTTTTTAACACCTCCATGAGCAGCAGTACTATCATCATGATGTTTCTGAATCATGTTTGAAGTCATCGGTTTTGGTACCCAGAGTTTCCACACAGGAACATCGTTGGGTATTGCATCAGATCTTGGCTCAATACGTATGTATAGCTTATCATCCACGACTTTAACAGATGGAAAGTCCTTGGGTGATGATTGAACTTTAGCTATCATATCCGTATATTCTTTGTGCCGATAACCTTCATTGTCGATTTTAATGTCGTTAACATGATGTGTTAATGCTTCCGTCAATTCCTCGTGTGTATCGTCATAAAGACGAGATAGAGCATCAGGGACTATATTTTGGGTACCTTTTTGGTGGACAATGGTAAAATCCATATGTTGGAGTTTTAGGCTCCACCTAGCCAGACGGCCACTCAAGTCCTTCTGTGACATAAGCCACTTCAGACTTGAGTGATCAGTCACAATTGTAAATCGGTGACCTTCAACATAGCCCCTGAATTTCTTCACACTAAGAATTGCCGCAAGACATTCAAGCTCAGAAACCGAATAGTTTCTTTGAGCTTTATTAAGTTTTTTCGACATGAAGGCTATCGGACACTCTTGTCCGTCCTCGTCGATCTGATACAGTACACTACCTATCCCTGTCAGACTTGCATCGCATCTAATAAAGAACTCTTTATTATAATCAGGGTTCACTAATACCGGTGCTGTAGTCAGCAATTTTTTTAGATTTTCAAAAGCTGTCTGCGCTTCCACTGTCCATTTTAATTTTCCAGAACTTTTCTTTAATAGGTCTGTGATCGGTGATACCACGCTTGCATAGTTTGGTATGAAACGTTGGTACCAACCGGCCATACCTAATAAACGTCGTATTTGTTTTACTGTAGATGGAGCTGGGTACTCTGCTACAGCTCTTACCTTGTCAGGGTCAGTTCGAAGACCGTCCTCACCAACCAGAAAACCTAAGTATTTCACCTCTCTCAGAACAAATTTGCTTTTCTTGAGGTTAATTGTTAACCCAGCCGCTCTTAACAATGAAGAGACTTTGGACAGCAATTCCATATGTTCCTGGAACGTGGAAGAGACTACCAATAAATCATCTAAATAAACAAAGACATTTTCGTGATATTGATGTGGTATCACTTTGTGCATTAGCCGACACATTGTCTGGGGAGCATTGCACAATCCAAAGGGCATAACCCGGAATTGATACAATGGACGACCAGGCACTGTGAAGGCTGTCTTGTCTCTAGATGCTTCTGCCAGAGGAATCTGCCAGAAAGCATCTTTGAGATCAATACTTGAAATGTACTTTGTGCTATTTAGACGACCTAGTAAGCCATCAATCAAGGGAAGTGGGTAAGCGTCCTTTTTCGTTAGTGAATTGACACGACGGCTATCAATACATAATCTGTTTTTACCAGATTCTTTTTGTACCAACACCACTGGCGAGCACCAAGAACTGTTACTCTCTTCGATCACGCCCATTTGAAGCATTCGGTCAAGTTCAGCATAGACCTTTAGTTGAACAGCCGGCGATGTGGGATAATGCCTCTGTTTAACAGGTGCATTATCACCAACATCGATGACATGTTCAACCAAAGAAGTCTTTCCGAGCCCAGACACTTCAAATGACGGGAAAGAATCCTTGATCACATCCAGTTCATGTTGCTGATCAGTGGTGAGGTTATGTATATTTAAAGTTTGTAGCTCTGTGCGAGTCAGTTCACTAACAAATGAAGGAACAATACCAAATTTCTCCCAGAAATCTATGCCCAGGTAGAGCTCTTCTCGTAGTCCAGGGACAATATGAAACCGCATTGGTTTAGTGGAGCCATTCACAGTTATTGGAACTTCTATGTAACCCAAAATTTTATTTGCAGTACCATCTGCCGTACGAATACACGAAGTGTACTTACGGTAAGTTGTACCTGCTGACTCCAATAATTCCAAGGAATTTCTTCCAAGTATTGTGATTGACGCTCCACTGTCCAATAGTCCTGAAATGTGTTTGTCCAAAATCCTTATTGTTAATCGCGGCCGAGGATCCTTTGTTTCTGAAAGGATAGATGAAATACAAGCTTTACGAAATAATTTCCTCATCCTCCAATATCTAATATTACGTTCTAGACGTCTAAAATACGTTCGATGTAATGATGGGAAATTAAATGTACTAGGTGATTTTATTCTGGTTTCCTGAGTGGTGATCGATCGTCCTGCGTTGCTACATCTCTCGTCGTTTTCTTCGGGCTCATTGGATGTTGAACCGAGGGTACCATCCCCGAAGCATGTACTCTCGGACGGTAGTTTAACGACGGGTGACAATATGAACAATTTGCATATATAACATCCGGCTTGTTACATTTCCAACAATATAGTTTAATTCTATTCTTAGAGCACTCAGGAGCTCGATGACCGTTTACTCCACATCTGAAACACACTATTGGTTGTCTGGATATTGATGGACCAGGTTGACTGTTGTCAGATGTTATGCTAGGTCGCTGCAATATCCGTCTCTGTGTTGAATCCACCGCATCAATATATCCACGTTGTTCTGGTTCAGCATCCACCTCATAATCATCCATTTGCTGTACCTCGCTAATTCTTAAATTTGATGTTCTGGTTGGAACTGGTGTGGACCACAAACGTTCAAACTTCTGACATAAAGTCCGAAGTTCATCCATTGAGTGTATTGTTGCTGCTAATGTAGCATTTTTGAGATCCACACTCAGTCCCTCCCGAGCAATCTCTAGCATTTCACGATCAGCAAATGGACGTGCTAAGCGACGGTTTAACGAACCAATCTCCACCAGATATTCGTATACGCTCTCCTTGGATTTTTGTTTACGGTTCAGAAGAACGCGCAAGATCGCCTTATCATCAGTTAGCGTACCGAAGGTCTGTAGGAGTCCCTCCCTTAGCACTGGGTAGGTCACCACCTCATATTCATGAGTTAAATTCAAATAGTATCTGTCGGCCGCTGCTTTCAGATACCGTGGTATGATAGACCTAAGGTCGTCCCATGACACACGGTCTCTTCTGGCAGCCGCCTCCACTCTATGAATGAACTCATGAATATCAGGAGAGTGACCATCCCCTGTGAAGGTTGGAACCCAATTTGAGTCATAACGACTCAAATTGTTCCCACGAACCCCTCGGTACTCCACTGGTGCTAACGCTGGAGCCGCGTCACGCCATACCTGAGGAGGTTGGTTGTATGGTGGTGGTGCTGTTAGTGGAGCTGGTGGATATATTGGTGGTAGTTGTACCTGTGGTACTGATGGATAATTTAATTGTGGTTGTGGTTGTACCAATGCTGGATTGTTATGTGTATGTTCAGACTGGAGTGATGGACCCAATTGTGGTATTGCAAAGTCCTCGGCTCTCAACCCAGATTGCTGGAAATAAGCCGGTGGTAATTGATCTGACCGTCTCTGATGTTGCTGGTTTGGACGATTCAGACTATTTATTGTTTCCGATATTGGCCGTACTGGGATCGGTGTGGATCTCTCATCTGGTTGAAAAGCAGGTGAAGCAGATGGAGCAGATGATACTCCTGGTTTACTCTGCATAATTGGACGTGTTGATAATGATCCTATTATACTCCAAGCGCGTGACAATTGTGAGATAGCGTAGGTGCGGGCTTCTTGCAAGTCATTGCGAGGACCCAACCTATTCATCCTACCCGTATAATGTAACACTCGATTCGCCAAACCATCCAAGAGGGTCTGATCAATCGGTGACTGAAGTCGACGTACTTGATCTAAAATAACTTGTGCTGCCTGCACCACCGTTTGAGACTCAGCTACCAAGTCTCTCGCATGAGATACCGTTACTGGAACTGCACCATGATCCACGTGGTTTCGCAGTTCCTCTGCCCAACTGACCCCTCCAAAATCCACACCCCGAACCAGACATTCGATCTGCAGTTCGGTGGGTTCCAGACCATAGAACGGATGGTCAACGTCTAGTTGGTTTGACATTTTGATGGTAAAATTTATCAAATCCAGAATTCACAAAATCAAACAACAATAATAAAACCAATTCTCAACAACCAAAAAAAAAAATGTAGAGTTAGTACGACGGAAATGTAAAAGTAAAAACAATAAAAACCGTAAAACGAAAAAAAACAACGAACGCCCCAAAAAAAACAGAAAATTTTTGTAAAAAAACAAACTTTGTAAAGGAACAAAAAGAACCACTGTCGTAGCTAATCTTTGCTGAATCTTTCACAAAAATTCCTATAATATGTATATTAAAATATAATTTATTTATTTAATTTCAGATATACTGAAATATATATATATACCTAAAATTAGTTATTGACGATAGCACCCCTAAAATATATTTATTTATTTTAAAAAAAATTGAAAAGTAAAAAATATTCAAAAAGGATGTCTATTTATTGGATGCAACGTCCTAGCTCAAAATATTGATTTATTTTTTAAAAAAAATAAAAAATACTTATTTATTTCTTGACGTATTGCTTAATTAATAAAAAATTTATTTTATTTAATTACCTAAAATTATTTAAATTTAAAAAAATTTATTTAGTTACCTAAAATTTAATTTACGAAAATTTATTTTATTTAATAAAAATTATTTATTTAATTTTTTGAAAAATTTGTTTGATTTATTTTATTTTTATTTAATATAATAAGAGATTCCCAAAATCTAGATTCGTCTGGAGACACATAAAAGTAAGTATGGCTACAATATCCATTTTATTTAGTATTTGAATTATCGCGTTCGCGAGCCCACTCCAACAATGCATGTGAGAACCGACTAGAAAAGCCCCTAACGACCAGATTCTACAGAACAGTATCTCCCCAACCTAACAAAAACAATCGCAACTGTCACGATTAGACTCTAGGCCCATTTCTACTGACCCAGCTGCGGTTGTTCTACCTAAAAATAAATTACCATTAAACTAATGCCATAGTCGAAGAACGCTCCCGAACACCAGACTTCAAATCCTAAACTTAATGAAAACTGTCTATTGCAAGCTAAATGTAAGAGTGGAAAAATGTTGAAGTTGTGTGAGGTGAAGCCTCGATCCTGATAAAAAAAATGATTGGTTCTCCTCTTCATTTCGTTAAAGAAGCTTCTGTGCAGGGAATGGTACTACTGGTTTGTACCTAAGTACAGACCAGCAGTAGTCACTCCCTTATCACCAGAAAACTCCTTCTGAAATGAAGAGAAGAAACCAATGAACTTCGATCGCATGTCCATAATGGACAGAGGCGATCTAAGAACATAATTATGTTAAGGAGATAAGCCCCATGGATCCTTTGTTAGAGGTACCGCTGAGAGAAATTATCAATTACACACTTGTAATCATTACACAACAATAAAAAAATTAACACCCAAAAAAAAAAAAAAAAATCAATTAATTCTAACAAACGCTCAACTGTAGTGGAATGTACAATATTTTCATCGCGAAATTAAAAATAGTTCGAATCTACCACAACCAAAACAGGATTTTCACCGATTATAACCATTAGTGGTAAAGAAATTAAAATCATGTATTTATTTCACGCAGGCCAAAATGCACCGTTAAAACGAGCATCAGATTCCAGATCTAATTTATTAATGTATAAATATTTAAATATGATCTACTATCCAATTCCTATCAATGTATAATATTTGCCAAAGCTACTCACAAAAAGTTCAAATGGCTAAATCGTTTCATCGGTTTGGTTTCTTAATTTCATCTCGTTGGTGCTATTGTAACATAACACTCCACACAAACCACTACATCCGCTTCCTATATACCAAAAATATGTACAAATATGTACAATTATACAACAATTAACCTACTATATACACTATGTACAATGACAGTATAAAAAAACAGTCTCCGAAAAAAAATTACTGCCCCAAAACGGTTTTTTTCCAAATTCAGAACAAAATACATTTCAAAGATGCACACAATTTCCCCAAAAATTCATATAATAGTAATTAATTATATATTATTATTAATAATTGTATAATAATAATTAATTTCTTTCCTAAAAATAAAAAAAACCAATAACTGGTTATCCAAAAAGTGTTTGGTAAAAATATCTCTCGCTAAAATATATTTAAACCAATCTGGTAAATATGAAAAATTAACCGTTATTACGGTTTCTACTATCAAAACACGTTTTTGTTTTGCTACGCTGGCAACACCCACAAAACAAAAACCTAACGGGTCCTGTTTGGTTCGGCGTCACGTATAACAATTACAATTCGACGATATCACAATTAATTGCATTATAATTGCATCATCATCAAAAATAGTTGTAAAATATTTATTTATTTAATATTTAATATAGAAAAAAAACCCAATACTGGTTTTACACAAAATATAAACGGTTACCTATAATAAATCCAAAACTGGTTTATCAAAAATCTATAAAACACAAAAACCAAAAAAACTGTTTTTTTCAAAAATTTCCATAATAATATTGCGCCAAAAATAAAAATATCTATTTTTGCGCCTAAAAAAATATGACTCATCAAAAAATATCACTAAACCCATATAAAAAATAACCACAAAAACCAAAGTCTTTGTTTCAAGCGCCACGTATAACAATCTAGGCCCTGATACGGAGCCACGTATAGCAATTGGACCTTTGGTAACTAAATTAATTTACCCGGGATGCCGTTTATCCCCAAACGAAACTTAACTTTGGAAATCTCTTATAGCTGGAATTTATTTTTCCATCAAAAAAAAATTAATAAGTACAAAAATCTAACGAAAAAATAGTAATCATAATAATATAAATAATAAAAACCTTATTTTATATTCTGTTGTTGATGCTGTTTCCACCAGTTGCAATACCATGCTCCAAAGTTGTTGAATATATCGTTCTGAATAAGCAGAGATATTATTTCGGGTACTCAGTGAATTCCTTTAAGCCAATATTTGTTTAATTCCTGATTTGAAATATAGAATATCCGTTTGGAACTACGCACCACTACTATTGTTGCTATTATTAACCAAAAACCTTGACATCTTTTTGGTAATCCAGATTTGTATTATATATATCGAAAACAAAGAACATCTGGTGTCACAGGATGAAACATTTTCATTAGTGTTAACTTCTTATAAAATGGACAATTACAAGTCACAATTGGCCATAATAAATTTTTTATTGTATTCTTATTAATGTTTACAACCATAACACAATAATAATTTCATTGTAAATTTGACTTATAATATTTTGTAATTGATGGACTTGTATTATTTCACATCACATTAATTAGCAATTAACTTAAGAAAGCCCACATATATCTTAACACATTAATGAATTTAGTTTTATGTAATGTTTTCACAAACTCAATTGAACATTTTATTTTAAGATTCAAAAACAGAATGAGCCTATTTCTAAAACAAAATGTGTTTTTGTTAATTCTTTTTGACATCTTATCATGTCAAAACAGCTCGGGTAATACTAAAAAAAAAATTCAATAAAGATTAATAACGACATCTGTTTGTTAGAATTGGAAATAAAAATTTAGTACGTTCGTTGCTTTTTATGGTACAATTGAAATTTAACTAGCAGTTAAGTATTAGAAAAATTTTAAATTATTGTTAATGTGAAAATGAATGGAAACTAATGAAATACATCTTTATTGAATTGAAAACGAAGATGAATTTGGTTTTATTATTGTTTCGTGATTATTGCGATCGTTACAGACTCACCATTAATAAATCTCCATCAAAAATAAACACAGAAATAATTATTCATTATTAACTTTATTAACTTACACAATTACCGGTCAAGTATACAATGACTTTTATTTCCTCTTCAATATGAGATGACAACAAAACTGTATTTCATCATCAATATTATAATATAATATGGATGGAGTTTCATTCTATGTATAATATCCGCGCGATATTCGAATAGAAGGTATAATCCTTATAGAAGGTATAATCCTTTGCAAATATATAATAACTTTCTCCCTTTTAGTTTTGTGGTCATCTCCATTAAGAGTTCAATTTACACGTAACTTAATATTAAGTATTACAATAATTTTTTAAATAAGTATAACACGTATTACACACAATAAATCTTAACTTTGGTATGTTAATCGATTAGGACATCTTCTCACTCGTTTGGAACGCCGTAATTCAATCACTTCAGAATCACTGGGTTTTCTTTTGCGACTAGTATTTATCGCATTTGCGGTTGCTTTTGGAATAATATGCACTGAAGGATGGTATTTATCTACCAACTCCGAAGTCCTCAATTGATTAACATGAACCATCCTAACACTATTAAAAACGGTTACAAGATACGTTGTATGACTAAGGACTTTCAATATTCTAGACGGTATCCATCGAATGTAATTTTTAAAATGACTTCTATACATTACTCTCTCCCCCTCCTTAAATTTTTTAATTAAAATTTTGCAATCATTTGTTTTTCTATTGTTATTATTTCCTTGCCTATTGTTATTTAAGTTTTTGTCAAAGATATGATTATTTTGATTTTCTAAATTAAATTTTACTTGTTTCTTAGGATTAATTATATCTAACAATGATCTTGGCTTATAAGAAAATATCAATTCAGTGGGAGATTTTTTTGTCACGGTGCTTGGAGAATTTCTTTGATGTATTAAAAATTTATTTATTTTTTCTGTTATATTCAAATTACTATTATCTATTAAAAATTTTTTAAATACTTTTTTAACGGATTGTACATTTCGTTCCGCCGTCCCATTCGATTGTGGATGATAAGGCGGTGTTTTTATTAATTTAATTTTATGTTTTTTACAAAACTGAACAAATTCGAAAGAATTAAAAGGTGGACCATTGTCCGTAACCATTGCTTCCGGCAACCCAAATACAGAGAATATTTCCGAAAGCTTTTTCTTCACACAGTTGGCATTCGTATTATGCATCAAAACTACATCACAGTATTTGCTGTAAGTATCTACGACTAACAAAAAGACAAATTGAGCAAAATAAAAAAAATCCAGATGTATTCGTTCAAAGGGGTAGGTCGTAGGTTCCCAGAAAGAAACTACTACTTCCTTTGGCACATTTCTTGTTTGCTGGCATGTACAACAACTATTGATAAACTGTTCAATTTCTTGATCGATCTTATACCACCAAACATACGATCTTGCTAACAGTTTCATTTTAACTATGCCAGCATGACTTTCATGAAGCAATTTCAAAACTGTTTCTTTCAGTTGTAGTGGTATCACTATTCTATTAGCATAGAAAAGACAACCATCTTCACAACTCAAAGAATTTCGTTTCTCAAAATAAGGTTTAATCCTTTCATTTATTTTATTTGGCCACCCAAATTTTATATAGTGATATATGTTGTTTAACAATACATCTTGTTTCGTACATTCCTTTATTTTTTTTAAATCTAGCGGGAACTCATCTGAGAAATTTAAAAAATTAATGCAGTTATTTTCTTCTATATCTGTGTTTTCCTTTAATGGAAGTCGGGAGAGTGCGTCGGCATTTCCCATTTGTGCTCCTTTACGATACTCGATTTTGTATGTATACATGGATAGAATGACAGACCAACGTTGCAATCGGGCTGCCGCAACGGCAGGAGTACTCTTTTTTGGATTTAAAATTTCTTTCAAGGCTTGGTGATCCGTATAAATAGTGAATGTATGACCATAGATATATATATGGAACTTTTTTACAGCAAATATAATGGCTAATGCTTCCCGATGTAGTTGAGAGTAATTCTTTTCGGCGTGAGACAAAGTACTTGATGCGAAAAGCACAGGTTTTTCCACCCCGTCTACCAAATGTGACAATACGGCACCTACTCCGTATGGACTGGCATCCGTAGACAAAATTATCGGCTTTTTCGGATCATACAATTCCAATAGATTATTGGCTAGAATTAGATGTTTACTTCTATTAAAAGCTTGTTCGCACTGTTCCGACCATACGAACTCGACCTCTTTTCTAAGCAGTCTGTATAATTCAATTAATTCACTAGCGAGATTCGGAACAAACCGACTGTAATAATTAAGAAGGCCTAAGTATGACTGTAACTGTTGTAAATTGGAAGGACTTGGCGCGTCAACTATAGCCTTAACTTTTTCTTGATTGGGACGAATGCCTTCTGGAGATAATGTATGTCCTAGGTAATCGACCGAGTTCTGCAAAAACTTACATTTTTCCATATTTATTTTGACATTATGTATACTTAAACGTTCTATGACCTTATTTAATGACTGAAAGCATTCTTCTATTGATTCGCCTCCAATAAGAATGTCATCCAAGTAACAATAAACCCTTTCTAAATTTACCAAGATACGGTCTGCGACTGATTGGAATATGGACGGGGCACTTGCTATGCCAAATGGTAAGCGGGTGTACTGAAATAAACCTCTATGTGTGTTTATTGTTAATAACTGTTGACTTTTAGGCGAAACCTTGAGCTGCTGATAGGCACCCTTTAAATCTATCACACAAAAGAATTGACAATTTGCTAAACTTGCGAAAATATCCTCGATATTGGGTAGCGGATAATGTTCAGTTATAATGGCCTTGTTTATGGTTACTCGACAATCCATACAAAGGCGTAATTCCCCCGACGCTTTTGGCACAATCACAATTGGACTGGCCCAATTTGTTTTTGTCACTGGAATTAAAATTTTTTGCTCTACCAACCTTTTTAATTCACTTTCGACCCGATCTCTTAATTTATACGGAACAGAATAAGGTGCATGAAATATTGGACTTACCTCTGAATCCACAACAATTTCCACCTCATAACCCACAATCGATTGATCCGGTTGATTAGATAAAATATTTGGATATTTTTCCTTAATTATTTCCGTCATATTATAATTTATTGCGTTGACCATTGAATTTGGCTTTAATAAATTATCCCTCCATTTTGGACTAATTTTGTCTAGCCAATTTCGACCTAATAACGGCTTAAAGGGTTTACTTGATTTTATCACTACTATTTCCAGCACATTGCTTTTTCGATTATCATCCTCCACACTGACATTGAATTTTCCTATAGCTGGTATGTTTTCACCTGTAATAGACATTAAAGAATTAGACAAACAATTTACTAAATCTAAATATGAAAAAATTTTTTTGTATGTTTCTTCTGATATGACAGTAGTGCAGGCGCCCGTATCAATTTCCATTTCTAGTTGAATATCATCTACTTTGATGTAACGTAAGACAGGCTCCGGACTTAAGGACACGTTGTATATTGATTTAATTTTATCTTCAGAACTCATGCAGACTCTTGATGTATGACCAACTTTATGACAGGAATAGCAAGTCCATTCGCGTGCTGGACACTTTGTAATGTCATGCCTCCTACCACACCTATTGCACTTCCCAAACCTTTGACTATTTTTATTAAAATGGTGACTTGTATGTGGTGATGATGACCTTGATGAACTACCGCTTCGACCGCGTTGTAATTGATAACCTGGAGAACGACCTCGGCGAAAATTTTCATATTTCTTTGACGTCTCACTATTTGAAATTTTGTATTGAGGCAATGGTTGAATAGCTTTAGCTTCTCGTCTTGACATTTCCATATTTAAGGCCTTTTTACAACAATCTGCGAAATCCATTGTATCATCCTTCAACAATTCACATTGTATGTCATAATTGCAAAGCCCGACAATGAACCGGTCTGTTAATGCATCATCCATAGCATTGGTAATAAATTTTTTTGCATTAGCGTCGGCTTCTAGAAATGCACCAAAACTACAAGGTTGCGCTAGTGCTTTTAACCGTATAATAAATTCCGTAATCGATTCTCCTTCATTTTGTACTGCCTTATGGAATTTATATCGTTCAGCTCGGATATTAAGTGTCGGTTGAAAATGTTTTTTTCATTCTTTGATTAACTCATCATAACTTTTATCTACAGGATTTGCAGGCGACACTAATGCTTTAAGCGTTTGAAACGTGCTTTTACCAATTAAACTTAAAAGCATCAACGTTTTATCCACATCACTAACCTTATTTATTTTGAAGAAAATTTCCAATCGATCTTTGTACGTTCCAAAATCATCCCCTGGCTCATATTCTTCAATTTTCCCAAAATGTGAACTCATGGTATTTAAAACGACCTTGTACTTGACCTCTGCTGATGTTTGTTCAAAAAACTCGAAATCCAATTTTAATTTGATGTCTTCCAGTTTGTATATTAATTTCACTGTGTGAAACAATTTTCTTTATTTTGTTTGTTTATCGTCGTCGCCACTTATGTATATTTATATAAGGACTCACCATTAATAAATCTCCATCAAAAATAAACACAGAAATAATTATTCATTATTAACTTTATTAACTTACACAATTATCGGTCAAGTATACAATGACTTTTATTTCCTCTTCAATATGAGATGACAACAAAACTGTATTTCATCATCAATATTATAATATAATATGGATGGAGTTTCATTCTATGTATAATATCCGCGCGATATTCGAATAGAAGGTATAATCCTTATAGAAGGTATAATCCTTTGCAAATATATAATAGTTTGAGAAGTTGTTGTAGGAAAACTATGTAATTTGTTTTACTACACTGAGAATACAGCTCCATTATCGTATGTTCCAAATACATTTTCGGATACTACTAGCCGAGTTACATTCACTCAACGATTATATAATACATTGTTGACTTCACCTGTATACTTGGTCGAAGATGCATTTAAAGTATCACACAATAAGCGTCATTCGAATGAGTTAATATTTAATACGATTTCTAAGATAATTGAAAACGGTTTTATCTACCCATCACTATTCGGAAAATTGAAACGCGGTTTGAGTATTTTTCTTTTGTTACGATCAGCCAATAACCCCGAACTAGAAATTATTCTATGGGATTGAATATGGTGTGTTGGCTGTAACGCGTAGTGAGAATGCGTGTATGGGCATGGATAGGTGCTTATGTGTGAGTATGCGTGTATGTGTGTGTGCATGAGTGAGTGAGGGTGCGAGAGCGTGTGAATGTGTGATTAACTATGGGGTTGGATGTGGTGATCGTGGTTCTTCCGCTTATAGGGGGTCGCCAGAGTCTACTTATCCCCCTTCTTTTTTGGATTCATCCGTTTTTATTCGAAATACGCGTACATTTCCGATATTTGTGCTGAAGTAGCAGGTATCCTATTCTCGTCCCCACGGACTACAGCTGGCTTGGGGCTAAATAAATCTCATCTAGGTGCGCGGCCTGCTATGCCACTTCATTGATTATCAATGGAGCAGCGCTTCATTACAGGTGAAAAGCACAATTCAAAATTTATTTTATTTTATAAATCAACTTAATAAACCAAAATGTTACTTTTAGGTATGTTAAAATTTCAGATAAGTTTTTAACTATAATTTATATTTATCAAACCTTATCATTTATACAAAATTCTACTAAATAAAACTAATACGATTCCCCTAATTTTACAATTGGTTCAAAAATCGATCTCAACGAATTAATTAAGATCCTTTCATTCCAATTGAACCATCAAAACCCTAATCTATCCAAACGGTTATCTCATGACTTAAATCCTAAAATCAATATCAAGTTCAATTTTTGGAAAAATATTAAGAATCCCAAAAATAAAAGGAAAACTGAACCGTAATTAAGAAAAATTGTCTTTTAGTCTTTGAAAAAACAAAAAAATTAATTTAACTTTTTATTCCTTTAGCATCGTTATCCATGAAATGTTAAATTATATCTTGAGTTTCTATCAGTTTGTGTTTTTTTGTCGATTTGTTTTTGAAGTGGAAGGACCGCAAAATAATTAACCGTTAAGTGACATATGTCATCATCATCAAATTAAGCTTGAATTATTTATATTTCTCATGAGAACAACCATAATATAATTGTGTTAGTCTTTAACACATTTTATAAATTATTATATTACATATATCATTTACTAGTGATACAATTTAGGTAATTTACTGAGTTAAACTTAAATAAAACTCTGTCAATAAAATTGAGAAAATTTTTTAACCGTCTTTTTAGTGTGTGAATCAATTGAATTGATGCTTTGAAGTATCAATATCCTTTTTCTAAATGCTTTGATCATTTTATTATAATTTTTAAATACGAAAAGTCAAGTTTCAATTTTAATAATTGTTTTTTCTTTTCATCATTATTTCAAATTCAAAATATGGAGGGGCTGAAATCTCACAGCTCTGAGATATCAAGACTCCGGTCTGAATTAAGGACTTTGATATCGTTTTCGGCAAAAAACTTTTATGAGGACATGGTTTTTAGTTTTGGGCAGTGATGTATATCAAACATACCTCTTTGTTAAAGTGCAAGTATTTTTTTTAATCTTTGTTTAGAAATTTATTACAAAACTAACACGAAACATCAATACGATGCCGGAAAATTATAACAGATCATAAATCAACATAATTTCGTGAAAAGATGATACACTTAGCAAACTACTCAAAAACCTCTCCATTTAGCGTTTCGAGAAAATATTACAAAATCACAAATTCATATTTCTTTCAAAATTCCGAAAATATTGTAAAAATTAAATAAAATCAAACTTTTTTCACAATTCTAAAAATATTCCAAAAATTATTACAAAATCAAAGATTACACTTTTTTTCAAAAATTCTGCAAATATTGCAAAAATTATACAAAATCAAAAATTGAAACTTTTTTCAAAATTCCAAAAATATTCCAAAAATTGGAATAAAATCAAATATTTAAACTTTTTCTAAATTCTAATAATATTCCAAAAATTCTAAAACATTCAAAAATTCAAACTTTTTCCAAAACTAAAAATATTGCAAAAATTATAACAATATCAAAAATTGAAACTTTTTCCAAAACTATAATAAAATCAAAATTTAAAAATTTTTCAAAATTCTAAAAATATTCCAAAAATTTTTACAAAATCAAAAATTGAAACCTTTTCAAAATTACAAAAATATTCAAAAACTATAACAAATTCAAAAATGTCCATGTCCAATTTCATTTTCATTTTCTGCAAACTATTCAAAAACCTTCAATTTAGCGATTCGAGAAAATATTACAAAATCACAAATTCATATATCTTTCAAAATTCCAAAAATACTCTAAAAATTATAATAAAATCAAACTTTTTCAACATTCTCAAAATATTCCAAAAATTATTACAAAATCAAAAATTAAAACTTTTTTCAAAATTCCAAAAATATTCCAAAAATTCTTACAAAATCAAAAATACAAACTTTTTTCAAAATTCCAAAAATATTTAAAAAATTATAACAAATTAAAAAATTTCCATGTCCAATTTCATTACTTCGGTCTGAAAGACCTAAGTATTACATTCATGAGCTCAAAGTGAACTTCTTACCCCACTTTTTTGACATTTCTCGACGTTTCAGGACCTACTGATTCTAAAATAGCAAAAAAAATGTATGTCTGTCTGTAGGCCGGCCGGGCGGCCGTCATTACCTACGCTGCAGGGAAAACCGCTGGAGGGATTTAAAAATTTTTTTTCTAAAAATAGGTTTACTCAAAGGACAGGTCCGAAAGGACGCTGTGCTCGATAACTGTACCGGAAGTGTGTCAAAAAAATCATTATGTGTGTCAAAAATAGCAAATTTTCATATTTTGGCCTAAAAAACGTTCATTTTAAGTGATTACTTGAAGGAACATTAAATTTGGAGAAATCCTGATGAAGGATTGGTATGTAAGATCAAAAACTAGATTATTGTATTATAAGTTTGTCAAAAAAATGTTGTCAAGTGTGTCAAAAGAAAGATTTTTATTTATTATTTTACCTAATTTTTTGGAAAAAAAATAAAATTAATAACTGTTTGTTTGAAATGAAATTTTTATTTATTATTATTGAGATTTATGGCATTATAAGTTTGTCAATAAAATGTTGTCAAGTGTGTCAAAAGAAAGGTTTTTATTTATTTTTTACCCAATTTTTTTAGAAAAAAATAAAATTAATAGTTTGTATGACATGATATTTTATTATTATTGTAGAGAATTATGGCATTATAAGTTTGTCAAAAAATAATGTCAAGTGTGTCAAAAAATGATTTCATTTATTTTTTTAGCCAATTTTTTGGAAAAAAAATGTAGCTTTTTTTATGACGTAAATGTAATTTAAAATGAAATTGGACATGGAAATTTTTGAATTTGTTATAGTTTTTGAAATATTTTTGGAATTTTGAAAAAAGCTTGTATATATGATTTTGTAATCATTTATGCAATATTTTTAGAATTTTGGAAAAAGTTTTAATTTTTGATTTTGTAAGAATTTTTGGAATATTTTTAGAATGTTGAAAAATTTTTAATTATTGATTTTATTATAATTTTTGGAATTTTGAAAAAATTTTCAATTTTTGATTTTGTAATAATTTTTGCAATATTTTTAGAATTTTGGAAAAAGTTTGAATTTTTAAGAATTTTTGAAATATTATTGGAATGTAGAAAAAATTTAAATATTTTTTTTTTTTTTTTATTAATCAGTTAGACATGTTTAGCACACTAAATATGAAATATTCATTATTTAGACTCTTTGAATATCCGAAGATACCATGTCAACTATAAAGGAAGGAGATGAGGAAAATGGAAGGTATGAGGATATAGGGATAACTATACTAATTTTTTTAACTGATGATGGACATTTTCTTTAAATGCCTGAGGAGAAAATTCATCGGGAAATACAGAGGAGGGCAATGAGTTCCATAATTTGGCCACTCTATTGAAATAGTCGTTTTGGAAGGACACAGTTCTACAACGAGGTATTTGTACAACAAATGGATGGGATAACTCGGCAGCTCTTGTTTGTCGATTATACTGCGCACACGATGGAAGAATATTTTGAATTTCCTTAGAGGAGAATTCGCTAAAGTTATATTTATAGTAGATTGACAATTCAGCCACATTTCTTCTGTGCTGGAGTGAATCAAGCTGGTCCGTTAGTTCGGTATTACCAATCAACCGTATTGCTTTTCTCTGTACAGAGTCTAAACAATTTATTGTTGACTGACAAGCACCTCCCCAAACATGACAGCAGTACTCCATACATGGACGAATAAAGGACTTGAAGATTAGCAGAATTTGCTCGGGATTGAAATACTTTTTACATCGACTCAAGAATCCTAATTTTTGCATTGCAGATTTAGCGAGGTTGAACACATGTTTATTCCATTTCAGGTTATTTTGAATATCCACTCCAAGAAGTCTAACTGATTCAACCTCACGCAATTCCTCTTGGTTTATTTTAATAGGAAAATTTTTATGTCGCTCTATTCGTGAAAGACGGCATAATTTGGATTGGTTGGATTAAATGAAACGAGATTACGATCACCCCATTCCATTATACGCTCCAGATCTTTGTTGATGGAATCAATTAGCAACTCTCTATCAGTGGTAACTGCAGTATGAGATCGAAATTTAGGAGATGCATGTGATGCATGTAATGTGCTGTCATCAGCAAAACTATGGATTGGGTGCACTGTAGAAATAAGTAAGTCATTAATGTATAGAAGAAACAAGGTTGGTGAGAGTGCAGAACCTTGGGGAACCCCAGCATTGGTTGTGAAAATATTGGATGTGATACCATCTAAATTAACATGAAATTGGCGACCTGTAAGAAAACTATGAATCCATGAGACAGTAAGATGGTCTATGCCATAAGATTTTAATTTAGCTAAAAGATTTTTATGCCACACTTTATCAAATGCTTTAGAAATGTCAAGTGAAATACTGAATGTTTCACCGTGGATTTCCAGCGATTTGTTCCAGAGATGGGATACGTAGGCTAACAGATCACCTGTTGCATGACTTCTACGAAAACCATACTGCTTATCATCAATAATTCGCGACATTTCCAAATAATCTATCAAATTGTAGTTAACATATTTTTCAAATATTTTAGCTAAAACCGACAGAATTGCAATTGGTCTATAATTGTTAGGGTCTATCTTACTGCCTTTCTTTGATATGGGTTGAACGCTGGCCAGTTTCCAAGAATCGGGAAATATTCCGGTTTAATAAGATAAATAGAAAATTTTTGTTAAAATTGGAGCTAGTTGCCTAGCAAAGTTTTTAAGAATGAGGGGTGGAATACCGTCTGGGCCAGCAGATTTGTTGATATTGATAGAAAGAAGCATTTTCCGTACAATATTGCAACGAAAAATAATTGGTTTCATTTTCGTTACAACTGGGGGAATGAGTGTAGGAGAATGAGGGGGTTCAACTATGTGTGAGTTTTCTGCGAAAATACGACCCAAAAGATCCGCTTTCTCTTTCGAGTCGCTCACGGGAATGTCATTCAGAACTAAGGTTGGAATAGAGGATCGAGTAAAATTGCTCTGGACTGATTTAACTGCCTGAAAGAAACTACGTGAGCCAGATGGGTGCTCGGCGAATTTCTTTGCTTTCTTCTGGATAAACGCGTCTTTGTTCAAGTCTATTTTGAATTTACTAATATTGCTGGCTTTCTTATAGGCGCTATGGGTTTCAGGTGTTTTATTAGCGTTATACGTCTTGAATGCTTTGCGTTTATTCCTCACTGCCTCATCAACATCCCGTGTGAACCAAGGCTCAGTTTTAGGAGTGATTAATCGATTTGGAATAAACCGCCGCATTCCTTCTTTTATGATTTCAGAAATTCTTATTACCGATGTGCTTGGATCTTGATCAACACAACAAATAGTTTTCCAAGGTGTTTCGTCATAAAAGTTTCTCAGTCCCTCCCAGTCAGCGCGTTTATAGTTCCAAACCCGGCGAGGATTTGCTTTAATTTGTGTCGGTGATGTAAATTGTACAATTGCTGATATTAGTAAATGGTCCGATGTTCCGAGGGGTTGTTCAACTTTTGTCTTCGTAGTATCTGGTTCGTTTGTCAAAAACAGATCCAGCAAATTATTGTTATGATGTGAATTGTCTGCGATTCTAGTGGGACACTCTATCATTTGCGTCAAACCGTGATAATCTGCGAGTATCAGTTCGGCTTGTCTTCCTACGTCGTCAGTGCGCGATGAATACTTAAGCCATTCTTTATTATGAATATTAAAGTCTCCAAGAATGGCCAGTCTTGCTTTGGGGTAGTCCGTGGTAATCTTGTCTAGACTAGCCGATATTTGATCGAAAAAGGGACATCCTGGGGGAGAATTTGGGGATCTATATAATCCTATTATAAACATAGTTTCATCAACACCTGAGATCTTCAGTGCTATAGAATTATGGTGCTTAGAGTTCAACTCGTAGGCCTTAATTCTCATACATGAAAGTGAATCTCGAACAAATACACAGACACCATGCTTGTTATAAAAGGAATGTTCCAATTCGTAACTAGGTATCCGATATTTTTCGGGATCCAACTTCGATGCTTTGCCACTAACAATTGTTTCGGTAAGAAACAATATGTCAGGTTTATTTTTTTCGATGTAGTGATGAACCTCGTTTAGATTCGAATTGAGACCTCTTATGTTGGTGAAGTCAATACTAAGCTGTTGGTTCACTCTGCGGCCATTTTGTTGAGACAAAGACTTACCCTTTGACATTGCATGCATAGCTACTGAAATTCGGACAGGCCTAAATTTCAACACTAAACAGTACAAAAGAAACTGGGTATCTCTGTCACAAAAACACGGTAGCAGATTTCATGCAACAGTAGCACGATAAGAGAAAAGCAAAAAAAAAAAATGGGGACACAAAATACACTAACAAAATTGAAGAGTACAAATAAAGGGTTAAATTCGAAATTCCTAGCTTTTGTCAAAAAAAAAACATTTCATAATCAACTAACTGATATTTTCCAACTCCTAAAATAAATCCGAGGTGGGAGGAGCTAGATCATGTCACAAAACTTCAAATAAAAAAAACCCAGGCAATCCAAAAAAATAACAACTAAAACAAAATTTTTGGGTTTCTATTACCAAGACAAATGCTTTAAAATAATAAATAAATTTATTACATCAAAGCAATAAAAGGTAAAATTTTACCTGCCTACCTCTTGGTAATAGTGAACACTAAATACCAAATAATTTTTTAATAAAGAACAATCTCACCAATTATATAATTGTACGCGTCCGTTCTTCAACACTTTTATTTTTCATAAACATTAACACAAATACTATAACACTTATTTACTCATTAGCTACTACACTTACTAACACTAATTAACACTTATAACACTATTATTTATTTTCGATTATTTTTGTTTTTTGTTCTTTTTATTTTAAAATTTAGGAGACGTCGACTCGTCTGACTCCGAATGATGAATTTGATTTCATTCTAATTTTTGGAATATTTTTGGAATTTTGAAAAAGTTTGATTTTATTTAATTTAAAAATATTTTTGGAATTTTGATTATAATTTTCCGGCAACGTATTGATGTTTCGTGTTAGTTGTGTAATAAATTTTTAAACAGAGATAAAAAATGCTTGTACTTTAACAAAGAGTTATTTTTGATATGCGTCGCTGCCCAAAACTAAAAACCATAGCTAACCCAGACCGAAGTCTTGATATCTCAGAGCTGTGAGATTTCAGCCCCTCCATATTTTTAAATTGCATTTACGTCATAAAAACAGCTACATTTTTTTCCCAAAAAATTGGCTAGAAAAATCAATGAAATCATTTTTTGACACGCTTGACATTATTTTTTTAACAAACAATTACTTATTTTTATTTATTTTTTTAACTTATAATATAAGCCATAATTCTCTATAATAATAAAATATTTTCATATCATACAAATTATTAATTTTATTTTTTTCCGGAAAATTGGGTAGAAAAATAAATAAAAATCTTTCTTTTGACACACTTGACAACATTTTTTTGACAAACTCATAATGCAATAATCTAGATTTTGGTCTCACATACCAATCCCGACCATCAAGATTTCTCCAAATTTAATGTTCCTACTCATAATCACTTAAAATGAACGTTTTTTAAGCCAAAAATATGCAATATGCATATTTCCTTGTTTTGACACACTTGATGATTTTTTTGACACACTTCCGGTACAGTTATCGAACACATCGTCCTTTCTGACCTGTCCCTTGAGTATACCTTTTTTTAGAAAAAAGAATTTTTGGAAACCGTCCAGCGGTTTTATAGGTTGTTTTGGACGGCCGGACGGCCGACAGACAGACACACATTTTTTTTTGCTTTTTTAGAATCAGTAGGTCCTAAAACGTCGAGAAATGTCAAAAAAGTGGGGAATTTCAAAGAATTTCACTTTGAGCTCATGAATGTAATACTTAGGTCTTTCAGACCGAAGTATTAAAAAGAAAAAGTAAATCTTTCATAATCGTTGTGATGTCAAACGAACAAATCATCAAAAACTAAGTTGTACTAGAATAGGTTTTGTATTTTTGCAAAATAGCGTTGTATTTACCCAAAATTAAAACATGTATTTTTTTTGTTTATTAAATGCCGTAGAAAAGGTTTTGTGTATAACTCGCCAGAGTTATGTACATTTCCATCTCGTTTTCCAATGTACATTTCCATCTCGTATGGTGACAGGCCTCGCTACGCTCGAGCATCAAATTTTAAAATCGCGTGAAATCTAGTACATTTCGGCATCGTTATACAAACTACTATTCCATAATTTCTTTTACTATCAAATCAGCAAATTTATTCCTAAAGCAATATTTCTTAAATAAGATATTTGATAAATAAAGACAGGTCAAACTAAAATCCCAAATGAATAATTTAACCATGACTGAATGCTACACAATTATATGTAATAACTTGTGTATATATTTATTTGTTATTGATACCAGATAAAGCAGTTCTTGTAATATATACACAAAGAATCACAAATCATATCAACCAATCAATCCAAATCCATATTATTTCCAATCGAATAATACGTAATGCGGATATACTAAGAACTTTTGTTGGTTTTTGTAGAAAAGCTTGCAAATACCATAAGAAAACAAATGTTTCTATTTTGTTTCTATTATTTTATATAAAATCCATAAGAACCACTCTCATTATCTTTAAGCCAATCAGAATTTATTAATCAATTTAGAAAATAAAACTCCAAGATACAAGCACCACAAAATTTCAGCACAATAAGAGACAAGAGCCACAAAAAATAAAAATAACGAAAGAATATAATAAAGATAATAGTAATAAGAAAAGTAAATTGCATATAATCTTGAAGTGACTCTCGACAATTTATTTAAGAATTATATTTAGAATTAATTCTTTTCTTTTCTAAGTAAAGCATAACAGTTTTTTCTTTACTAAACTTTATTATTTTTGAAAATAATGTTGGGGACTGGTTGATGCTGCTACTTGCGGTAAGTTTAAGGCAATGTTTTATTTATAAAAATCTTTGCTGGAACTATGATTTTCTTTCATTAGCGTTCTATCTATTAATGATATTTCCAAAAACCAAAAATAAAATTTTGTCAGCCTAGTTTATTGCTTTAAACTTTCTTTTTGACCTTCGTCATCAAAAAAGTAAAACAAAAAGTTTATTAAATCAATCAATGGTGATCGACTTCGTCGCTCATCCATTGTCTTTCCTTTAGCTTTTTATTAAAAGTTTGTTTAACAAATTATTTTAGGAAAATCGAATTATTTGTCTATTAAAAATTTGAAGTGGGGTTTTAGTAAATTATAATTAGAGATTTATCGTTGGTAGATGAAGCAAAATTATTGAAAAACTTTTTTTACTCAGAAACGTTGTTTTATTCTTACCAAATGTCACCAATATTATTAATTGAAGGTGGGCAATTTTATTAAAAACTTGGTAAAAGTTCGGTAGCTTTACGAAATAAATCAATTATTAATTTTATGAATTATGTGTATAAATCAAGGGTGGATACGCATGAGGTCAATAAGGCTGTATTCTAAACGACGACTTATTTGAAACTTATTTATGTAGACTTACTTATTTACCGCCATTTTAAATAAGTATTTAAAAGCTATTCTAAATGATTTAGCCTTCTTATTTTAACAGCAACAAAAAGCAAATTCGAAAATAAATTTAATTAGAACGATTTATTTAATTTGATTAATTAAAGAGTTTACAAAACTTCTTTTTTTCATTTTAAATTACTACATTATTTTATTAGGGATCGAAAAAGAAATTTTATTGCTTAAAACCATTTTGTAAACAAACATAAAAATATTTGACACTGTCGAATTAGATTTTTCTATGAAAAAAAAATTTCAAATAAGTCACCTATTTAGGTTACTTATTCAAATAAGTAAGTCTCCACAAATAAGTTTCAAATAGGTTTTCGTTTAGAATACAGCCTAAGAATCATTTTCCGTTTTCTTTATTTTTTAAAGAGCCACTACAGTATTGAAGCACACATTTTTTAGTTTTTAATATTATGACATACCTAAGACTTACCTATCACAAATACTTTTGGTTAAATCTTTGAAATTTGGGGCATAATTTGCTAAAGTCATTCGCAACAATTCTGTAAAATGCTGATATCTTGACTTCACGATCTTCATTGTGGAGTACAAATATTCACAGCAATATGTTGTACCAAAAATTGAAATTAGAAGGCAAGCAGATTGTTTTAAGTGTGGATATTTTCTACGTGTTCTCAAAATTCAATTAAAGAAGTAACTTTGCGCTGCATTTGCAAAGCCAGATCCTCTTGCATCTCTAATAACTCCAGTTTCTCAGCTGCCTTGGCAACAAGTATTATTTCAGAAATTGGAAATCCATCTTCAATAATATCACAAATAAATCGGTTGGTAAAAAATCTGACAAATAATTTTTGTTTTGCTTGCTTTTCTTTCGTTCTTTAAAGAAAGGGCGCTTGTTACAGAATAATTTTGAAGAGAAGCAAAATCTGACAAAAAAAGATTCTAAACTATGTAATTCGATATCGATTCGTGAAAAAGTCGAAATTTGAACTCGACCATTTTTGATGTACCTAAAATTTGGCATATAAGTAGTATGGACAAAATAAAATTATTTTGCAATTTTTTTAAAGTGCATAGTTTAAGGGGACAAGCATGCATGAAAAATGAAAATGTTGCCAATCCGAGGTAACTTTGAAATTAAATTGCTCAAGAACGGCTATACCAATTCTAACAAACTTTTTGTTTGATAGGTAATTAGTTAATCTTTAGAAAAAAATTAATTAAATATTTTTGTAATTAATTTTAAAATTAAAATATTAAAAAAACTTTGTTAAAGTTCGCTATTTTTAAAAAAGTTCTGTCCTGACTCTAAAATATGTCAAATTTACAAAGAGGCTATATTTCGTGTTCTTGAGATATTTAATTTTAAAGATTTTTAGTACGACTAAAATTCTAATTTTTCATCATTTTTTCAAACAACTTCCATTAAACATAAACCATTAACGGGTAACTTCACTCCGAATTTGTTTAGAAATAACCACTTTCAATGATACTTTTACGCGAGCTATAGAAGCAGGAAGATGTCATAAAATTTATAATCAACTATAGATGAAATTCGTGATTTGAACGACCGACGTTAAACCCAATATTTTGTCATCATTTGGCGAACAAGGAGTATATAACGGAAAAACACTTATAACGGAAAAAACACTTTAAAAAGTAAAAAATTGCACGACCATAATATTATGCACAAAGCTTATAAGCAGCTTGCTTGGTTATTAAAAATTTATTAAATCAAAACAAATCTTTTGATCAAAATAGTCAAAAACAAGACATTTGTTTAAATAAACAAAACCTGAATAATTTTTTTTAAGAAAAAATCAACTAAGTATGTATTGAAAAATAATTAATTTAAGAAACATAATAAATATAAATATCAATGCAAAAAAATAATATATGAATAAACGTTAAAAAATTATATTTAACTATTCATTTCATTTCTTCACAAATAACTGAAATCAATTGGTTCACGACCGAATTTTTCAATCTCAATCTTTACTTTAGCCCATAAGCTGTTTTATCTATGTATGTTTTTGAATTAAATTAATAATAAAAAATTATTTATAGAAGAAATGATTTTCTCTTCAAATCTAATTTTTGAGCCCATAATTAATTCAAATTTAGCTAAGACCACCTATATTTGTTACGCTGATGTCTACTTCTAAACAGTATCAATTTTTGTAATATCTGGTCGTCGCGGGCATGTTTTATCTTTCTCAACGTTTTATTTCACTATTTTTTTCATGATAAGTCATTTAATATTTTAGGCATCTCGTTATTTTGGCTCGGTAGGATCGAAGTATTAAATTTAAGCAAACAAAAAATCTTTTCGGACCCGAGTTTTTTTTCACTTTTCTCGACTAGGATAAAAAACAAAAAAATGGTGTATGATAGTCAGTATTCGATTTAGAAAACTCTTACTCCAAACAAATTGTGTGATTGTTAAGATGCACTGTTGCGATGAACGGAACAATCTAAATTGTGGTGATCGACTGAACGATAGAAATGGTGAATGCGCCTTTAATTAAATATTGTAGTTCACCATTTTGATTTTCATGTTTTTTATTTGTGGTTTTGACATGTCACAAGCCACATGTCACAAAGTATTTTCTCTTTTGTTTTTTTGATTAATTTAATTGTTTTATTTATCTATCTACAATGAATTAAATATATGAAATAAAATTTAAGAAAAACAACGCCATGTCCGAACAAATGTTTTATTTATTAAATAGATGGTGATCCATATATCTATAGTATAATTCAGTGATTTGCCTGTTGAAAAATTTATTTCATAGCTCATGAAACTAATCATCTTTTTATAAAAACGATATGTCAATAAACGTAGAAGAAAAGAGTGAAATTCCAATAAAAAAGCAAATAAAAGCTGAATGCGTTAGAAATACTGGAAATGGAACATTACAAATAGTTGATTAGTTGAAGGAGGTTTGAACCGTTTTATCAACACATGTGCTATGGTTGCAGCACATTTCAATGCAATTACCAGACAGTTCCCAGATCTACGAATAGCTGCTGTAGGTAGAGTCTCTAAAATATCATTCTTTGAATCCTGAATTTGGAATTGTTGGCTTATCAATTATAATGTTATTTCATCAAGGTCGTCCTGTCATTAAATTTAATCACACCGCATTGACGCAACTCAATTGGATTCAACATCACAGTATCAAATAAACTATGGGAATCAACCATCCATAGAACCACTTATATTTGGGGACATGTGTCATAAAGCACTGGGTTTACTTCCCTTGGGAATGTTTTCTAAAAATTCTGTTTTTACGCTTTGATACTTAAAACATTTGATTTCATTTCTTTTAATATTTCGGTATTTCTGGAAAACTATAAGAGGCGTCGTTTGATAGATAAATAAAATAAATAATAATTTTTCAGAGCTCCATGACATCGAAAATACCTTTCTGATTTTCAATTAAGATATATAATTTTAATTTTATTGAATAAATTATAAAAATATCAAATGAGAAGCAAATTAAATATTTTTGATTCAATATATGTTATTATGTTGTTATCTTAACATTATCTGTTTCTGATCCCTACCGCTTCGCATTTGTTATAAAAAGGGAAAGTAACAACAAAGCAAAGTTGAAATTTTTATTGGTTAATATATATTGGCTCTTGTTATTAACATTGTACATTTTTGTTTTTTTTAAGAATATACGTAAACGAGCTAAGAAAATTTAAACGAATTATTTGTATGAACATATATTTTCCATATCAGCTCCACTGATTTTCGTTTGACTTATAGTCATTCACCTACAACATATTTTATTTTACTAACTATTTTACTAACAGTTTGAAAGGCTTCTACAGAAAGCTATTTAAAATTAGATAAAGCTTTAAAAATAAACCTTACAAATGTATGATTGTTTTACTCAGTTTTTATTATATTTCAAAATGTATTGATTGTTCAACTCGTTTTATGATTGTATGTTCTGTTACATTACAATCCTTACAGATTTAATTATCTCATAACACTTCTGCAGTTTCAATACCACAATTAATCATAATGCCTGAAACAACAATCATGGATGAAATGATATGAAAACTATCTAGCGTTTTATATTAAATCAAGAGTCAAATGTCTATGATATTTTCATTCAAACCATAAATCTAAATACATGTTTACAAATTACAAATACATATCCTTTATTTGTAAATTTAAAAAACTTCATTCATTAATTTTTTCTATAACATTAAACAAAATATACTACAATAAATGCATAAATGTTTGCATTCAAATTTCATACAATAACAAGTATTTAATATAATTTTTCTATTTATTACTACCACGCTGATATTCGAAATCTTGGGATAGATAAAACAAAAATAAGGACTTACGAGTCATCATAGATTACTTTTTATATGTTGTAAAAATATAATAAATAATTCTTTATAGTCCGTCTCTGAGTTTTTTTTATGTTTGTTCAATAAATCCCGTCACGGTCTGTTTTGTTTAAATTCAAAATTTTAACCAATTTTGGGAATTTTTATCGGGAAAACTATTATCTTGGGAACGGCGTGACTTACAAACCTGGGGTAAATTTTAATGGAAAGATTTTCCCGAAACTAGGTTCCGTTTCTAAAATCAATACATAGTAATGATTCTTCGATTTTTAAATGACGATTGAATCTCAAGGTTATGCATCTTAATGTATAGTAATAGACGAAGTTATTTTCACTGGTCGTGCTCAATAACTATGGCTATTGCACAAAAATAAAAAATACATAGTTTTTAGAAAAAAAGGAAAGTAGTGTTTGAGAACAGGCTGGTTTAATAGATTTCTTGCATTTCAAATTTTTAATATCTTTAATATCGCCGCAAGCAAAATATTTAAAAAAAATTGTTTAATCTTAATCAAAATGTAAAATTTTTATGAATTTATCTGTTATTTCTAATATATCTGTTATTTCGTTTACCAATATATCTGTTATTTCTTTTCAAACAAATCGTATAACTATGACAACAAAGAATAACAAATATTTTAATTGGATTAGGAAATTGGGAATCGAAAGGTTGCTTTGATAAAAATTTCTATTTTTTATAGAATTTAAACAAATACAAATGTTTTTTACTTTTTTGGACGTAACTATGACAACAAAATATATGGATAAAAAGCGACACTGGCCGCAAATCACAGTAATAAAGTTACACTTTAATATGTAGGCGAATAAAAACGATTTTTGACTTAAAACTCAATGTTTTGACCTGATATGCACATTTTAAAAAACTAATATCTTTAAAACTGAAGAAAAAGTTTTCTAGGAATTTTTTTTAATCGGCAAAAAAATGTACTGTTTTTGCAATAGGGCAGTTTCTTAAAATTCCAATGCACATAAAGTCGTTTGTATCGGGTGAACCGTTCTCTTGAACTTTGATTTTTAAGCTACCATTAATTTGCATTGCCTGAACTTTTTCGTACCCTGTTATCTAACTAAACACTTCTATAAACGTATTTTATATCATATATAGCTATACTTAATGTTCGCCAAGGATTAAGTCTTTAAAAAATGATCGGGTTCGGTGTCTGACGTCCACATCACGCATTTCATCTAAAACTAAAATTTTTTGACGTGATAAGTTTCCTTAAACTTTTCTATATTTTGGAACAAAGATGCGAATTTATTCATTCGGGTCAGTTTCAAGGTTTGACTTCTAACCGACAAGAATATAACCCATATATTTATCGAGTTCAAGATTGGTGATCTGTATAAATTTTAGTTACATAAATTTGCAAGAGATAGCGGATACATATAGTTTTTCGATATTTTCAATATTTTTTGATAGTTTTCAATTTGCAAAAATTTATTTTTATGCTATTAAACCTCAATAACACTCTAATTGATATTTTTATGATGAAAATATAGCAATATGTTATTTAATTTGACAATTGTTATTTAAGTTGTTTTTAGGTAGATTTCATATAAAAATCTACCTATTGCAATGGGCTTCATCTCGGAATTTCGGAAAAAATTTTGTGCCAAACGACTATATATGATAAGCGGAGACGAAAAATACCAAAAAAAAAAAGTTTATATATATATATATATATATATATATATATATATATATATATATATATATATATATATATATATATATATATATATATATATATATATATATATATATATATATATATATATATAAATATATATATATAAACGATATGAGATATAACGAAAACAACCGGCACTCTCACGGTCGCATTTGTTGAGGTAGATCAAAAAAATTTTCTGTACTTGTGTGTTCTAATAATACCTTGGACAAGTTCGTGAATCAGCAAAATCCGACATGTGGTTAAGAAACTAGAAGCTTTTTTTTGAAAAAAATTGATTTTTTAAAACCGTTATAACGGCCGTTTGGATACTAATATTTCAAAAAAATTAACAAATTTAGAATCTTTAAAATTTTTTCTATCAACTTGTTTTAAAAATAGACCTCTGCAGTTAGAGATTCCTGAGTGAGCGGCTCCATCAAAAAAGTTTGCAAAAAAAATTTTTTTTTTTAAACAACCGGCACTCTCACGGCCGCATTTGTAAAGCCAGATAAAAAAACCTTTTTTAAAAATGTGCGTTTTATTAATATCTTAGACAAGTTCGTAAATCAGCCCAACCCAACACATGCTTAAGAAACTAGAGGCTTTATACTAGAAAAAAACTCTGTTTTTAGATCCATTATAACGGCTGTTTGGATTCTAATATTTTTAAAAACTTCATAAATTTAGAATCTTTGAAACCTTTTCAATCAGTTTCTTTAAAAAAAAAGACCTCTGCAGTTGGAGGTTTCTGAGTGAGCGGCTCCAACAAAAAAGCTTGTAAAACACAAAATGCGTTTGAATCAACCGGCGCTCTCACGGTTGCATTTGAGGAGCCAGATCAAAAACCCTTCTTAAAAATGAGTGTTTTATTATTATCTTGGACAAGTTCATAAATCAGAAAAATCTGACACTTGGTTAAGGAACTAAAGGCTTTATACTAGAAAAAAAAGTGGTTTTTTAAATCCGTTATAACGGCCGTTTGGATACTAGTATTTTTAAAATCTTCATAAATTTAGAATCTGTAGAAACATTTTAATCCGTTTCTTATAAATATAAACCTCTGCAGTTAGAGGTTTTTGACTTGTTGGCTTCAACAAAAAAGTTTGCAACAATCCCCAACTACAATTTCCAAAAACCTTATAACAGTCAATGTCAACCTTATAACAGTCAAAAAAATAAAAGATTTGAATAGAAGAAATTAATTTTTTTTTCTTAGAAATAAACTATTTTGATATTTTGCAGTAATTGCACGACATATGATATAGAGTAGGTTTGTGTCATAAATTGTCATACACATGTTCTGTGGTAGATTTGATATTTGTTTGTTGCAAAATTGGATAGATATAATTTTGCTTATAGGTTGCTAATTTTCTTTTTAAAATTTGTTCGATATCTGTTTGAAATTAGTTTGTTTTGTTTAAACTAATCTGATACATCAGATTCTACTGGCACACAAAACTGTCTGATCTCGAAATCTACCTATTTCTAGCGGATATACGTGCCGCTTGGACTTTTTTAAACTATTAAGTGCAGACCAGATTTAAAAAAATGTTTAAAAATTTTTTATTTGCGTGACCCACATTGTTTTTTTCAAACCTTGCATCTGAACTGAATGAATAAAAAGCAGATAATGTAAGACCTATATGCTCCGTATATAATTAAGCCTTGTTCGGTTTGTTTTCTACCTTGGGTATGAGCTTGAGTAGCTTCTCTGTATATCTGAGGAATAAACGCAAGAATGAGACTTGTTCTGAAACGACTCTCGAGATATAGAAGAAAGGTAGCTAAACAATTTTGTTGGTAGACCGGAAGGCTATCACAACTTTTTGACGATTTGTACCCGGCTCAAACGATTTGAATGCCCAATTCGTTCTGTCGAGGGTGAATATTATGTGGCCTTGGTACAGATGTAAATTTACCGGTAAAATATATTTGGGGTAATTTTACCGTAAAATTACCGGTAAGATTGGTAAAATTGGTAATATTGGTAAAATATAAAACTTTTAAAACATTTAAATATAGTTCCAATTTCGTTTAATTCAAAATTGATAGATATCACAATCATTTCTAGTTTATGAAGACATAAAATGCAAATCAAATATATTACTATCGGGTGTAAATATCTTCATTCGCAGAGTATTCTAGACAGGAACGTACATATGCAACCATGGCAAATTCTTTTATACCCATCCATACATGAACAAAGTTCAGCTGTTGTTCTTTTAACAGGACATCTTGAAAACAGGCTGCCCGCTATTTTCACAAGTGCAAAAATGCAACAAATCTTGAACACACTGACTTCAACAATAACTGCTTTTTTCACTGCTGTCTATGTATTACACATGGAATGGCAGTAGAAATGCATTTTAATGGCTCAAATGCAAAGAGCAAATTGACAGATAACCAAGCATTTTCAATTAAACTTACTTTGGTAAAGGCTGTACGCAATGTACCCAATCAAGCTTCTTTCGTCGCATGTGGTTAGAAAGTGAACCCGGTTCAACGCTTTTCCTGCAATTGAGAATTGTTAACGGCGTTACACATCTCACTTTTCGGGTACAACACTTGCCATGGCCGACACTGGGATAAATGTATGCATTACTTGTGCAACACGTCACATCATAATCTAATTCATGCATTGTTTCTTTCTCGTTCATGGCAAAATATAAATCGCAAAATGCTGAAGATATTTGCCTTCAAAAACGCAATAAATATTTAAACATGAACGTGCGTTTCGCAGCAAAAATTTACAACGAAGCATTGATAATGATGAATGTGAACAAAATTACTACACGAGTGACCTTTGACGGTGAATAACAGGGATAATAAGCAAACTGTCAATATCAGGGTTGGAGAAACCTTCTTCATGGCAGCAATTTGATCCCAAAATTACATAGATTTACTTTTTGCCTCGTCCAGAATAGCTGCGTTATTGCTACCAGGGGATAAAACTACCCATTCCAACCCGACGATTGACACCAGTAAACAAAATAAATGTTTGCCTAAATTACTCAACTTAGAACACGTAGAGACGTTAAAATTCCCTACATTTATGCGTGTTCAGCTTCAAATCGATCTATCGATCTATATACGGGCTTGCAACCATAAAGCACAAACTTTACTTTTTATTAAATAAAAATTATTCAAATTTTATTGCAATTTTACCAATTTTACCAAGCCTAAGTAATATTACGTAATATTACCAATATTACCGGTAATTTTACCATGGGTAATATTACTTGTACATCTGTAGGCCTTGGCAATTTTTTCAGTTTCAAAAATCAAGATCTTATCTAGTTTGATGTTTGCTCATGCATATTGAACCCGAAGAGGGAGGGCGGTGTCTTTGTTAGCTAGAGATGGAGTTGATCCTTGGTGGAGTTATTCAGTGATGGCACGTTTAACCAAACTTAGTTGATTGTATCTAATTGTGTGTTCTTCAAGATTGATGAGATTAAATCTATTTGTTTTGGTTGAACGCGCCATCACCGGACAACTCCACCAAGAATCAACATCTCCTCCAGCTAACAAAACTGGTGACCCTGATTTGAATATGTCAAAAATTAATAATGGAAGAATTACATTTCAAAAAGCTTAAGGCAAGAGAACATTCTAATTTTTGTATAGACAAGAGAACATTAAAATTTTGCCCAGGCAACTTTTCTCCCTAACCGAGAGTTTACATGTGATTATTAAAAATGCAATGTGCAAGAAAATTTCTTTGTTGGAATTAAATTGTGGAATTATCGGAACTGGATTTACAGGTCTATTAAATAATATTTAGAGTTTCACCGTAGTTGGTTGTGTAGATATCGCCCAGCTGCATATTTAATCCAGAGGATTGCCGTGGTCTGGTTTTTAAAGTGGGTCTGCAGCTGTAAGACTTCTTATCATTCTGCAGAGCTCTCTTTAGTTGTTCCTTTCTGGGTGGTAAGAGCTAATTAGTACCTAATCTAGTTTTTTTTCTTTTTTTCTATTAAAAAGTTTGTGAACTTTATTTTTCATCCTCTCCATATTATTGTTCCACTAGCAAGTTGAGAACAGATCTGGTCCTTTTAGACTTTAAATTATTCAAAGGTGTGTTATAAATATGCCAGTTGGTTTGCAATTTACAACTTTTGTTGTCTATAAGACGGTGGGTAGGGAATAAACACCAACATTGCAAGATCCTTGTCTATTTCATGAAAGCTCATGATCTCGGGATAATGGCTGTGTTTTGAAAATCAAGCTACTTTTTCTAATTTTTCTTGGCGCAATCAGGATGATAACATATGAGCCTCAGAGGTTGAGGCATCTCTTTTTTTACCGCTCGGGGTTGTCACCTCACAGATTCACCTCAAACGGAAACGTTTTTCTTGTCGTTTTGATTTGATGTAGTTCTGGTTGTAACAAAGCATTTGTCTTTTGGTTGTTGTGGCTGAAATTCGAAAAAGTGCGTCCACGTTGATATTGTAGCGACCAGGATCCTACAACATTTTATATTTGTATTCCGATAACTTGTTATGGAACCATTCTAATTAACTTTATTTCACCTGGCAGAGGCTTATGATCGGTTGCAACAGAAAATTTTCATCATAATAAGTAGCATCTAAAATTGTTCGTAGCCCATCCGATTGCGAGGAATTCGCGTTCGATGGTGAAATAATTTCTTTTTGCGTTGTTAAGTGATCGACCAGCATAATCTGACCTGATTTCTCTTTTCTCCTTGTGACAAGAACTGTGTCACAAGACCTAGAGCGTAGCTGCTTGAATCGGTTGTATTGCAAGTATGAACGATTGAGAAAAATGTGGATAAGTGAGGAGGGGTCGGAAAACTAGCGATTCTTTGAGGTAGCTGAATGAATTTTTGCATTCCTGCGTCCAGGAAAATTTAGAATCTTTTCTTAAGAAATCATTAGGTGGCTTTACTGGTTCAGCGAAATAGGGTATAAGTTTTCTGTAGTAGTTGAATTGAATTTTTCTTGTGGTGTTTGGTGTAGGGAAATTTAATATAGTTACAGTTCAAGTTGGTTTTGGTTGTTCTTCTTCTTATTGAATTTTTGACCTACGTAAACGACCCGTTTTCTGAGTAGTTTGCATTTCTCAGGGTGGATTTCTAGCTGGTGTCGTCTAAGTGTTAAAAACACCTTTTTTGACCTTTGGTTATGGTCTTAATATGTTCGTCCGAAGATGACATCCCAATAGACGTAACACTTCTGTTCTTCCAGACCTATTAGTACGTTGTTGGCAAAAGGCATCCTTTTAAACTCGTAGTGACCAGCTTATCATTTTGATCGACAAGTACCTGGATGTCACCACTAGCCAAATCTTATATAAAAAAATATCTTGACTGCCCTAATTGGTCCAGTATATCTTCAATTCCGGGTATTGTCAATAAAAATTATGTTTTCATCTTTGTCAATAGTTTGATTTTTTGTAGACTATCTTTCTTAATTATTGAAATTGCCGCATCTGTGTCGATAATTAGTTTGTGGGTATTTGTTTCGGAGTCCCGTGTTTTTATAAGAAGTGCGCTACATTTGGTTAGAATTCTGTACTGGCGAGAAAATAAATGGAAAAGATTAAACTGTTTGTTTGTGTCAGATTGGAATTCTTATTCGCATTTTCTTTGATTTCTGCAATACTGGCTTTAAGGTTTATATTTAGTGTAATTACGTTGAAGCACTGTGAGTTGTAGCGTGAGAGCTAGCTATGGTTTCATAGTTTGCTTTGTAAGAATTCGATATCGTTTCGTTGGCTTTAAATTTGGAATCTGGTATGAAAGAAAAAACTTAAATATATTGATTTGTTTATAACCATCTGATATGTTAAGGCGTTGACTATTGGTCGTTGAGTCAGCCCTACCTAGTTTACTGGAGCATGTTGTATTGGATGTAAGAAGCATAATATTGTCTTGTATTTCCTTCAGTCTCCATCATTGTAGGGCGAGAGGAATGAGTTATTGTTTTGGAACTTGGAGGCAAGGTAACTGAAATTCCTTGGATATGAACTATGTGTCATACCAGTTGAATCTTCTTCCGTTCGGGCTTTCTCTACTATATCGATGATTATTGGGGTAGCTTCGTAAAATCATTTGAATTTTGATGTACTCATTTACTCATTCCTCAATACTATCTATGTTTTGGAGAGAAAAGAAAAAGATAAGCAACAAGCACACAAATTGTCAAAAACCCGCTTATCGGCCAATTCATACAAAATACTTCCAACAAGTATACACACAATTTTTAAACATTCACATAATAAAAGGTTTTTCTAAGGCGAATATCCATTCTTGCATTAAATTGCTCTCTGTGGGTTCTAAAATATACTTTAACTACCAGTTTAATCTCCTCATGATATAAAGCTTCTCAAATTTTTTTCCCTTCACAAAAAACTTTATTTTCTACAAAGTCCAAATTTCGATACTGATTATTCTAACTTTTAATAACATCACAATACAATTTGTCACCCTATTTTGCTCACACCCACATCAAATCATTATAACCAAATTGTTTTCTTTCCATAAAATGACCCATTAGAATTAAACTCCATCTAGACGGATTTTTCATAAAACAAAAAGTAAATAATTTCATTTTCTTTACCATAATAAATACCCTCTTGAGAAAATTGAAGAAAATTAATAATAATAATAATAATAATAATAGGAGATAGAAAGACAAGAAAAATATAAAAAAACTTAAGAACAAAATTTTATTTTTACAAATTGAATTTCCTTTCGTTTACTTTTCATCGATGCTTGAGATTTAAAAAGTATTAGCTTCGTCGCCACATATAATCTAACGATTGTTGCAGGATGTTGTGATTATTAAGTAAACCAAGCTTCAGTCTATACAGTACATTTTTTACAGAACATTAGAGCTCATAACTAATAAAATAACCTTTTCCCCACAAGTTGATCAGTTGAAAGCTCATGTATAACATTCCTGGGCAAATCGTTTAAAAATCCAAAACAATGTTATTCCTATAATATTTATTTTTTTTTAGTTTCTTGGTTTTGAATTTATTTAAAAAAGTAAATTTAAAATAAAATTCGAATTAAGTTTGGTTTATAATGGGGTGGTTAAAACAAATATCATTTCGACCAAAATATAAAAAATTTCTCTTTCTATTTTATTATTGAAATGAAAACTTAACTTACATTCGTTATATTTTTTTTATTATTATATAAAAGTTTATCCTTTAGTTTATTATATAGATTTTGTTTATGCTTCCTTCTTTAAAATCTTATAAGGAGTTGTTGTTGTTGTTAGATGGTACTTGAAGTTGTATGAGAAATGTCTTTAGGTCATTTTTATGGTATGATTTTGACAAACGAGGAAGTTATTGCTTGACTTCTATTTTATATATTTTTTTTTCTACCATCCATGACTTTAGTTTTATTGCGTTTTTCGTTGTATAATATATGTTATGTTATTTTTATTTTCATTTTGTGCTTGTTGATAAAAACCCTTTAAGGGTTTTTATGTATTTTTTCTCTACTTTATAAAATTGTAGTTTCTTCTATTTAAATAGTGATAATAAAAAGAATGAAGCACGAAGGGTGTCTGATAAGTACAAGTGGAATTAGTTTTGGAGAATGATAATGACTATAAATATTCTGAATGGGTGGTAATAGTGGATATGATCTGTAGTGCAGTTTCTTTAGAAATGTATATAATTTATTTAGTAGATTTTGCCCTTTTATTGTTTTTCTTTATATTTATGATTGGGCTTACTACCGTTTGTGACACACTTAAGGAAATTATTAGAAGTAATTACATATACATTTTAAAATTGATTTTCTTTTGATTATAGTTGTTTATTTTATAAAATTTGTAAGAAATAATATAATTAATTAGTTAAATTAAAAGATAACAATAATAGAAAACTGAAGTTTAGTGATTAACAGAAACATTTTTCAAAAAGAAATAGTTTGATATTTTTTGTTGCACGATCGTATAAAACGGCCTGTTGCCGATCAAACGTTTTGCCAAGCATTACGTGTTTAACGAAATGTCTGAATGTCTACGAGCTTCCTTGACGTGCTTGTCAAACAAATTACGTGTTTGATGTGCTTGCTTTTGTTTTGTCAGGCTGCCAGGTGGTTTGAAGCTAGTTTGACACACTAGCTTGATCGTTTACGAGTAGGTTTGTCAAGCAAAAGATATTTTATTAAAAGTTATAAATTAATTGTTTTTTTATTTATTTTTATTAATTTCGTTCATTTTAGATTATTATTGAATAAAATTATAAAATTATTTATATGTACAAAAAAATTGGTAAAATGATTTAAAAAATCAATGGAAAAGAAATTTTAAGAAAAAAATATTGTTATGTAGGAAAAACATTCAATATAAGTTGCTTGTATTGAACAAATTTATTTGATTGTTTAAATATACATTGATAAATACGAGCGGTCAACGAAAACAACAGTTAACAACTTTGTATAAACAACAATAAATATTAATAATTTGAAAATAATTATGTTAAAATAATTATGTTAATTCAATGATTTGAATAATAAAAATAATTTCAATAAATAATGATTTGAAGTTGATTGGTCCCCGTTTGATAATAGCATTAACAATATTAGTGATATTACTAATATCGATGATATCATCAGAGCTTGTAGTAGTTTCTTATATATTTATTCCGCTAGTCAAGCGTAGCAATCACATTATTCAACTGCCACAAAAAAATGCACCAAAAGTAAACAGGTGATTGTTGAATATGAATACAAAAATTGTTGCACCAAAAATATGCCTTTGGTGCAACAATTTTTGTATTAATATTCAACAATCACCTGTTTATTTTTGGTGCAACCTTTTTTGTATTTATATAATTTTTCAACACTCATCTAGTTTTTGTGCAACACTAAGTGGGAATTTGAAAAAAAAAATTATTGATTTTTTTAATTGATTTTAAAACTTTTTTATTAATTATATTGATATTTAATGCGAAAAACTTAAAACAAAATTTTTTCAATTAATTATAAACAATTAAAAATTAATAAAATTTAAAAAAAAATCACGTGACTGTGAACGCACCACGATTGGTCACCATACTTCGACGTCATAATGTTAAAGCATGTTAAATAATGTTATAGCATGTTAAAGCATTGTGACGTCATAATGTTAAATATTTATTTTGATATAGCTTTTTAATTATTGCGGAAAAAAAAAGTTTTGTTAACTTGTCAAAACTTGTATATGATCTTTCCAGTTTCCATTTATCACAAAAAAAAAATTTCAAAACCCAAATGTAATATTCAACTATCACCTTTTTTTTAGATAACCGGACAGGGTTTTGGGTGAGGTTTTGATCTGAATTTGGTCTCAATCTGATGCTCCAATTGACCTAGTTCGTAGCTTTTTTATTTGTATAATCCACAATAATTTTTATTTAAGTTATCACCTATCAAATAATTTGAATTGTTGATTATTAAGTTACATGGGGGGGTGTCCAGAATCGATTATGGGTTAAGTTAACTTTTTTTTGTAGGTATTTGATAATCGATGAGTTGATAGAGGGGAGATGATGCGCTTTGTTTTTCCTACCTTTTCGGGTCGTCAAAGTCGACCTTTTTACTTTTATTTTTTTCCTCTTGATCCAGAATTTAAGTATCACGCCGAGAATATAAAATCCACATACCCCTAGGCGGAACCAACTCAATGCGTGTGTAATCTCTTGACGCCAGAATTTTTGAAGTGAAAACTTCTTTTGGCGCACCCACACATATTTTTCCGTATGTAGTAAATTAAATTGATCCGTCAGCACTTTAGTGAAAGATTAATCTATCATTTATCAATTTATCAATCTATCATTTCGTAACGTTTCAAATTGCGTTGTGGATATCGTGCTCGACTGATGTGTTGTAGGTAGTGAGTTCAACTCCTGGTATGGTACATATTTTTTTATTGTTTTTTTTTAATTTTTATTAAATTTATTTTGTATAATTAAAATTATTTTTTTTTTATTAATGAATTCATAAAAATAATAAAAACTTCTTTATACGAATTTTTAAAAATTGATCTTTAATGCAGTTTTTTAAAGTTATATAGCTACTGTCTTATGCAATTTGCATTCGAGTCATCATGCTAAATAATATTGTTTATTGTCCCTACTGAATTAATAAATTTACATCACTCCGCCTCAGCTTGTGAAATATTTATAAATATCGGAATTGAATAATTAGATGTTAATGTATTATATTAAAAAGTAGAACCTGATTTTTGAACGACAGTCGAGTTATAATATTCAAATAAATAAGATGTGTATAATGAATTTAATTTAAATATAAAATAATAATAAAATAAAACAATTTAAGTGTTTTCAATTTTAAATACAAAATATCTCGACATACAACAAGAAATATTACAGTGTCCTGCCATTTTTGGTTTTTACGACTTAGGTTTTTGTTAATATGGTCCTATTATCTCATATTTTTATGTAGAACGTTTGATTTTTAGCACCTTAGGCTTTTGTGGTTGCTATTTAGCAGTCTGTCAAATTACTCTGTAGCTTCATAATAAAAAAAGACCGTTATTTTGTTGGGCTAATCTCCTAGTTTGTTGGGTATTGCGCTTCTAAAGCGCCGTATGGAATACGGCTATTATATTTAAAATGAATTAAAGGGAGTGTTGGGTATTCCCAGAGAAAATTTTGAAACGATTGGACTTTTTAAAAACATATCGGAAACCCTGATCCTGGAAATCTGTTAATTATCACAGATATTTTTTTTAAAAAAACTATCTATAGATCGTAAAATTAGCTAACAGAAAAATAATTTAACAGTACAAAAATAAATGAACAAAAATTAATTCAAAGTGCTTACATTCATTTATTGTTTTCTTCCAAGACCAGTCCTGTGGAACAAATGTTGATTGTAGACTGTGCATAAATCACTTATCCAAAAATCATCCATAGTCATCCATAGACGCTTTCTAGAATACAATATCTTGATGCTAAAATTTTCTCGAACACTAATTTTTACAATATACTGTTACGTTTTTTCAACCTTCCTTCGAATTGGCCTTACTCACAATTCGATAAACGCAATATCTAAATCTGTTCAAAGTTCGATCACTGATTAGTAAGCACAAACACCAGGTTTTATTAAGTATTCAACACCTTAATTGTACCACAACAGCAGGAAAACAATACAACAAACAATATTCCTAACTAGAATATTCTTTCAACAGCTTCAAACTCCAACGGTTTATCAAAGAAAGAGAAATTTCCAGTACACCACGTTCAAAATAATACACAAAATATTTCTTCTCAATAACACCTAAAACTTTATTTACAAAAACTAATTTAAATATCACTTTTATAATTTTAACTTCACTATCGCAGGTTTAAAATAAAACTAACTCTTAATCTACAACAGACAAGTACTTATTTACTATTCTGCTTAATCTCTAAAAAATTCGAGGTCAGTTTTTAGAAACCATGAGAAAATCTTAGAATATTCGATTATTTTACGTTACGTTGATTTGATTCGTAAAATCACTTCTTTTATGTTGACCTTAATTCTAAGAATATGTACAACAACAACAACAATATTCATTTGTTGTTGCGTTTTGTTGTGATTTGATTTTACTGAAGAAACCGTAATCGTCTGGATTTGTCTGTAATCGTAACAATACCCTCCACTTAAGCCCTCCTGATACCCAAGCTTTCACCATTTACCGCAATTCTTGAAATTGAAATGTAGGCATCATTCTCCTCACTTCTTGGCTCTACAGTTACACCTTCAACGGACTTCCGTCGAATAGGAGATGAAGATTTATCACGCTTCCTGTTCCAGCAGTCCTGTGAGATATGGCCTGATTTTCTACATATCCAATACAAGATTTTCCTACTGCTACGACGATCTATCTGCTTCTTTATTTTTCTTGCACTCCCGTGCCATGTGACTTCATCACATACCCAGCTTTTGATGTCGCTTCTATTTCTGTGTGCCAATACTTCTCCTTTGATGTTCTCCTCTACATTCCTTTTTCTGCATCCACCAGATGGCATACACATCCTCTGTACCATCTCATATTGCATTGCGTATCCGACTGTTTCATGAAAAGTCGCCTTAGGTGTAGTCATAACTTTTATCCTGATTTCTGGATTTTGGATACCATCAATGAAGGCCTCGATTTTCATTTTCTCCATAAAATAATTTGAGTGTGCCAAATGAACTAGCCGTTCCACTGCGAGGAATATTCCTGTAGAGATTCACCATGTCGTTGTAAGTGACCCTTTAGCTTGATCCTGTATAGCTCCCTTTTATGATCGCTGACGTATTTGCATTCCAGTGCCATCATCACATCTGCATAATTTGTAACGATCGCAATAATCGCAAAACAATAATAAAATCAAATTCCTCTTTGTTTTCAATTCAATAGAAATGTATTACATTAATTTCCGTTCATTTTTACATTAATAGTACTTTTAAAATTTTCCCAACTTAACTGCTAATTGATTTTGAATATATTATAAAAAGCCAACGAACGTACTAAATTTTTATTTCCAATACTAATGAACAGATGTCGTTGTTAATCATTGCTGAATTTTGAAGATTACCCGATTTTGTTTTGACATCATAAGATGTCAAAAGAAAAATCACATTTTGCAATTTAAAAAAGATTCATTCGATTGTTGCTTTTCAAAAGAAAATGTTCAATTGTTTTTGTTATTAAACATTAAATCAAACAAAAAAGTTAACACTGTTTTCATTAGTGTGTGATTTGGATTACATATATACATTTTTTCTGAAGTTTTTCATTCTTGTTTTCATTAAGTTTTTTTACTTAATTTATCTTAAAAAAAAAATCTGCTTTATAAAAGTGGCAGTACATGAAGATAAAGTATCCAATGATGTTATCGAAAGTATGAATGGCAAGGATAACAGTGATCGAAGCTATTACCACAGTTAGAGACAATCGTTTGTTTGATGGTTTTTCCGGTTGTTGAAACCGCATGGATTCAAAGGCAGATATATAAATGAAAAGTTAAAGGATCAAATGCAATGTTCAATTGGGCATTTCGAACAACGAAGGTGTAATTCAACAGCAACAACTGATGTTCACAAATTAGTTCATCCAATATAATTAGTTGATCAAACGCTAGTCAAGGGAATTGAAAAATTAGAACCAGATCATCAATCAACAGTTAATAATTTAAGGTATTTATTGTAAATATATATATTAATTTTAGTTTAATTATTCTCTTTGGAATGTCAGGCTAATTATATAAAATTTAAGAGATTCCCAAATTTACGATTCGATTTTATCCCGGGTAAATTCCTTTTAAATATATTAGTTAACAAAGGTCCAGATATAATAACTAGCGCCGAACAAAAGGGACCCGTTAGGTTAATTACAGTTATATTTCTTGTATTTTTTTTAGATATATATATATATAAATAATTTGGTGGGAAAATATTTTCCAGGTTGGGCGTTGGCAAGCCGGTTTTTTTTTTGAAAAAACTTTTTTTTTGTGTGGAACATCTTATATTATTATATTTATATATTATTTGATTATTTCAATTCAGATTAATAGCTTGTTTTTCGCGTCGGTTTATTTAGCTAAATTTTGTTAAAAAGCTAGAGGAAAAAATAAAGGTTTAGTTTCTAAGGTGTTCATGTGTATATTTATCATAAGTACTCTAAATTTATATTTTCAAAAATTTAAAGAATTCCGCGTTTCTCTTTGTAAGTTTTAGGATAAACCAGTTGTGGTTTTTTTTGGTAATAGGGTGGTGGCAATCGGTTTGGGCCGTGGTTGTCAATCAGCTTTTTGTGTATCTTGAAATAAACCAGTTATTGGTTTCGTTTTGATTAGGAAATTATATATTTTGAATTTTGATAAGAATGTATACAATTATGAGGGGTCAGGGGTTGATAAGGAGGTGTCGGCCAGGTGGGTTTGAGCCCTGGATGAATGAGGTGGATGGGAGAGCGAATGAGGAGAGAAAAGAGAGAATGGTTGAGGCGAGGAATGTAGTGGATGGAATGATAAATGTGATTCTGGATGAGGTAAAACATAAAATATTTTTGGAATTGATGGATGATATTTACGAAGAAAAATATGATGAGTTTCTGGATGATTTGATTTGTGAGATAGTGGATGAGGAGCTGAATGGAGTGGATGAGGAGCTGAATGGAGTGGATGAGGAAGTGAATGTGGGCTGGCGTGAGAGGAGACGGGTCAAGAGAAACAGGAGCTCACACCTGAAGAGAAAGGAGAGGAGGAAGAAGGAGAAGGAGAGTCGCTTGGTTGTGGAGCTGGGAGCTTCCTCGACCAAGAGTACTCAAATAGAGGAGCTGGTTGAGGTGGTTCCCATCTCACCGACCATGCGACAGGTAGAGGAGTGGATTGGTCCACAGGAGGCCCCTGTCCCTCACTGTATAATTAGTTAAGTGGTTGCTTGTTTGAAAAAAAACCGTTTTGGGACAGCAATTTTTTTTGGAGATTGTTTTTTTGTGCTGTCATTTGCTTTTAGTAATACTAAATGTTTTTTTAATTTGGGGAAAAAAAAAAACCGCTTTGGGGAAGCAGCTTTTTTTTTGAATTTTTTTTATGCTACCATGTACATATTGTACATATATTTGTTTATATATTGTACATATTTTTGGATGATGCAATTAATTTATATATGAAATTAATCGTATGTTTTTCTGATTGTGGTTAAGTCATGTTTCTATGAGTTTTAGGATGTTATTAACGTAATAAAGGTTAACATTGACCAAACAGTTTTTCAACAATTTTATATAAGTTTAAATCTTTCGTCACTACTATCAAAGTATTATTGGTCTGTGTTTATAGAAGTACAATTGAAAATAATTAATTCCCATCAACTTTATAGAGTGAGCCGGATCCAAATCAATATCTCTACATTTGTCATCATATTGATCCGCTAATGTATGTATACAGATCTCGTATGAGTCCATTTTAGCTACCACCATTTTTTTAGAATTATTTTTTCATTGCGATTAATTTTAAAAAGTGGTATAAATATAGAAATAATTATTTTTTAGCTAACATTTATTTTTGTTTTGGATACAATAAATAAAGCGAAAGATTTAACCTAAACAAATATATTAGAGTTAATAACTTAAAAATTAGTAAGCTTAGTTTTGAATTTAAAATAATCGTAATTTTTTTTTTAAATTACCAATTTATTATTTAGTCTGAAGATTTAATTTAATTAATTTCATGTAAAACCTTATTAACACATATTATATATTTCATGTTTCGATTTAGCATTTTTAAATAGGGAATTGTTTGGATTATGGATAAGTTATGTAGTATTTAGGTTTATTGATTCACTTTCTCCAGCGGTAGGCCTAACAAGCCATCCATGGGGCTTATCCCCTTAACATTGATGTCGTTCTTAGATCGCCTATGGCCATCGGGGTTATGCGATCGAAGAACATTGGTTTCTTCTCTTCATTCGGCGAGGAGGTCCTCAGGGACGAGGAGTGGTGTTGCTGTGTTTGTACTTAGGTGCAAACCAGTAGTACCATTCTTTGCTCAGAGGCTTCTTCGGTGTAGTGAAGAGAAGAACCAATTGTACTTTGCTTTCAGGATCAGAGGCTTCACCTCATACAAATTCAAAAACTTTCCATTTTTTTCCACTTAGCTTTTACAATAGAACAATTTTTCATAGAGTTTAGGATTTGAAGTCTGGTGCTCGGGAGCGTTCTTCAACTTTCGCATTAGGTTTAGTTGTAATTTATTTTTAGGTTAAACAAGCACAACTGGGTCAGTAGAAATGGACCTAGTGTCTAATCGTGACAGTTGTGATTGTTTTATTAGGTTGGGGAGAAACTGTTCTGTAGAATCTGGTCGTTAGGGGCTTTTCTAGTCAGTTCTCACATGCATTGTTGGAGTGGGCTCGCGAACGCGATATTTCAAATTTAAACAATATGAATATTGTAGCCATACTTACTTTTTAAATTGTCTCCAGACGAATCTTGATTTTGGGAATCTCTTATATTATTAAATAAAAATAAAATAAATAAAACAAATTTTTTTTGAAAATTAAATAAATAAAAATTTTTTTTATTAAATAAAATAATTTTTTTAGAATTAAATAATTTTAAATCAAACAATTTTTCAAAAAATAAATAAATAAAATTTTTTATTAAATAAAGTAAATTTAGGTAAATAAATAATTTTTTTTTAGAATCTAAATAATTTTAGGTAGCTAAATAAATAAATTTTCTTAATTAAGCTCTACGTCAAGATATAAATAAATATTCTTTGTTTTTTAAAAAAAAAAAAAAATAAATAAATATTTCAAAGTTAAGACGGTGCATCCGATAAATAAACATTCTTTTGAATATTTTTTATTCTTCAATTTTTTTAAAAATAAATAAATATTTTTAGGGGTGCTATCGTCAATAAATAATTTTAGGTATATAATTAATTCTGAAATTTCAGCATATCTGAAATTAAAATAAATAAATTATATTTTTACATATACAATATCTTAGGAATTTTTGTACAGATTCAGCAAGGATTAGCTACGACGGTCTTTCCTTTGGTTCCTTTACGAAGTTTGTTTTTTTTTTACAAAAATTTTCTGTTTTTTTTGGGGCGTTCGTTGGTTTTTTTTCGTTTTGCGCTTTTTATTGTTTTCACTTTTACAGCGTACTAGCTACATTTTTTTTTTTTTTTTGTTGTTGAGATTGGTTTTATTATTGTTATTTGTTATTGTGAATTCTGGATTCTATAAATTTTACCATCAAAATGTCAAACCAACTAGACGTGGACCATCCGTTCTATGGTTTGGAATCCAGTGAACTGCAGATCGAATGTCTGGTTCGGGGTGTGGATTTTAGAGGGGTCAATTGGGCAGAGGAACTGCGAAACCACGTAAATCATGGTGCAGTTCCAGTAACGGTATCTCATGCGAGAGACTTGGTAGCTGAGTCTCAAACGGTGGTGCAGGCAGCACAAGTTGTTTTAGATCAGGTACGTCGACTTCAACCACCGGTTAATCAGATCTTCTTAGATGGTTTGGCGAATCGAGTGTTGCATTATACAGGTAGGATGAATAGGTTGGGTCCTCGCAATGACTTGCAAGAAGCCCGCACCTACGCTATCTCGCAATTGTCACGCGCTTGGGATATAATAGGATCACTGTCAACACGTCCAATTGTACAGAATAAACCAGGAGTATCATCTGCTCCATCTGCTTCACCTGCTTTTCGACCAGGTGAGAGATCCACACCGATCCCAGTACAGCCAATAACTGAGACAATAAATAGTCTGAATCGTACAGACCATCAACAACAGAGACGTTCGGATCAATTACCACCGGCTTATTTTCAGCAATCAGGTTTGAGAGCAGAGGACCTTGCAATACCACTATTGGGTCCATCTTTCCAAGCTGAACACATACACAACAATCCAGCATTGGTACAACAACAATCATTAATTTATCCACAAGCTCCACTAACAGCACCACCACCATACAACCAACCTCCTCAGGTATGGCGTGACGCGGCTCCAGCGTTAGCACCAGTGGAGTACCGAGAGGTTCGTGGGAACAATTTGAGTCGTTATGACTCAAATTGGGTTCCAACCTTCACAGGAGATGGTCACTCTCCTGATGTTCATGAGTTCGTTCACAGAGTTGAGGCGGCCGCCAGGAGGGACCGTGTGAACTGGGACGACCTTAGGTCTATCGTTCCACGGTATCTCAAGGGGGCTGCCGACAGATACTATTTGAACTTAACTCATGAACATGAGGTGGTGACCTATCCAGTGCTAAGGGAGGGACTCCTACAAACCTTCGGTACGCTCACTGATGATAAGGCGATCTTGCGCGTTCTTCTGAACCGCAAACAAAAGTCAAAGGAGAGCGTATACGAATATCTGGTGGAGATTGGTTCGTTAAACCGTCGTTTAGCACGTCCATTTGCTGACCGAGAAATGCTAGAGATTGCTCGGGAGGGACTGAGTGTGGAGCTTAAAAATGCTACACTTGCAGCAACAATACATTCTATTGATGAACTTCGGACTTTATGTCAGAAGTTTGAACGGTTGTGGTCCACACCAGTTCCGACCAGAACATCAAATTTAAGAATTAGCAAGCTACAGCAGGTGGATGATTATGAGGTGGATGTGGAACTAGATCGAGATGGATATATTGAAACGATGGATTCAAAACAGCCCGAACAACAGCACGAAGAAGGCGACGAGAGATGTAGCAACGCAGGACGATCGATCACCACTCAAGAAACCAGAATAAAAACACCCAGTACATTTAATTTCCCATCATTACATCACACATATTTTAGACGTCTGGAACGTAACATCAGATATTGGAGGATGAGGAAATTATTTCGCAAAGCTTGTGTTTCATCTATCCTTTCAGAAACAAAGGATCCTCGGCCGCGATTGACAATTAAGATTTTGGACAAACATATTTCAGGATTATTGGATAGTGGAGCGTCAATCACAATACTTGGAAGAAATTCCTTGGAATTATTGGAATCATCAGGTACAACTTACCGTAAGTACACTTCGTGTATTCGTACGGCAGATGGTACTGCAACAAAAATTTTGGGTTACATCGAAATTCCAATAACTGTGAATGGCTCCACTAAACCAATGCGGTTCCATATAGTTCCTGGATTACGAGAAGAGCTCTACCTGGGCATAGATTTCTGGGAGAAATTTGGTATTGTTCCTTCATTTGTTAGTGAACTGACTCGCACAGAGCTACAAACTTTTAATACACATAACCTCACCACTGATCAGCAACATGAACTGGATATGATCAAGGATTCTTTCCCGTCATTTGAAGTGTCTGGACTCGGAAAGACTTCTTTAGTTGAACATGTCATCGATGTTGGTGATAGTGCACCTGTTAAACAGAGACACTATCCCACATCGCCGGCTGTTCAACTGAAGGTCTATGCCGAACTTGACCGAATGCTTCAAATGGGCGTGATCGAAGAGTCTAACAGTTCTTGGTGCTCGCCAGTGGTTTTGGTACAAAAAGAATCTGGTAAAAACAGATTATGTATTGATAGCCGTCGTGTCAATTCACTAACGAAAAAGGACGCTTACCCACTTCCCTTGATTGATGGCTTACTAGGTCGTCTAAATAGCACGAAGTACATTTCAAGTATTGATCTCAAAGATGCTTTCTGGCAGATTCCTCTGGCAGAAGCATCTAGAGACAAGACAGCCTTCACAGTGCCTGGTCGTCCATTGTATCAATTCCGGGTTATGCCCTTCGGATTGTGCAATGCTCCCCAGACAATGTGTCGGCTAATGCACAAAGTGATACCACATCAATATCACGAAAATGTCTTTGTTTATTTAGATGATCTATTGGTAGTCTCTTCCACGTTCCAGGAACATATGGAATTGCTGTCCAAAGTCTCTTCATTGTTAAGAGCGGCTGGGTTAAGAATAAACCTCAAGAAAAGTAAATTTGTTCTGAGAGAGGTGAAATACTTAGGATTTTTGGTTGGTGAAGATGGTCTTCGAACAGACCCTGACAAGGTAAGAGCTGTTGCTGAGTACCCAGCTCCATCTACAGTAAAACAAATACGACGTTTACTAGGAATGGCTGGTTGGTACCAACGTTTCATACCAAATTATGCAAGCGTGGTATCACCAATTACAGATTTATTGAAGAAGAGTTCGGGGAAACTGAAATGGACATTAGAAGCGCAAGCCGCTTTCGAAAATTTAAAACGATTGCTGACTACAGCACCAGTATTAGTGAACCCTGATTATAACAAAGAGTTCTTTATTAGATGCGATGCGAGTCTGACAGGGATAGGTAGTGTGTTGTATCAGGTTGATACTGACGGACAAGAGTGTCCGATAGCCTTCATGTCGAAGAAACTTAACAAAGCTCAGAGAAATTACTCAGTTTCTGAGCTTGAATGTCTTGCGGCAATTCTGAGTGTGAAGAAATTCAGGGGCTATGTTGAAGGTCACCGATTTACAATTGTGACTGATCACTCAAGTCTGAAGTGGCTTATGTCACAGAAAGACTTGAGTGGTCGTCTGGCTAGGTGGAGCCTAAAACTCCAACATATGGATTTTACCATTGTCCACCAAAAAGGTACCCAAAATATAGTCCCTGATGCTCTATCTCGTCTTTATGACGATACACACGAGGAATTGACGGAAGCATTAACACATCACATTAACGACATCAAAATCGACAATGAAGGTTATCGGCACAAGGAATATACGGATATGATAGCTAAAGTTCAATCATCACCCAAGGACTTTCCATCTGTTAAAGTCGTGGATGATAAGCTATACATACGTATTGAGCCAAGATCTGATGCAATACCCAACGATGTTCCTGTGTGGAAACTCTGGGTACCAAAACCGATGACTTCAAACATGATTCAGAAACATCATGATGATAGTACTGCTGCTCATGGAGGTGTTAAAAAGACTTTAGAATTACTTCGACGTCTTTATTATTGGCCGGGCATGGCGTCACAGGTACACAACTATGTTGTGTCCTGCGACACATGTAAACAAACAAAAGCCACGAATCAGATATTGCGTCCTCCGATGCAATATCAATTCGAAACAGCACGTCCATGGCAGAGAGTCTATATAGATTTTTTGGGACCGTACCCTCGTTCTACACTTGGGAATACGGTGTTATTGATAGTTCTGGATCATGCTACGAAGTTTGTACTACTGAAACCACTTAGAAACGCAACTTCACCGAAGGTGAATGCTTTTCTAAGGAATGAAGTGTTTCTTACATATGGGGTACCAGAGTTTCTGCACAGTGACAATGGCAAACAGTTCACTAGTAGGAACTTTCAAAATCTTTTGTCAGGTTTCGGCATTAAACACATTAGGACCGGTGTTTATAGTCCTCAAAGTAACGCGTCAGAGCGGGTCAATAGGTCAGTTTTAGCAGCAATTCGAGCGTTCATTAAAGGTCAACACACCAAGTGGGATTCACAAATTGGTGAAATCGCATATGCACTGCGGGCTGCAGTACATTCTGCTACCAAGTACTCACCGTACTATTTATTGTTTGGTCAACATCCACTCTCGGATGGAAATACTTACCATTTGTTGAGATCACTACACAAGCTTGGTGAAGATGCTGATGAGGAATTAGGACGCTCTGATCATTTGACTCTGCTCAGGAACCGGGTTCAGGAAAATTTAAAAGCAGCTTTTAAGAAATCGCAACATCAGTACAACCTGCGATCTAAACTACGGACTTTTCGACCACAACAACGTGTGTTTGTACGGCAACATCATTTGAGTGACGCTACCAAAAAGTTCTCGGCAAAATTGGCTCCAAAGTTCTTACCTGCAATGATTAAGACTAAGATTGGAAATGTACTCTACGAGTGCATAGATATGAGCGGTAAGAATCTTGGAGTACATCACGCGAAAGACATCAGGGAATGATGTCTTTTCGTTAGGTAGGGTTGTTCCTCTGGCTGATTGTCGTCTCTGGGGTTCACATCTTCAGGTCATACTTACTGGTTGTATCGGGGTGTCCATGGTGCTGACGTTCGGATGGATGGTCGGTCTCAATACTCAGTGAAGTCCTCAAGGACTTCATGAGTGTTGGAACCGGTCATCGGTCTTGACGCCGGTGACTGTGGGTATCTCGATCCCAGATACAGTTTAATAGGTGGAAGTAGTTCGGTGGTTTTCTGTCATGGAGGGGATGGCGACGTTTTTGTGATTTCAAGAGTAAAAATCTTGGTTTCTACCTTGAATTCATGGTGTAACGATCGCAATAATCGCAAAACAATAATAAAATCAAATTCCTCTTTGTTTTCAATTCAATAGAAATGTATTACATTAATTTCCGTTCATTTTTACATTAATAGTACTTTTAAAATTTTCCCAACTTAACTGCTAATTGATTTTGAATATATTATAAAAAGCCAACGAACGTACTAAATTTTTATTTCCAATACTAATGAACAGATGTCGTTGTTAATCATTGCTGAATTTTGAAGATTACCCGATTTTGTTTTGACATCATAAGATGTCAAAAGAAAAATCACATTTTGCAATTTAAAAAAGATTCATTCGATTGTTGCTTTTCAAAAGAAAATGTTCAATTGTTTTTGTTATTAAACATTAAATCAAACAAAAAAGTTAACACTGTTTTCATTAGTGTGTGATTTGGATTACATATATACATTTTTTCTGAAGTTTTTCATTCTTGTTTTCATTAAGTTTTTTTACTTAATTTATCTTAAAAAAAAAATCTGCTTTATAAAAGTGGCAGTACATGAAGATAAAGTATCCAATGATGTTATCGAAAGTATGAATGGCAAGGATAACAGTGATCGAAGCTATTACCACAGTTAGAGACAATCGTTTGTTTGATGGTTTTTCCGGTTGTTGAAACCGCATGGATTCAAAGGCAGATATATAAATGAAAAGTTAAAGGATCAAATGCAATGTTCAATTGGGCATTTCGAACAACGAAGGTGTAATTCAACAGCAACAACTGATGTTCACAAATTAGTTCATCCAATATAATTAGTTGATCAAACGCTAGTCAAGGGAATTGAAAAATTAGAACCAGATCATCAATCAACAGTTAATAATTTAAGGTATTTATTGTAAATATATATATTAATTTTAGTTTAATTATTCTCTTTGGAATGTCAGGCTAATTGTATAAAATTTAAGAGATTCCCAAATTTACGATTCGATTTTATCCCGGGTAAATTCCTTTTAAATATATTAGTTAACAAAGGTCCAGATATAATAAATTTTTGCGGTCGTTTTCCGGTACAGCCTGTAGTGTTCCAGCTGCTTCACCCTTAAGAGCAATTATTAATGCAGCAAGACGATTTCGGCGTTCCAAACATTCTGGTCTGCTGCTGTCTCAAACTGGAACTCGAAGATGCCGAACGAAGAGGTACTTGATACTTGATGTACCATCTGGAAAGTCACTTTTGCCGTTTCAACGTCCTGCAACCTCTTTTCGAAATCATCTACTTTGGAAAGTACCTTCTTGTTTCGAGTACTTTCTGTTCTAGTTCTTAGATGTCGCCTTGAATTGAATCGAATGACGTTGATATTTGTAGAAGTTTCTCGTCCGTAATTTGTTTTACTTCATCTCAATTTAAAATTATAGTTGCTGTCTGATCGTGACACTAATTTCTTCTTTGGTTGAAACCATTTGTTGATTAATGTTACTGATTTCTTCCTTGGTAGAAGCCATATTTGTATTTACTGTATTCAATTGCTGATTTATTTCTTCTTTAGTAGCAGCCATTTGTTGATTGGTGTTGCTGCTTTTTTGCTCAAATTTTTGATTCATATTCAAATTCATCTGTTGCGTCACAGCCATTAACTGCGTAAAATTACAATTTGCAGGTGGCAAAGGGGTTGTTGTTTCCGCAACAGAACTTTTCTCTTCGTCAACTGCTACTGAATCATTTTTTGTCGTGACTCTTACAAACTGGTTACTTTCCACTTCTATTCCACTGACTTCCAAAGCTTCTCGAAGCCGAAGCATAAATTCACTTTTGTTTCCACTTGTTAACTAACAATCCACGTTGTTCTAGTTCCTTCTTTAACTCAGAAACCTTCAATTCACTTAAGAAAACCATTATTCACAGATTACTAATCCGCTGATGTCACCAATGTTACGTTTTTCCAACCTTTCTTCAAATTGGCCTTTCTCACAATCCGATAAACGCAATTCCCAAATCTCTTCAGAGTTCGATCACTGATTAGTAAACACAAACACCAGGTTTTATTAAGTATTCAACACCTTAATTGTTCCACAACAACAGGAAAACAATACAGAAAACAATATTCCTAACTAGTACGGAACATCAATACGTTGCCGAAAAATTATAACAGATCAAAAATTAACACCATTTAGTGAAAAGATAGTACACTCAGCAAAGTACTCAAAAAATCTACATTTAGCGTTTCGAAAAAATATTACAAAATTAAAAATTCAAATTTCTAATATATATTGTAAAAAGAATTGTAAAAAATATTGTAAAAATTATAAAAAAATCAAACATTTAAACTTTTTCCAAAATTCTAAAAATATTTCAAAAATTATTACAACATCAAATATTAAATTTTTATATTTAATCAATTATTAAATTTAATAATTAAACAGTAATATTATTTTTCAAACAACTTTTATTAAAAATATAAATTTCAGACGCGTTTTGGATATAAAATATCCATCATCAATGAAAGAATTTATATTTATGACAATATAATCTAAAAATTTTAGTTTTTCTAAAAATATGTATACTATATTAAACATAAGAAATTCAAATCAAAAATGAGAAAATTTAAAACAATAAAATATGGCAAGAACAAAAGAATAAAGAAAGGTATTAATTTATAATTAAATTGTATAAAATATTAGAACTAAATGAAAGTTGTTCATTCAAAATTAGCAATGGTAACTTTTTGATAGCTTTATATATTTCAAACTCTTCCAATGAATCCATGAGAGGACATTTGTTACAAAAATGTAAAACTTTAAAATTATTTTCGAAACTTGTATATGTATGATTTTCGTTGATTAGATGTTGAGCAAAAATAGATTTTATATTAAGAATGTTTTTTCTTTTAGGTAAATGTTCCGAAAATCTTTTTATAAATTTTCTACCTGTTTGGCCAATATAAAATTTATCACAGGAATCACAATTTATTTGATATATGCCAGAGCATTCTTCTAGTTTCTACTTATTTTACTTATTTTTTTTTCAAAATTCTTAAAATATTGCAAAAATTATAACAATATCAAAATTACAAACTTTTTTCAAAATTCTAAAAATATTGCAAAAACTATAACAAAATCAAAAATTTCAAACTTTTTTAAAATTCCAAAAATTTTTAATAAAATCCAAAATTAAAACTTTTTCAAAATTCTAAATATATTCCAAAAATTCTTACAAAACTTGAAACTTTTTTTGAAATTAAAAATTCTATTTTTGTTCAAAATTCTAAAAATTTTAACAAAATTAAAAATACAAACTTTTTTCAAAATTCCAAAAGTAATAATAAAAACAAAAATTGAAACTTTTTCCAAAATTCCAAAAATATTGCAAAAATTCAAAATTCAAAAATTCCAACTTTTTCCAAAATTCTAAAATTCTGGAAAAAATTATCACAAAATCAAAAATACAAACTTTTACAAACCAAAAATATTCCAAAAATTATATCAAATTCAAAAATTTCCATGTCCAATTTCTTGTTCAATTACATTTCATGTCATAAAAATAATATTCCAATTCCAAAAATTCTTTTCCAAAAATTAATGAAAATCTAATTAACACTGTTTGTCATTGGCACTTGGGGTAAGTTTTCAAATAACATAATCAATCTCTTGTTACTTTACGCAAACAACTTATTTAATAAGTTTAATAGAAAAATTAAAGAAAACAATAGTATATCATGTATTAATAACCCAATTAGGCGAAATATTAATTAAATAAATCTTAAAAGTTAAAAACAGAAGCTGAGACCGTGTGTTTTTTTACAAAAAAACTACTACAAATTAATAACCATTACATGAAAGTGGCATACGCTATTTTTTCTACACCCGATAAATAACGAAGAACTATAAAAGAATTAATCATTGACTAAAGACTAACACATATCGGAGAAAACAGAAATCGCAGTACAAAATATTTTACCCCAAAAATCTAAGGAAGTGTACGAAAAACTATATCAACAATTACAATTTTGTAGAATCCTTTATAGACGAGTAATTACTGTTATCGTGTTCAACTTTTCTTTCAATTACAATTTTGTAGAATCCTTTATAGACGAGTAATTACTGTTATCGTGTTCAAATTTTCGTTCGTCTAAAACACTTATTACAATTTTTAATTCAATAGTTCGTTCTTCATTAGAATATATCTCGCCGGTCTGGAATCCAAAATATCAAACTCATATTGATCATATTGAACCTTCAAAGGAAGTTTACTAGATTTCTGAACTTTAAATTAAGCTTCCCATATCAACCATACAAAGATAGATTAAAACGATATAATATATTATCATTGGAACAAAGACGTACTATTGCTGATCAAACAACCCTTTATAAAATTCTTAACCATAGTATTGAATCAGATTTGGCTAGTCTAATTCGTTTGAATACCACACCTTGTTATAATACTAGGCATTCGTACACTCTGTATTATAATACTTTTCTAACTAATCTAAGAGTTCATTCACCGCTGATTAGATTACAGTACAGCCACAACGTTAAATTCAATCAAATCAATTTGTTTTGCTCCAACTTAGTCCAGTTTAAAAGAAGCCTTTTACAAATTGTTAAATTAAATTAAATTAATATTATTTTCTTATATATTTTAAATTCTAATATTATTTATTTTATCTTGTGTTAAACATTCTTGGTTTATTACATTAAAATTATCTTTTTATAAACTAAATTTAAACTTTTTATTGTAATTTTTTATATTATTTTTAAATATTGTCTTTAATTTGTATTACTTTTATATTTAAACTTTTTATTGTAATTTTTTATACTATTTTTTAAATATTGTCTTTAATTTGTATTACTTTTATAACTAGCATGTTATTGGAAATATTTCCGTTTGCTAGTACTTAAATTGAAATAAATAAATAAATAAATAAATAAATAAATAAATAAACACAAATATAAATGTTAATATTTAATCAATAGAAACCCATAGTTTTTCAATCACACATGCTGTGCATTTGACGTTTGTTGAAATTTTCGTAGAATATAGCTTAACTTCAATAATTATATTATCAAAATGTCTGATATCAGCAATATAATAGTATATTATGCTACGATCATGTAATGACGGTTATTAATACACGACCATTAACCGGGATACGAAACGAGCCGTATATAATACACTCGCATATGGTATATGCGAGTGTATTAATAACCATTACATCAAAGTGGCATATGCTATTTTTTCTACATCCGGTAAATAACGAAGAACGAAAATTACAACGATAATTTTTTTTTGCTGTCAGAAATTTTATTTTTCATTCATACAAACTATGATATTTAAACAGTAGGCTTTGCTTTAACTGTCGGCAATTCTTCTTGTCGTCGATAATTTTGCTTTGTCGTTATGAAAATTCTTTGTTGTCATTTTTTCTTCTAACAAAATGAAATATAATTTCATCTTAGTAGGCGCATAAATTTGTAATTTATTTTTGACAAATAAACAAACATGCAAATATTTATGAATGAAAACGGACATTTTTATTATTTGCATTTTTACATAATTTTGTATTATTAAATAATTTGTAGAAAAATTTTATTTAGAAACTAATAATTATCTTTTAAACAAAATTATAATTAAAAAAAATCATCTCATTAAATACCACTCTTCATTGAAATTTTTGTCTAAAATTTTTCAATTTTACTCATTAAATTATTTTTAAGCAACACTGCTCAATCAAACCACTACTTAAACCACTCGTCCTTCGGACTCGTGGTTTATTGTGCGCTTTGATTCGCAGTGTTGCTAAATAATTTAATTCGTAAAATCAAAAAATTTTCGAAAAAATTTCAATGACTCGTGGTATTACAACCGGAAATTTTCGAAACGAAATTTCTCAATTTTCAAATTTCAAAGATCAATTATTTTTCCCATACGAAAATTTCAACAAACGTCAAATGCATAGCATGTTTGATTGAAAAACTATGGGTTTCTTTCTATTGATTAAAAATCTGTATCGTAATAAAATCTGTATCGAAATGAATATCATTATAAAACGGATTTTGGTCATATAAGTGTATTTTTATAGTACGGGTGTAGAAATTTTTTTTTAAAATTTTACTGTTACTCTATATATATTTCAGCTTGTTAGGCCATCTTCTGGAGTAAAGATTGGAGTAAAGTGCGGGCGGTCGTACTGTCGAGATTACTCACTGTCATAGTAATAGAATGCAAAGAGATTTTTTTGTGCGTACATCGTACACATGGAATGCTTTGCCCGAATCAATAGTCTCGAGTGCTTTCAATCCACAAAGATTTAAAAAAAGCGTCCACCTATACCTCAAGACGCATGTTGTTGTGGGACCTACGTCTTAAAAGGTATCTATGTGTTGTTGTGACACATTTTGTAATTCCTACTACACAACACTTCTTATTAAAAAAAAAAAAAAAAAAAAAACAAGCTGAAATATAAATAGAGTAACAGTAAAATTAGAAAAAACTTTGTTTTCTGCATATTTGCATGAGTATTTCCTTGTTTTGACACACTTGGCGATTTTCTCGACACAGTTCCGGTACAGCTATCGAACACATCGTCCTTTAGGCTCTTACCATTGAGTATAACGATTTTAAAAACAAAAATTTTTAAATTCCTTCCAGCGGCTTTCTAAATTTCGTCGGTTGTGATGGCCGGCAGTCAGACATACATTTTTTTTGGTTTTTAGAATCGTTATGACCTAAAACGTCGAGAAATGCCAAAAAGGTGCGGTAAGAATTTCACATTTGGCTCGAGAATGTAATACTTAGGTCTTTCAGACCGAAGTAATTCATTTTCTTTTTTCGTGGTTGCTTTGATTTAAAAACTTTGTAAAATTACATGAAAATACCATATAGCAACTACAATCCGTTTTTAAATGATTTTACACTAGTGGAAAAAGTATCTTTTTTCGGAGGCGAATGAAAATAAACTTTGTATCTCTTTGCTATCGTAGAAAAAAAAATATAATTAATTACCCAATGCAGCGTTGATATTAAATATAAATCGACGTTGTGGTTGTTATTCGATTACCATTTTCTAAATTTTCACTAAGCCACAATGAGAAACAGAAGAAAAAGAACATAATCTCTCTAGCACGAAATACGAATATCCTTTTTCCTGAACTAAAAAGAACCCAAAATTACAATATAGAATGCAATCCAGATGGGATTTTATTTTTAAATTAACAAAAAAATTATGTAAGTAGCATAAACATACAAGAACGATACATAAAATGAAATTCCCATATGTTTTTGAGAATAATTTTTTTCATTCGTTCCATCTTCATTTTTTTATGTGGAATTTTTATTTTCGATTATATTGACATAAGAATCGGAAAAACCAAAGTCAATAAAAAAAAATTTTATTGTGAAAATCTTCGTGCTTCTTTGGTTGGCTTTCTTTTTTTTCGGTTGGAATTTTTTTCGTTGTTAAAAAGATTTAAAAGGAGAAAAGATTATTCATGATATTTTATTTTTATTAGGTTCGAGCTTTTTTTTTCTTTATAAATTTTTAGTAGCTGATGAAATGCAATAAATTTAAATGATTTTATTTTGATTTTACACCAGAAGTGATGGAGAATGACATATTTATTGGTTGTTATAGTTATTTTGTTTGTTTAGCTATCGATAAAAAAGGAGTAGTTACGAATAAGTGGCGCCATTGTTTAAGTAGAATTAAATATTTATTGAACATTTTTATGGATGCGTATTAAACTGAAATGTAAATTAGAATTTTTTTAATGCTTAAAATAATGGTGTACTAAATTATTAAGGGAAGAATAAAATAAAAATTTGCATTTTGATTGTTTACTTAGAAAACTTGTTATAAGATATTGGTTTGTTTTGATACATTTCATCATAAACGTGCTTTTCTACAAGATTAATTTGAAGTCGGTTGTTTTATGAAAACAAACTAGAAATATTAATTTCATGATTTGCCATAAAAATTCATCATTAAAGTAATTATTTTTTCCTGACTCTCAATTTCTCCAGAAATAACACGAAAGTATATTTTTTCAAATTAATACTTTTACTGGATATTTATGACAAAGTTTTAACAAAACAAAAAATTTTCACAACTTTCGAAAACTAAACAAATGTTTTTACTTCGTTCACAACCTTTGAAAATTTGCCATACAAATTAATATTAGCTTTAAAAAGAAAAATATTGTTTTCTTAAAACTAATTACATAAATTTAATTTATAGGAAAAGTTACGTGAAAATTTAAATACAACAAAAAAAGGTTAATTTTATGTTTCGTTGAAGTAAAAATATATTAACATAGCATAACATACGGTAAGACACAAGTAATTTTCTGAAGAAAAAATTTTCAAAGTTTCGTGTTGCCAGACTATGAACATTTATTTTTATTAAAACGAAAAAATGTGAAAATTTGGATGAATTTTTTTTTGTTTTAGTCTTGTTCCTCGTTACAACAATTGTTTAAGTTATATGAGTTTTTGAGTATTGTATTTGCTTACTGTTAGCTTTTTCTACTAAACTAATACGAAACTAAAGGATTGTAAATAAAATTAGAAGCTTTACTTAATTTATGATACAATTTGCGTAGTTTTTTGGAAATCTCAATGAAAAGCTGTAAAAATTTCATAATTTTGGGTTGTGAGATTTTGTTTTAAAAGTTTTCCTAGTTCGCACAATAAACTAAATCGGTTAACTGAAACTAGTCTAAACTAAACCAAAAAAGGTCTATTTTAATCAATCTAAGCGTAATCATTACACAAAAACTAAGTGACAATAATCTTAGGTGTTTTTATGTAATAATAAACCACAAATTATACTTCTAACAAAAACTTGCACACACAGAAATGTATAAGGGTTTCAAAGGTAGGTATGTGGGTTTTGAAAAAAGGTAGAAATATTTGTTTAGATTTGATTTGGGAAAATGTAAAAAAGTTTCATCTGTAAATAAAATTAAATATATTTTTGTAATATCATTGACTAAGAACTAAATTCACTAGACCGAAAAAATCCTATCAAAATATTTAATCTACTGGTAATTAAAATGTTCATAAATTTCGACTGGATATTCATATCTGCAAAGATAGGTAGGTAAAAATTTTGACCTCCAGTCTTTATCCAAATTAAAAATTTTACTTGAAACTATGAGATATATACTCTTTAAATGGTGGTATATAGTATTTATTAGTAACTACAAACTACTCATCATGATGACTACTATTCATCTCATCAAAGTTCCCTGTTCATTGGAGTATAGAGTAAATCTTAAACTTTCTAATCGAATGGAGCTATAAATTGTATAATTCCAGGGCTTAACATATTTTTTTTTCAAATGATAGTCCTTAAAACCTCACAATCTTGCAAGAGTTAAATTTTCCCGACGAGTTTATCCCGAGTTAGGATAAATATTTTCAACAATGTCCATTCTTCTAAGGTGAAACGTTCCAGAAAAATATCGAGCAAGAAGTTTTATTTAAACTATCTAAACATATTTAATAGAAACTGAACTCAAAATAAATTTTGTGTTTAGTTTTAGTTATATGTTCCAAAAGTCTTCTACTGAATTTGCTACCTTTAGACCAATGTAATTATTTTTAAAAAAATAACAGTTTATTTATAAACTACAAAGCATTATTTGATTTACGGCTTTTCTTTGGATTGTCAATTTTCATATAAACTGTTTTATAGTTTAAATCTAGATTTCTAGAAACTGATGTCATTCGACCTTATTTTTTTTATATAATACTATCTTACCTTAAGTTCTACAACTCTAATTTATATTTCCGTTAAATGAATGAATAAATCAAATCATATAAAGGCATAAATGTGTTAATTGTTAATATAATGAGATTGTACGAGCTGATATGCTCTCTCTATTTTTTATATAAACTTTTATAAAATGTTAAAATATTTTTAGTGTTATATATATATATATATATATATATATATATATATATATATATATATATATATATATATATATATATATATATATATATATATATATATATATATATATATATATATATATATATATATATATATATATATATATATATATATATATATATATATATATATATATATATATATATATATAT